>QJPP01007665.1:896410-1295994 GCA_003996215.1 Jaltomata sinuosa
AGCATTATTGTGTCTCTTGTGACCATGATAATACCCAGTGTTACTGCTTGTTACGTGGTGAGCATGTTTTTGCCATAACATTGGTTAGAGTATAAGCGCCCGGGTAGAAAATCCCCCTCCTAAGACGAAGGTTGATGAAAATCTCAAGGTAGGGTGATCCCAATGAAATCCTCATTGTTGCATGGTCTAGAGATACATGGTGTCTCGGGGAATAGTGTTGATAGGGGTAAGGTGACAAGATGATATGTGAGGGGCATAGTACCCCGTAGGAAGCTTCCAGAATGGAGTTCGGGCTAGTAGAACTCTGGGTATAGTGGGAAAGGGATCACCATGGTGGGATCTAGTCCTCTTGGCAGGAAAAAATGTGTTGTTAGTTAGTTGAGTTTCTTTGGCTCTGGTGTTTCAGCGAGGCCCCAGATTTCTTGGGCACTCGGGGAGGGGTAATTTAGTTGCCTTGTGTGGCTCGAAGGAAGGAATTCCTTGATAGAGCAGAAGTGAGCTAAATTTTGGGTTGAGTTGGGTATACCAAGGGATTGAGAAGTTTTGGTGGTTTGCGTAAGGTTATATTTACGCTATCATGATAGAGCATTAAGATCGAGGGACGAACTTGTCCTTTCCCTCCGCTGTAGAGATCATTCGGGGACGAATGATGGGTAAATTGGTATCTGTTGTAACGATTGGGTTCGTCGTTATGGGTAAACCATTCGTGCCAAGTTTCGGGTTAGAAAAATTCTGGGTTTGGGAGTTGAAAATTCTGGGCTAGGCTAGTCTCGACCAATTTTGGAGCGAGGTATGGTCTAGGATAATTCGGGTAAGCATTGGGTTAAATGTCTTGTTTTGAGCTAGTTTTCCTTGTAGCTAAGTCATAGAGGAGTCCGGAGGACTTTTCAGAATCAAATTTGGGTAAGTAGAACTCCCGAAATCGAGGTTGATGTGAAGGTGTTGTTCTGAAATATCGAGAAAATAAGTGTGTTGTAAAATGGCCAAAACTGGGAGATTTCCGGATATTCTGTCTGTGACGAGCGCAACCGTCCGCGGTAGCGGCCTCCACTATAGCGGTGGAAAATACAGCTATAGCGGTGGTCAACACTGCTTAAGACCGCTATAGCAGGAGTTGTCCGCTATAACGGAGCAAGGACCGCTATAGCAGAGCGACGGGATTAGAAAAACCAAGAAAATGAGCTTTTAATTTCATTCTCTTCCCTTCAGCCCCAAGAACAGACGAGAGTTATTCCAAAAACCCTCCTAGGCTGCTCCAAGGCTTGGGAGCCATGGAGAGGAGGGATTCCAGCAAAAGGGCCGCGACACCACAGATTCGGGCCTACTGGACCGCCAGGAATGCCTCCTCGGAGCCAGAAATGCACAGTTGCAGCTGCTTGGCATCCAGGTAGGCTAGGTTTTTATGAGTAGTTAGACCTGTTTAATTTCCATACTTTTGTATAGTGAAACGGAGAATTCATGATTTAGGCCTCCGAGCATGGAGTCTGGCGGATTCGGGTTTGGTTATGTATGTGCTAGGAATTGGTTGAATTTGAGTTGTGGGTTATTGATAATTGTTTGGGGCTATTTATGTTGTCTTGGTATGCTAAAAATGATAGACTCAGGAACTGGGATGTCAGGAAGGTTCGGGGAATCGGGAATTAGAAGGACAACTAGGTGGGGATGAAATGGGAAACTCCTAGGTGAGGTTTCGGGAATGCGAGAGGCATGTTAAGAAATCATTGTTTGCTAAGGGCTAGGAGTGAAAACTTGTATTGTTGTTATCTATGTATGTCCCGGATTAATGGGGTAGTTAAATTATTTTAAAAAGGGGAAACCGTTCATTATGTGTAAATAAGGGTAAGTGTGTTTAGTCTTCAGACAAATGTCAAGGTTCAACTATATACCCGGAATAGGGGTAGGTGATGGCTTACAATTTCTGTGAATGTTGTATATTCTTGTACTCATATCTAAGTGATTGTATGAATTACATTGCTCAGGGAAGTTGTGTAGAATGTCTAAGGTTTCTGTTTTACAGTCTGTGATTTGAACGGTATTTGCTTGTTGGTTTACAAGTTGTTTGTTCATGCATTTGACTGTGGATTGTTGACATTCGGTTGGCTAGGGTACCACTCCTGGTACATTTATAACATTCAGTTGGCTCGGGTACCACGCCTGGTACAGGTATAACAAACGGTTGGTACGGGTACCACGCATGGTACAGGTTACTATTTGGTTGACTCAGGTACCACGCCTGGTACGGGTTTATGTTACTGCATCATTGCATTGGTATTGTTGCATTGCATTGATATTGTTGTATTACATTGATTTTTATTGGTTTCGTGAGTGGACCGGGCTATTTTCTATTGAATTATGATATTCAATGGTGGTCCTTGAGTAATCGGAAATCCCGATATGTCTGTTGAGTTTGGTCTTGGTGTAGGCCGGATTGTTATATCATGTTAATTAGTAGGTCTTGGTGTAGACTGGTTTGTCATGTTATTAGTTGGTTGTTGACACCCAATTTTGGCTCTCCGTGCTTAAAATTAACGTCTTCAGGTTTCCTGATCGTTAAAGAGCACAAAATACATTTTTACACATTTTTCATGAAATATAATAATTTATTGATAATCATCCTTATTTTAGGAATTTTATCAATTTATTGATATATTTTTATTTCTCACAATTTATTGATAATTATCCTTTATTTTGTAAATATTAGGATTTTATCAATTTATTGTCATTATACAATTTTTGATAATCGCAATATTTTTTACAGTCATCCGCACACGTACACAATACAAATACTACAATTTCAATTATTTAAAACACATTACATTTTATTTTATCTTTTTATCACATACCAATGCACACATTTTTGTACATTATTTATATTCTCTAATACATTCCGCAAGCACAAGAGGTCGGAGCAATTAATTCTAATACGCAGAGCAACGAATCAGTCAAGTCAAGGTCTTGTCATCTTTAATAAAAGTGACATTTGACATGACTGAATACGGCTATCGTCCTCTAGTTAATAACCTTGTGCATTGGTTAATAAATTGGGTCAAGTCAAGGTCTTGTCACCTTTAATAAAGGTGACATTTGACATGACTGATTAGGGCTATCGTCCATCGGTTAATAAACTTTATACATTGGTTAATAGCGTAAATAATCCATCGGATAATAACTAAAAAATAAAAAAGATTAGTCTTTTATTTTTTGGACAAAGGGGGGTTTTATTTTATATTATAAAAGGGGGGAGGGGGGCATTTTATTTTGGGGGGACAAAAATATTATACACACACAATACACACACACTACACATACACACACTTTACATTCACACACACACACCCATCAGATATTTTCCCTTTTCTTTTCTCTAAAGCCTCAAGTGGCTCTCTCTCTCTCCCGGCTCTCTCCTTCCGCCGCTGCCTCGCCGGAGGTGGTGACCGGCGAGCACTCCACCACACGGCCACCAACGCCCCTCTCCCTTTCTCTCCCTTTCCCCTCCGTCTTGCCGCTACCACGCCGGAAAACATGGCGTCGAGGTCCCCAAATTTGGCCGGAAAGCTCTCTCAACTCCACAATCCCCACCTTTTCTTCTCCTTGGCCGGATCTCTCAGATCTGACCGGAGAAAACACCTCCGACTGACTGGATTTTGTTGAGATAATATGTTATTGTGTATGTTTGTATAGATCTGTCCATAACTCGCATTTTATGGTGTTCTCACACCATTTTTGATGACATTGCTGACTTTGCCGGAGCTTCGACTCTGACTTTTTGCTTGCTGTTATGTTTCAACGCTATTATCATGTGCTTGACTGATTTTTTTTAACATTTTTTCGGTGACCTTGGATTTTCCGACGAGTTATTGGTCTTCTCCGACGAACATCACTGTTTTGGGGCTCCATTTATGGTTGTTTTTGCTAGCTGTTGCTCTATTTTGTTACTGGTCTTAATGCTTGGACTGATTCTTGTCTTGATTATGTCTTGATAATGACTTTGTCAATTTTTTGACGGTCCTGTTTTGCTCTGTCGCTGTGTTGCAATTTTGGACTGTTCTGGGTGGGCATTTTTGTCCTTTTTTAATGCTTTTCGGATGTTATTAAACTGATAATGAACAAGATACTACATTACTTGGCCAATGAAAAAACTCCCGTCGATTTTTGAGGCCTCCACAATAAAAAAGACGGATACATATATACAACGTGGCGAGAAAATAAGTTTGGGCGATGACGAAATTGTAATATTACAAAGACAAAATAAAAAGTTTTATGATCTGTATCTTGGCGAGGTGATCTCGGATGGCCAACCGATGTTTCGCAGCCATGGCGTATCTAAAACTTAATACAACTACATATCTGAGCCCATACTACAATAAAATTCTATTTTCTTATATTTACATACATATATGTATTTCTTGACTTATTTTGGTAAATATTTATTTGTTATTAATATTTTTACTAAGTGTTTATACAGGTACGTGAGGATGCTTCCCGAAGACGATAATTAAAAGGAGTTTGAAGATCTCCCCAAAATTCATTGCTTTATTTATATCCTTGTAACTCTTGTAATTGTACAAAAATTAAAATATAGTGAAAACTTTACTTTTGGGGTGTCGGGTGGGAGTGTCCATTTATTTACTTATCTATTTTACGCGCTTAGGCAAAACTTTAAGTCGTAAATACTTTCATAAATAAATTAATTTAACTTAGATACTTAAGTTAATTAATTCATATTTTTTACGTTACGCAAACATTAGGACGTCTTTTCTTTTCTTTTCCTTCTAATTAGTTTACCTAAACTTTACAAATAATCCTTTACACATTCTTTTGTTAAAAACACTTTTAAATTAATATTCCTTTCTCATTCTTAAACTCATTTTTTTGCAAAAGTGAAACAATATTTACATAATGAAAAACGCAAGTCACTCGATGTAATTATTGTACAATCTTTTCAATGCATTTTTTTTTACATTCTTTGCTCAATGTATTTAACATACATTACTTATACATTTTCTTCATATATATTTCGTAATAGTATCTACTTGTATTTACATATTTACATACTTTTCAATATACATTCTTTTACACTCTTTTGTATACTTTCTTACATATAAATTTTCATACATATAAAATTTCTCATACATATAAAAATATATTTTTCATACTCTTATGTACATATTTTAAAATTATTGTTTGCACTTGTATATACATATTTATTACTGTTCATAGTTATACTTTTTTTTACCTCCCCTCTCTTTAAAAAATTAAGTTTAGTCGGGTACCACATTTGTGGATTTCGAAGGATGCCTAACACCTTCCCTTCGGAATAACTTGAACCCTTACCTAGAATCTCAAATGATTTTTTCGCAGATTAAAATGCGAGTCATACATGTCAATAATAAAAAATAGGTTTCCTTATTTTTCTTAAAAATTGGGTGGCGACTCTGTACATAATAAAAATTCTTTAGAGTCCATAAGTTGTGCTTTATCTAATCTTGGTAAAAATAGGGCATGACAGAATGGCGACTCTGCTGGGGATAAGAACCAGGTTCTAACCATCATAGACTCAATTTTTCAATTGAGGGAGGTATTTCTATTCACATTTTGATTATTTAATTTTTCAAATTATTTTTGCACACTATGAATTGTATATGTTATTTGTATTGTACATATAAATTTTTAGCTTTGCTTATACATAAATTCTTTATATTAATTATTCTTGGATTCATTATTTACTTTATAATATAGATATATGTTCGAAATACTTCTACACATTATTTATTTAATTATCACATCGTTTCTATAAAGTCTTGGCCGTACACTATCACACACTGTGGTTCACGCGAGGAGTGTTTCACGCTCCTCCAAAACTTCTTTGAATTCCTTAGCTTCAAAGTCGGCGCGTTTAAATTACTATGCGTCTTCTCGCGGTTGTCCTAATATTCTTTATCAGCTTAGGTGAATCTACTCCTAGAATCCTTTCGCCGTTGTACATGCGATCGTTACTTTAGTCGAATGAATTTTTATTCTTTATTTGTTATATATTTTTAATTGATACTTGCTCTTTGATTATTATATATTCTGCGTTTTTATATTTTTGTGCATACTTTTTGGTTTATACATATATGTACACATGTCATTTTCGTCCTCGTCCATTTTGTCTGACAATTTTGGTTGACTTGTGTTGAGCCTGGGACCTTTTCAATCCCCCACATTCGTTCTCGATCTATAAGACCATCATTCATATATCGTTCTTTCTCATACCCAATGTCGATCTTTACGATCACTCTTTTGGATTTCATCATTCTTTTTCAAGAAATTTTCAATACAGCCTTGTAAATTCTTTTCATCTTTATACCGTACCTTTTTCTTGTCCAAGCTCACTCATAGATTTACTTTTTTCAATACAATCGCTCAAAGTAATTATACAACTCACATACAACTAGGTATCAGTTCGAACTACGTTTTGACCTGATTCTTGTCCTGACAAAATACGTAGGCAACCTTACATAAGGGTTCGGTCTTCCATTGTTTCAAAATAATTTCTCCAGGATTTTAAAAACTGGGGCAAATTTTTGAAACAATTCAAATACCCTCTCCAAAGTCCTGTTGACAGTGCAAATCAACAGTTTTTCCTCAAATCCAAATCTCCCTGACATCAGTGTCAATATTGGCATTACATTCAAACCTTCACTCGACTTTGATCCTAGAACATGGGACATAAGTTTCTTTTTCTCTCAAATCATCGTAGATTATGAAATGTGACATTTTGGCCTTCACTTTCAAAATCAAGAGTTCAACACTCTCCCAGTCATTCAATTCTTCTGACAGCGGCGAAGTAATATCAAATCTTTGCCATGCTTCTCTTTCTTAGTAATCTTTTTAGCGTATTACAGTAGTAACAAGGCTCTGTCTATGTTTTCACATCCACCATCTTGATTGTCTGATCAGAGTAATTCCTATGCCCATTATCTGCAATCGGTCTCCTCTGAGTCGCCTGTCACACCATCCTTCAAAAAACAACCACCAGTTCATGACAATCATACATATCACACCCATGGATTCATTCTGAACTACGTCCTGACCTGATTCTCATCTTAATTCATCTTGGTGAAATATGTAGGCAATCCTACATAAGGGTTCGGTCTTCCTGCTATTCTAAAAATGATTTTCCTAGGACTGCAAACTGGGGCAAATATTTTGAAACAGTCCGATGACGCTCTCAACCCTCAAAAAATAATTAAAAGCGTCAATCAATTCTCTGAAGTCCAAAATTCAAGATTATCAATATCACTCTTACCATAATCTCCATTCGACTTTAGTCTCAAAATCTGAAGACCTAAGTCTCTCTTCAAACCTCTTAAATGTCGTAGGCCATGGAACTACGGTGAATCACTTTCACTTTCCAAATCTAAGGGTTCAACACAAGTTGACTCAGTTTCTTTGTAGGCACGCCTATCATAGGATATCAAGCAATAAAAAGAGAGGAGTCGAGTCTGAAGAAGTTAAATAATCTCTGAACTTCACATGAGATAACATCCGACCTCGAACTTTCTGAGGCATCCATATTCAATGGGACAGACAAATCAGGGGAGTTTTTGACCGTGTAATTATATTATTTTTTTTTCTTCATGACTTTCCTACTTTCACTCCTTTCTTATTCCTTTACAGGAGAACCGTCCCCACTTAATCGGGGACGGACACACCAATGAGTGCCCTCGCAAGCAATCGAGAGGCCACAATATGTCATCTTCAAACAACAATTGGAGACGATCACGATAATGGACGATCTCCATAAACAATTGGGAAATCACAACAACGATCATCCTCACAAACAGTCGGGAGACACTCTCATCGAGGACTTCACCAACACCCGATATACGAGGCATCGCTCCGAGTTTGTCTATATCTTTGCATTATTTTTTATACATATTTTTTATATTCGATAAATATCTTAATTTTTTTTTTTGCCTTATATTCCTTCTAGAGGTGAATTCTTTTCTGCACATACATTTACTATCGTATCTTCACGAACTACGCGAACCTGATTCTCATCTCGATGAGATACGTAGGCAGCCCTTCTTGGGTTCGGTATTCCTTATTAGAAAAACAAAAAAAAAATGTGTACATACATTTTAGTTCGTATCTTCACGAACTACGCGAACCTGATTCTCATCTCGATGAGATAAGTAGGCAGCCCTTCTTGGTTCGGTATTCCTTATTAGAAAAAGAAAAAAAAGAGTTTGTACATACATTTTAGTACATCATCCTCATGAACTACGCATACATGATTCTCATCTCGATGAGATACGTAGGCAGTCCTTCTTGGATTCGGTATTCCTTTACAAAAAAAGGGTTTATTTTTTTTACTTTACATCTTATACCCTATCCTCTTGAACTACACAGACCTGATTCTTGTTTATACAAGATACGTAGGCAACCCTCATAAGGGTTCGGTCTCATTTTTCAAAAAAAAAAAAACGAAAAAGGAAAAAACATGAAAGTTTTGACTTGGTTGGTACCAACATAGTTAGAAGTGTGCATGAGAAAGAAACAAATGGTATGATGGAGAGGACCAATTTCGTGGTAAACCATAGATTCTTTTGGTACCTCTTAATCGCACCTTAGTGACACTCAAAAAATTCTCTTGCATGCATCTAAGACAAGAACAAAACCAACCTCATCGTTTCGTGTGCATTGTGTGGCGAGCATTAGATTAATTCATTGCATTGCATTGATGATCTAGAACTTGGCCTAAATGTTTGTTGAGGCGAAATCCTGAGTTACACTTGATTTGGGAAAGGATCGTAGGCCTTCTTTGACCCGATTGAGCCTTTCATAACCTACCAAATGACATTATCCCTAGCATTCCCCCTTTGAGCCTAAAGCCTTTTCTTTGAACAACCACATCTCAGCCTATACCTTTCTGAGTGCTTACATGCACTACCCTCTTTTGGCCCGACCTCCCTGAGCGCATTAAAATGTGCAAATTGCGGACAAAGATTCAAGATCAAAGATGCCAAAGGCAGAAGATGCAAAGTCCCAGAGGAATAAAGATGAAAATACGACTTTTAAGAAGGAGTAAAATTCCCCACAAATCAAAACATGGAGAAATCCCCCCCAAAAAATATATAATGAAAAACACTCCAACAAATGTGGAGAAATTTCAAAAAAAAAATCAAAAAAAAAACAAAAAAAACAAAACAAAAAGAGAAAAGAACTCCAAAAGGGGAAAAAGGACTCCAACAACGAAAAGAAGTCGATACAAATTCAAAGAAAGGGACTACGAGACAAAGAAGATCAAGCGTCCAAATGCAACAAATGTCAAAGCACAAATATAGTGCATGCTCAAGGGAGGATTAGTCACTTTTATCCCAAATAATATCCTACCCATCCCCAAGCCTACATTACAAGCTGATAAAAGCCCTACATGATCCTATTTCAAGTGTTCTCACATTAGTGGTTTACATGAAGGCCAAGCCTATGGTATCACAATCGCATGCATTGAACATCCTTCTGAGTGTGAGTGCACATCTCAAAATGTCCTAAAATCAAAATACTCAAATGTGTGAAGAATAGGACTTTCTTTTGGTGAGGCACGTGAAACATGAGGAAAGATATAGTTCAAAATCTTTGTTTGAATCAAGAGGAACAAATCTTGTTGATACTTAGGTACGTCTGAGGTACCATTTGAAACTATTGGAATTACCCGAAGTTGATCTCGGTTAGCTGGGAAAGATGGTGGAATTCTTATGCATAAGACTAATTGTTGGTACCAACTGAAAGTCAAGACATGATTTTCTTTTCAACATTCTTACAACTCAGGCGCCCAATCAAAAAAAAAGCAATCAATCAAAAAGTTTTCTTCCTTCACAGGCGCCCACCTTCTAATGCGGGTATTTACATCTCAGTACTTTTACAGGCGCCCACCTTCTAATGCGGGTATTCATTAACGCTCCGGCACACAAACCGGAGCATGCATCGAGATCTTGGTACACAACCCAAGACTCCATTTCATTAAAGCTTCGGCACACAAACCGGAGCATACATGGAGATCTTGGTACACAACCCAAGACTCCATTTCATTAAAGCTTCGGCACACAAACCGGAGCATGCATCGAGATCTTGGTACACAACCCAAGACTCCATTTCATTCAAAGCTCCGGCACACAAACCGGAGCATGCATTGAGATCTTGGTACACGACCCAAGACTCCATTTCATTCAAAGCTCCGGCACACAAACCGGAGCATGCACTGAGATCTTGGTACACAACCCAAGACTCCATTTCATTCAAAGCTCCAGCACACAAACCGGAGCATGCATTGAGATCTTGGTACACAACCCAAGACTTCATTTCATTCAAAGCTCCGGCACACAAACCGGAGCATGCATTGAGATCTTGGTACACAACCCAAGACTCCATTTCATTCAAAGCTCCGACACACAAACCGGAGCATGCATTGAGATCTTGGTACACAACCCAAGACTCCATTTCATTCAAAGCTCCGGCACACAAACCGGAGCATGTATTGAGATCTTGGTACACAACCCAAGACTCTATTTCATTAAGCTCCGGCACACAAATCGGAGCATGCATTGAGATCTTGGTACACAACCCAAGACTCCATTTCATTCAAAGCTCCGGCACACAAACCGGAGCAGGCATTGAGATCTTGGTACACAACCCAAGACTCCATTTCATTCAAAGCTCCGGCACACAAACCGGAGCATGCATTGAGATCTTGGTACACAACCCAAGACTCCATTTCATTCAAAGCTCCGGCACACAAATCGGAGCATGCATTGAGATCTTGGTACACAACCCAAGACTCCATTTCATTCAAAGCTCCGGCACACAAATCGGAGCATGCATCATAATCATTCTTTTTCCAGCAAGTACACAATCTTGCATCCCCAGCGTCTCACAGCTCGACATTGGGGCAATTTTGAAAGAGACATTGGGAATATGTAAATGCTTCTGTTCCCAAATAGTCTTTTTCTTTAATTATTTTTTCCAGGGTCGTCCACCCCGAACAATAGGACAAGAGGTAATTTGCCTCAACTTTTGAACTACACCTGGCCTGATCTTCGTGTAATTCGAGGTATGTAGGCAACTCTAAATCAGAGTTCGGTCATATTTTCATCATAATTCTTTGTCGAGCAAAATTGGCTTCATGTCAACGTTTTCGCCCAAAGATTCTTACATCATCTTTAGTCGAAAAGGGGCAAACTGTTGACACCCAATTTTGGCTCTCCGTGCTTAAAATTAACGTCTTCAGGTTTCCTGATCATTAAAGAGCACAAAATATATTTTTTACACATTTTCATGAAATATAATAATTTATTGATAATCATCTTTATTTTAGGAATTTTATCAATTTATTGATATATTTTATTTTCTCACAATTTATTGATAATTATCCTTTATTTGGTAAATATTAGGATTTTATCAATTTATTGTCATTATACAATTTTGACAATCGCAATATTTTTTACAGTCATCCGCACACGTACACAATACAAATACTACAATTTCAATTATTTAAAACACATTACATTTTATTTTATCTTTTTATCACATACCAATGCACACATTTTTTGTACATTATTTATATTCTCTAATACATTCCGCAAGCACAAGAGGTCGGAGCAATTAATTCTAATACGCAGAGCAACGAATCAGTCAAGTCAAGGTCTTGTCATCTTTAATAAAAGTGACATTTGACATGACTGAATACGGCTATCGTCCTCTAGTTAATAACCTTGTGCATTGGTTAATAAATTGGGTCAAGTCAAGGTCTTGTCACCTTTAATAAAGGTGACATTTGACATGACTGATTAGGGCTATCGTCCATCGGTTAATAAACTTTATACATTGGTTAATAGCGTAAATAATCCATCGGATAATAACTAAAAAATAAAAAAGATTAGTCTTTTATTTTTTGGACAAAGGGGGGTTTTATTTTATATTATAAAAGGGGGGAGGGGGGCATTTTATTTTGGGGGGACAAAAATATTATACACACACAATACACACACACTACACATACACACACTTTACATTCACACACACACACCCATCAGATATTTTCCCTTTTCTTTTCTCTAAAGCCTCAAGTGGCTCTCTCTCTCTCCCGGCTCTCTCCTTCCGCCGCTGCCTCGCCGGAGGTGGTGACCGGCGAGCACTCCACCACACGGCCACCAACGCCCCTCTCCCTTTCTCTCCCTTTCCCCTCCGTCTTGCCGCTACCACGCCGGAAAACATGGCGTCGAGGTCCCCAAATTTGGCCGGAAAGCTCTCTCAACTCCACAATCCCCACCTTTTCTTCTCCTTGGCCGGATCTCTCAGATCTGACCGGAGAAAACACCTCCGACTGACTGGATTTTGTTGAGATAATATGTTATTGTGTATGTTTGTATAGATCTGTCCATAACTCGCATTTTATGGTGTTCTCACACCATTTTTGATGACATTGCTGACTTTGCCGGAGCTTCGACTCTGACTTTTTGCTTGCTGTTATGTTTCAACGCTATTATCATGTGCTTGACTGATTTTTTTTATCATTTTTTCGGTGACCTTGGATTTTCCGGCGAGTTATTGGTCTTCTCCGACGAACATCACTGTTTTGGGGCTCCATTTATGGTTGATTTTGCTAGCTGTTGCTCTATTTTGTTACTGGTCTTAATGCTTGGACTGATTCTTGTCTTGATTATATCTTGATAATGACTTTGTCAATTTTTTGACGGTCCTGTTTTGCTCTGTCGCTGTGTTGCAATTTTGGACTGTTCTGGGTGGGCATTTTTGTCCCTTTTTAATGCTTTTCGGATGTTATTAAACTGATAATGAACAAGATACTATATTACTTGGACAATGAAAAAACTCCCGTCGATTTTTGAGGCCTCCACAATAAAAAAGACGGATACATATATACAACGTGGCGAGAAAATAAGTTTGGGCGATGACGAAATTGTAATATTACAAAGACAAAATAAAAAGTTTTATGATCCGTATCTTGGCGAGGTGATCTCGGATGGCCAACCGATGTTTCGCAGCCATGGCGTATCTAAAACTTAATACAACTACATATCTGAGCCCATACTACAATAAAATTCTATTTTCTTATATTTACATACATATATGTATTTCTTGACTTATTTTGGTAAATATTTATTTGTTATTAATATTTTTACTAAGTGTTTATACAGGTACGTGAGGATGCTTCCCGAAGACGATAATTAAAAGGAGTTTGAAGATCTCCCCAAAATTCATTGCTTTATTTATATCCTTGTAACTCTTGTAATTGTACAAAAACTAAAATATAGTGAAAACTTTACTTTTGGGGTGTCGGGTGGGAGTGTCCATTTATTTACTTATCTATTTTACGCGCTTAGGCAAAACTTTAAGTCGTAAATACTTTCATAAACAAATTAATTTAACTTAGATACTTAAGTTAATTAATTCATATTTTTTACGTTACGCAAACATTAGGACGTCTTTTCTTTTCTTTTCCTTCTAATTAGTTTACCTAAACTTTACAAATAATCCTTTTACACATTCTTTTGTTAAAAACACTTTTAAATTAATATTCCTTTCTCATTCTTAAACTCATTTTTTCTTGCAAAAGTGAAACAATATTTACATAATGAAAAACGCAAGTCACTCGATGTAATTATTGTACAATCTTTTCAATGCATTTCTTTTTACATTCTTTGCTCAATGTATTTAACATACATTACTTATACATTTTCTTCATATATATTTCGTAATAGTATCTACTTGTATTTACATATTTACATACTTTTCAATATACATTCTTTTACACTCTTTTGTATACTTTCTTACATATAAATTTTCATACATATAAAATTTCTCATACATATAAAAATACATTTTTCATACTCTTATGTACATATTTTAAAATTATTGTTTGCACTTGTATATACATATTTATTACTGTTCATAGTTATACTTTTTTTACCTCCCCTCTCTTTAAAAAATTAAGTTTAGTCGGGTACCACATTTGTGGATTTCGAAGGATGCCTAACACCTTCCCTTCGGAATAACTTGAACCCTTACCTAGAATCTCAAATGGTTTTTTCGCAGATTAAAATGCGAGTCATACATGTCAATAATAAAAAATAGGTTTCCTTATTTTCCTTAAAAATTGGGTGGCGACTCTGTACATAATAAAAATTCTTTAGAGTCCATAAGTTGTGCTTTATCTAATCTTGGTAAAAATAGGGCATGACATTGGTCTTAGTGTAGGCCGGTTGTTATATCATGTTAATTAGTAGGTCTTGGTGTAGACCGGGTTGTCATGTTATTAGTTGGTCTTGGTGTAAGCCGGGTTGTTATATCATGTTATGAGATTGGTCTTGGTGTAGGTCGGGTTATTATATCATGTTAATTAGTAGGTCTTGGTGTAGACCGGGTTGTCATGTTATTAGTTGGTTTTGGTGTAGGCTGGGTTATTATATCATGTTATGAGATTGGTCTTGGTGTAGGCCAGGTTGTTATATCACGTTATTAGTTGGTCTTGGTGTAGACCGGGTTATGATGTTAATTAATAGTTGGTCTTGGTGTAGACCGGGTAGTCATGTTAACACCTAGATATGTTAGGGGGAAACCGGGTGGGTTCGAACTATGTAAAAGAGGTTATGAGTTCACAATTTATTATCATTAAGTGTACTAATGATGATCAAGGTTTATTTGTGATTAATGAGGTAAGGATGGGTCTTGGGGTAGATCGGGTACCCGGTTGAAAACTTAGGTGTGGTTAGAGAATCCTTGGAGGGTCTGAATTTCGGGATTCGAAAGGGATTTAGATATAACTATGTTGTTGTCATTGCATGTGTCAATGGTTGCTAGGTAATTTCCATGTGATTGGTCAATTGGGAGTACGATGGAAAGTCTGGGGTTGTAGTGGTTGGTTGTTATAACCGGGATGGAAAGTTGTCTGAGAGATCCGGAAAGGGCCTGACACTGGTTAGTAATACTACGGGTATAAGTAGTTTGGTTGGGCAGTTAGCCGGGTTAAGTCTTAATATTTAGTCAAGGTAGTTGACTGGGGTAAAGGTTAAAGGTGACTTGGGAAGTCTACGTGTCAAGGTGACTTAGGAAGTCTAGGTGACAAGATGACTTGGGATGTCTAGGTGACAAGGTGACTTGGGAAGTCCTAGATGTCAGGGTCAAGGTTAAAGGTGAAGGAGGGAGCTATAATATTTATTTTATGTTTTCCCTATTTTCTTATATGATGGTAGGAATAGACTCGGGTCGACCGATGATGTCTATCAGTACGTGTGTTTGTACTGACTCTACTCTTGTTATACCTTTTTGGTATAGTCTGGTTGCAGAGTTGGTGATGTTTCACAGGTTCAGGATTGCAGTGATCTTCCAGCAGCTCCTACTTCCTTTTATGGTGGAAGTTGTATCCATTTTATGTTATAAGCTCATCTTGTAGAAGCTCTTGTACCGTCTTAGACTAGGTTCTGGGAGGTTGTTTCATATTGTAAATATTTTTCGCAAATTCTTTAAGTCGTTTATTTTTCTAAACTATTTGTAAAAAGTATTTCTCATGTATTTAAAGGACTTATTTAATGGTTTATTTTCTTTTCCGCATTGCCTGTTAGTTCGGGTGGTAAGAGTTCTCCTATCTAGGTGGATTAGAGTAGGTGCCCGCACGGTCCGGTAGTTGAGTCGTGACACTTTCACACCCTATGAGTTATGAACATGTAAAAATCTGACTTAAATGTATTGCGACCTTGGAGGCCTGCAGCATACGTGTATGATTCTTCTCATAAATATGAAAAGTTAGGCCTCAAAGAACAAGAAATACATCTTTATTAACTATTCAAAGCAATCAAAGAGTTATATCTTCATAGAAAAAAATAAATATGACAGCATAACAGAGCTTGAATCATGAGATGCCACATTTATAGAGATAATATTTGTTAGTAAAGGTGATATTGATATAACTGTGTCATTTTATGAAATTGTGGATCAATAAAAGAATCTTCAAGATCAAAGAAGTGAGGAACAAGAAGTTGTACCTTCTCCTGCCGATCCAAGTGGGAACATTACTCATTTAGAGAATATTCTACAAGAGACACAGTTGCACAGGAGTACAAAAAAATAATAATTCCCGACATCATTTTTATATCAAACGGGAAGCATTAATAGTTACTTCGCAAGATGATGAAGAGCCTAATTCAGTTAAGAGGCTCTTTCAAAACCTACTAAATATAAGTGGATGAAAATAATGAAAGAGGAAATGAAGTCCATGAGGACAAATCATGTTTGAGATTTGATTGATCTTTCGCCAAGCCGAAAGACTATTGAGAATAAATGAATTCTCAAAATTTAAAAAAAAACAGATGGTTCAATTGAACACTACAAAGCTTGTTTGGTGGCTAAGGGATACACAAAATAAGAGGGTATTGATTATAAAAATACCTTCTCTCTTGTTGTGAGATTTAATTCTATTAGACTAATTCTGGCTATAATTATAAGTATGAACTTGGAGTTACATTAAATAGATGTAAAGGCTGCATTTCTCAATGAAGAACTGGATGAAAATTTTTATATGAAACAACCATTAGGTTTCATCAACAATAGTCAAGAGCGCAAAATTTACAAGCTCAAAAAATCTATTTATGGACTTAAACAATTATCTGGGCAATGGTACTTAAGATTTCATTGAGCTATTACGTCTTATGACTTCAATATGATCGATGAAAATTATTGTGTGTATATAAAATGGTCTGAAACTGATTTTATAATATTATCCCTTTATGTAGATGATATACTATTAGCTTGAAATAGTCTTATTTTTGTAAAGGCTATAAAAATTGATTGTCCCTCAATTTTGAAATGACGGACATGGATAAAGCAGAATACATCGTTGGAGTTAAATTTATAGAAATCGTTCTAAGAATTAAATAGCTCTATCACAAGAATCATGCATTGAAAGAATTCATGAACAGTTCAAGATGAAAGACTGTAAATCAATAGACACCCTTACAACTAAAGATGAAAATTTAAGCCTTGAAATATGTCCCAAAACTCAAAATGAAAAAAATATCATGAAGAGGGTCCCTTATTTAAGTACAATTGAGAGTTTAATGTATGCAATATTATGTACACGCCCTGACATCTATTATGCAGTAGGTCTTATAAGCCGTTATCAGTCCAATTCAGGACAAACATATTGAAAAATTATTAAGAGAATCTTGAGATATTTGAGAGACACTGCTGATTATAAATTATGTTATTAAGGGCGTGAATTACAATTGGTGAGTTATTCTAATGCTGACTGGGGTGGAGACTTAGATGAAAGAAAGTCCACTTCTAATTATGTATTCTTGCTCAATAATAATATTATTTCGCAGAGAAACAGGAAACAAACATGCATAGCTTTGTCAACTATGAAAGGAGAGCTCATTGCATGTTTTGCAACAGTACAAGAAACTGTGTGGCTAAAGAGGTTCATAAAACACTTAGAGATTATTGACAGACCAATGGATCCAGTGCAACTCTTTTGTGATAGTCAAGCAGTGATGACTTATACTAAAGACTCTAAGTATCATAGTAAAACTAAACACATAGATACAAAGTATAATTTTGTTAGAGACAACATCATAGCACAAAAAAAAATATTACTTTTCAGTATATCTCTATGTACAAAATAATAGCAGATCTCTTAACAAAGTCCATATCTATGAATGTGTTTATTGAACATATGAAATCTCTAAGCTTGTGCAGGATGTAAATATTATATTTTCTTACTTGAATATATTGAACGTGATGTATGATTATTTTTTTTAAAGGAATACACATTTTTCATAATTATTTCATACATTATTATTGATTAGCATAAACACAATATTAAAATATGTCATACAGGTTAATAAGATTGGATTTCTCACACGAATAATTGCCTTGGATGCTTATAAAAAGTGAGCCAAGATGAGATATTCATATTTTTTAGCGTTTAAAAGGACAGCTAATAGAACACATCATTTTGATGTCGCCCTAGTAGAGGACTGTGATGAGATCTAAAAAAAAGTCAAATATAAGGATCAAAATTATGGATTCTCACTATCCATAATACCTGTAGCCAGATATGAGATCTTCTCTAAAAGTCTAGTAGAGTGGTAAAATTCAGATCAAGTAAATGATTTTTTTAGACCAAAATTTATATGGTGTGGAGAAATAAAAATTAATATACATTCTTATGGAATCAGAGGCACACCTAACATGCATTTCATACTGCATGTGTTTTATTATCGCAAATTAAAAGGTAAGTGAATAGATTTTATTTTACTTTTGTGTGAGACGTTGAAAGAAATTAAATTCTTTCGCTGGTGTTCTTATGACTTTGAAAATATCATGAGGTGATGGATTACTGTATGCTACTTTAGCATGAATCCAAAAATTATGAAAATAAGATCTGAAGGAATAATTCTATAAAGGTAATTAATCTTGATCTTAGTGATATGTGGACGAAATAAAAATCATATCTAATATATACATATTATGCTTGTGTCTGACACCGATCCATTATGAAGTCTATTTTAATTGACATCATAAGTGTTGATACAAGACATAATAAAATTAAAAATGACAAGTGAATTGGAGAAGCCATACATAGATATATTTAGGGCATCCAAGGCACTTATTTAAATATGATAAGTTCATAAGTGATCAAAAAGGGTAGTAGTCTCTTATGTTGATCCATAAAAGAATTTTTAGTATAAGAGCTCTCATACTTAGTGCCCAAGCGGTCATGACAACACACTCAATATAAATGTCTAAAAGAAAAGCTCTATATGTGATTCATACCATTATGTGTGAGTGGGAGGTATTGAAAGTGAATACACTCATTGATGGGTTGACTAGTAACTTACTTCATTCATGAATTAAGTTACAACTCCACCTTAATAACTCCCTATAGTAAAAGAGGTAGAGTTATGTTGTTCATGAATGAAGCAAGAAGTAACTCCATAATAACTCCCTAGTTAATGGAAGAAAAATTATGAAACTCTTCAATAAAGATGGGAGTTAAAGATTACTTTGTTCTACTATAAAATAGGATGGCTTTGAGGTCATTCTACACACCATAAGATAGAGAGAAAGACATCCTTAGATAAAACAATGAAGTTGTTATGAAAAACTGTCACGACCTAAATCGTCGCAAGTGCCACATACACTAAACCCCTTGTGGAAGAACTATTTACCCAAGTCAACACTTAAACAACTAAGCAGCTAAAAATTAGTTTGCACTAACAGTAAATAATAAAATTTCTACAAAGATAAGATCCTAGAATTTGAAAGTCGTGTATCAAAGCATCTAACATAGTCTAGAATACGAAGATGCAACCCCAATATAAAAGAAGTTCAAGTCTAAACAATGAACTAGAAAAAGTAGATGAATTCATGGTAGCCCAAAAAATGCAGCTCACCCTTAAATTCAGAAGTTATTCATTTTACAATTGGGGTTGCGCAGCCGCCGTCGGGATATGCCTTGTACTCAATAAAAGAAGAACAAGTGCAATATCAGTACACAAAAATAATAGTGTACTAGTAGGATAATTGACTAGCTCCAAATATACGAAATATGATCACATAGCTATAACTTAGTAAAACAGGACAAAATATGTATAGCCCAAGTTAATAAAAACAAGCAATACTCTCAATCATTAACATGATTTAAAAATCCACATGAGACAAGTTCAAACTATAATAACAATCTATATGATATTCAACATACCTTTTAAGTAATTCGGACCACTCAAGAATCCTTAGAACATCATTTACGATGTTTAACATGCAATCTCTATCTACACAAGAATCATCACAACATTTAAACACACCAACCCGATCATTCATGGACCATCATGTAATAAATATATTATAATAAATAAATTCAGTTCACTCGTAGAACTAACACATAGAAGAACAACCAAACATGTATCAGGCGTAATATTCGAGCCAACCATAATAGAACCTGTACCAGGTGTGATACCCCAATCAGGTGTAGTATACGAGCCAACGAATGAAATGTACCAGGCATGGTACTCGAGCCAATCGAAGCTCACAGACATCACAACAATCACAACCACAATAAAAACAACCACACTTGTAAAGCCAACAAACATTTAAGACAAGTTCATTACATGAGATTGACAACCAAACATCATTTAACATTCATTCCCTTATTCTCTAGACACGTATTGTACAAGCAATACTAATAAAACAGTTAACATGCACACATAACATAATTTGAGTCACAAGTTAACCATCACCTACCTCAACTCAAGCCTGAGTGCTCTACTGGACCTGAGCTTTTCCATTTCTTGAAACTCTAGCTTGATCGTGGTCTAAAAATAACAATACAGTACAAAATCAATTCAAATGGCCTAAATATTTTCGAATTACATCTTAATCCCAAAACTCAGGTCAATTTTCATGATCATTCCACCCATTTCAGAGTCATCCCACCTTAAATTCACCTATTCACTATTAATTCCATGATTATGCCAGTGAATTAAGATAAGCAATGATTTAAAAATAACCTAAACAAAGAAATCAAGATTTTTCATCCCAACATTTCCTTTTTGACCAAAAAATTCAATCTAGGTTAAGTTAAATCATTTTCCAAGCCTGTAATTTACGATTCTACGCCACAACAATAAAAGTACTAGATTAGGGGAACAAAATACTTATCTTAGCGAAAAAATATGGTGACAAACTGGTAGAAATCGCCCAAAGTCACCTCAGCCTTTCCCCAAAATGTTCTTGAAAAATAATGAACGTTTTTGGGGAAATTTTTACATTTACAGTGACTAATCCCGTTATAGCGGCCCTATACCGCTATAGCGGCAGCCGCCCGCTATAGGCGGAGTTGACCGCCCTTGACTCCCGCTATAGCAAAAATTTCTCCGCTATAGCAGCGTCGCGGTGGCAGTGTGTCATCCCCTATAGCGGCTGACACGAGACAGAAACTCGAAAATTCTCCCAATATTTTTCATTTCGCAACACACCTTCAAACCTTGACGTTCCTGACCAACTCATTTACGTCAAGTTCGATATCGGAAGTTCTACTCACCCGAATTTACTTTCAAAAATTCCTACGGACTCCTTAATGTCTTAGCTAATAGAAAAACTAGCTCAAATTTAATCATTTCACCAAATTCTTTTTTGGATTGACCTAGACCTCACATCGCTCAGATTTTGTCCGAGACTAGTTTAGCCCAAAATTTTCAACTTCCTAACCCGATTTCTCGCACGAATAGCTCACCCATAATGACGTGAAGAGTCGTTACAAAAATAATACAAGACTCCATAGTGATCTTATAAGAAACTTCTAAGACAATTGGTGGTGATAACACATAGATTCTAGAGAAGAAGGTAGGTATTATTTGGTATAAATTTCTAAGTTTAAATTCATCAGATTGCAATTAATGTAGGCTAATTAACTCTAATAGCGTTATTCACTCTTTCCGACTGTAGTCCATATAAGTTGACATATGGACTCCCCATATTGCAAAAATAACATATAAATATATTATTATGTGTGTTAAAAAAGTAGTTTTTTCCACCAACAAATGATGGCTAGGGTGTATCTAAAATACACTCTACATCTCTTAGGATACTTAAGCGAGAATACTTAGGTTGTGGATAAAGAGAATTATACATCCGTCACGAGGATTTTCGACTATTGGTGGCACAAGGCCTGGTTGTTGCAAATTTGCTTCCACTAAGGAGAAACTCATGAGTCTCCTTAACTAGCATTTACAATCCAATACTACTCTTAATTATTAGTCTCGCCAATTCAATTTATGTGAAGATATATTTGATTTGACACAAAGTTTAAGAATGAACAGACTTTTGAAACTTGTGGTCTAAAATAAGTCATAGATATTTGGGCCTGTAAATCATCTCATTAAGGATATAATTAGAAGTTTAAACTTAAATTGTTACTAAATACAGAAAGATATCACTTTTTTTTTTGGACGGGCAAAAAAGAAAAGAAGAGTGTTACATAATTTGGACAAGGGAGAACTTATATAGAATGAATACATCAATAATTAAAATTTATTGAAGTTAGGTTGACTTTCCTGTTGCATATAGTTAAAATTTTGTGTTTCCCCCCCCTTCGTATAATAAGAATCAACTACCATTGGTATGCAGCTAAGAGGGGCAAGTGACTGGAAAATAGTTGGCCCTCGATCTACCATTTGACAAGCTAAGGTTGCGTCAGTGTAGGAAAATATGTAGCAAAATAAGTCCACAATTATTAGTAGCCAACATATTGAGGCTGTATAATGATGAGAGTCGGTGGTGGTGCTGGAAACGTATTGCTCACGGACACTAGCTGCTCCTCTTCAATCATGTTGGGACACAACCAAATATATTTCTAACTCTCCTATTATTTCCTGACGTTTTCTTCTTAATACCCTTTCCCTCCGTTTCAATTTATTTATTTTACTTTTCTTTTTAGTCTGTTTCAAAAAGAATGTCTCGTTCTTTCTTGGCAACTCTTTAATTTTAACTTTACATTTGTGTGTTTAAGACCACAAGATTGAATGACATGTTTAGTATTACATTCTACGTACTTTTAGTTTAGGACCACAAATTCAAAAATCTTTTTTACTTTCTGAAACTCTATGTCAAGTCAAAACAAAATAAATAAATTGAAACAGAGGAAGTAATTCTCTCTCTTTTTATCTTTTGCAAATATTATTATCATTATACCCTGTTCAACCAACATTGACATGACTGGAAGTAGCATGAGTTTATTACTTTATTACCTCTCCTTTAATTTTCTCAAGTAGCTAGCAAATGTACTCCTACTAAGCAATACTATCATAACAGAGGGACATTATATTGGTTAAGATTAATTAGTGAAGATAAGAAAAAATTCACATACTATTGTACCATAGACACAAAAATTGAAGGAGGCCATAGTAGATTAGTAGTGCAGTGTATAAATCGCGGGCTTGTTGGTCCCAATTCCCAAAGTAGCTAAAATTTCAGTAATGGGAAAGAAAAGGTAGGATTAGGACAAATTAAAGGATATTGTTGGCAACTATTTGAGCAACTCTTTACCCCTTTAAGACAAGCAAAGGACCAAAATCTTTAAAATTCCTTCGTTGAGACTGTTCCATTACGTCACCAGCATAAAATAACAAAAACATGCTTCAAAGATTTATTGCATATTCATTTTGGATTTCAGTTGTATAAACTGAAAATGTTTATTTTATTTTATTTTTAACATTGATAGTGTAGTTTAACCAACTATATTGAGGTAGTTATCAGTTTATTAGGTTACTGATTAAAATTTTAAGTTCAATGCATTTACAGTTTGGAAAATATTGGTAACATACAATGTAATTACATATAAATTTTTATGACAAACAGTAATTTGTAACCTGATAAAAATGATGACATGTTATCACATGTTAAACTATGTTATTGTTAAAAAAAGTTATACTATATATTACCAACATATAAAAATTAATCCACTAATTAGAATATATTTTTTTAAAAAAATCCACTAATTAGTGTGGATCATAGAAATTTACCTTAATTATAGTGAAATGAGTGGGTAAAGAGTTTTAAGTCATATACATTGTTCATGTAAACAAAATTTTACACTATCATATCACTTTTATCTATTATAGCACAAAACATATTATGTTACGATTACAATTTTATATTTTAAAAAAATATTATCTATAAATATTTTTTGAATGACGTGACAAAACTTAGTAGGCGTTTGGCCCTAGAATTTGGGAGCTTGATTTCAAATTAGCGTTTGTTTATAAATCTGCACAAAATTTCAACTTCAACTTTAAATCGTGATTTCAAAAATTTAAATATAAAACTTGACCCATAAGTTTATATTTTATAAAATAAAGATCCATAATTTTAAATTTTGTAAAAAAAGACCGATGTCCGACGCGAAGAGATTTTTCGTATCATGTGGGAGGATTTTATCAAAGAATAACTAGTTACAACTATTGTTGAGTTATTGGACCAATGAACTTTTATAAAATTATTTATATTTAAAAGTTTGTAATAACATGTAATCACAAATATTTATTTACAAAAGAAACACATGAGATATACTACGATTTATTAATTCGTCGCCTTAAGATATTTCGATACCTTGTTTTATGAAATATGATTTGCTCATTTGGTAAGATAGTATAAGAGACGTTGGAGAAGTTTTGATAGTTTTCACAAATTATGAATTTTCATATTTAAAAGAAAAAATACAACTTAAGAAATTCAAATTGCATGTGCAAGCAAAATTTCAACTTGATTTCATCAAAATCATGTCCAAACGGCCCTTAAACTGAACTATTTTAGCTGCTGTTTATCCTTTTTAGTGGAGACCCACTTAATCTAATTAAGGTGATTGGTCCGTGCCGTTACCGTTTACCCTCTCTTTTTTCTTTTGTAATAACATCCAAAAAGAGGGACTTAATTATTGAAAGAAATTAAGGAAACGTTTGGCCATAAAAGGTGGAAGGTGTTTTTTAAAAAAATTTTGGTGTTTGATCATATAATTTGCCAATCTTTGGCAAAAATATTTGACAAAAAACCCAAGTTTTTAAAAATTAGAAAAAAGTAATTTTTGAGCCAAATTCAAGTTTTTGGAAACTTTTAAAAATTTAATACTTATCCCAAACTTTTATATTTTATAACAAAACCCCACTATTTATTACTCCCAACTAATATACCTGCCAAATTTGATGGATCTTTGTAAAATTTGTCAAAATTTCTTCGATAGCCGATGAGAATAATTAAGTGATCATATAGCTGTTGAACTAGTTTAAAATTCAAGAGCTGTAACTTCCAATTGTTTCGTTCTTGTCTCCTGACGAACTAATGAAAATGTGTGCATTTATGCATATTAGTCAAGTCAACAGTGGTAAACATAGTTATCACGAAACATGTTCATTATATAATGATAATACAAACTTATGGGTATAAATCATATTTCATGTTTTTTTCTTAAAGAGTGAAATATATTTTTCAAAAACTATGGTCAAACACATGGTAAGATTTCACCAAAAACTTCACTCAAATATGACTTGCCAAAAATATTTGAAAATCTATGGCCAAACGCCAGCTAAAACATTCTCTTCATGAGTCAGTCATGTGTATAAGACTAAAAGGAACAAGAGACTTAAAAGTAGAGAATTAATTAAGGAGGGTCTCGATCAATGGCGGGTGAGTGGAGGTGGCAGTTGCCCACACGATGCTTCTCTCTCTCTTATACCAATTTTGCGCCACCTTTTATCGCGCGCCCTAAAGCTTACCCAGCAATTCAGCTCATACTATATGATCATGATGGTGAGAGAAAGAGACAATGAAAGCATATGATGGAGTTGATAAATTAAAAAAATAGTGTAGCCTAACTATTTACTATTCTACTAAACAGATCCTTCATCATTAGGGTTTATTTGTTTGGTGGGGGCGTGCCTTTATATAACCCTATTTCTTCATCCTTCTTCCATTCTCTCTGCCCCTTCAATATTTTTCTTCTTCTCGACTTCATTTTTTTAAAGTCCCCATTTCTCAGTTTACTCTGTCCTCGGGATTTGGTCCAAAAGACAGCCAAACTCCAAATCCCAGTTTGTTTCTGGGAGCTAAAAAAAGGTTCCAATTCCCGAGGATAAATCTTTGATCTTTCTAGTTTTTTTTTTTTTTTTGTCTTTTCCTGTCTCTTATCTTTGTCTTTTTCTATACTTTCTTGTTGACCCTTTTCTTCTTCTCGGACTACAATACATGCAACTTCCTCTTCACTTGTCTGCCACTTGCAAATATTGACTCTACTCAGATCTGTTCATTTGGAAATTAAGGTTTGTTTCATCTAACAAGCTTCTTTTCTCCCCCCTCTAAAAGATACGACTATAAATAGAAAGACAAATGTATAATTTAATTTTAATAGATGCAGCCTTTGAGATTCACTAGTACTGAATTCATATTGTATTATCAAAATTATGGGTTCAGATTTAATATTTATTAAGTTTTTAATAGGTTTTAACATGTATATTTACACTAATCATAAATTCTGAATTCGGATGATTCCATAACCAAAAGACTAGTCATCTTGGATGATATTTCTAGTGAACCTTGTTCCCAAAATTAAAGTCTCTTTATTCTCCCTCTTGTATGTTGTGGGTTAATGTCTGTTTTGTTGAATTCTATTCCTAAACGTACCCGGACTTGAATGAAGGGGACACAGGAATTGAATCCACACACATTTTGTGGTAAACTCACATCAATAATACTCTTACACACCATATATCTTAGTTGTGTGTGTGTTTAAAATTGTTTTAAGAGTTTTAGTTATGGGTTCTTTATTTTTTAAAAGAAAAAAACTTGCTTAGGAGTTAACAAGCAATTACCTCGGTTAATGAGATCATAATTAAGTTCTAGGATATATATATGTAAGCTAGGCAATTTGTTCTTTGTTGTTCTGCAAATTATTACTTGTAATCTTGAAATGGAAGTCACTCGTTCTAGGTTTTATTTTTTATTCTTTCCCATAATCTGTTAAACTTAATTAACCAAGCAAATAACTGAATGGATCACTGAAAATTTTTGTTTCTTATTTTTTGCTAAATGGAATATTGATCGTACTATTTTTTCCTTCAGGAATTGCACAATCCCCTCTTTATAGTACCATTTTAATAATGATTGTATTTTGTTATTCTTTTCCATAACCTTTTAACTTAATTAACCAAACAAATAGTTGAAGAATATTAAGCATGTGAAACGAAATGCCTATATAAAGTGGTAACAGCAACCTAAAATTTCATGAATGGAGATATTGTATCATTCCACAAAAGTAGAAGAATCGATTAGATTATGCTTATCGTCTAAGGCAAGAGTGGACTCAATTCAATTATCAAAAAGGATTTTTCCATTAAAAAAAGGAATATATTTAGATCCACGCACTCGTTGTGTCAAATTTGTAGGAGTTTTATATTGCTTTTCGAATTACTATGTAGTTTTTTCGGGTTTTTTTTTCTGTGCCTTTCTTAATTTTGTTCATCATCATTCACTTGTTGTCCTCTTCATTTGGATGTTAATTTAAACTCCTCGTAACAATTGCTTGATCTAATCGAATTTATCTGGCTACTGAGCAATATATTCATGTTAAAAAATACATGACTCCCCAGATTCATTTATTCGGTATACTCATATATGCACATAAAATTGATCGAAATTTTACATGGCTTGATTGATCAATTCTATTGGCGTTTCATGTAGTTCACCCGTGTTGATCAAATGTTTAGCATCTTGATTTTTAATTGTACTCATTAATAATAAATTGTGATCTCTCTAACAACTTAGCTTAAACAATTAATTGAACTTAAGAACATTAATTAGAGAAGTTTTAGAAACTGGTCAATTTCGCCCTCTATATTGAATTTCTTAGTATAAAACAAAGTAGACAAATTTCTTGTTTACATTTTGATCAAACTGAAACGCTGACATGTTTCCATGAATATGCAGGTGGTTAAAGTACAATATTTGAGTGAGAGAGATGATGAATTCCTTGTCACATGTTCCTCCAGGTTTCCGGTTTCACCCAACAGATGAAGAACTTGTTGATTATTACCTTAGGAAGAAAATCACCTCCAGAAGGATTGACCTTGATGTTATTAAAGACATCGATCTCTACAAAATTGAGCCATGGGATCTTCAAGGTACTTATTTAACCCTCAAGTTATGTCTATGAAGGACTAATTTATATATACTTACAGTCTAAAGAATAATTAATCTTTGTACTATGAATATTTAATCTGTTATAATTTATCTTATTTTTCAAATCACTATTCCCTCCATTTCATTTTATGTGACATACTTTCAACAAACACGAAATTTAAGAAAAACAAATTAAGGACTTTTGAAATTTGTGGCCTTAAATTAAATATGCTATAACATTTTTGTAGCTATAAGACTTTTAAAGTTTTGCCTCTTAAACATGTCATAATATTGTGTGGCTATAAAGGTTTCTTATTTAGGATAAATAAATAAATTACTTTCTGAAACGGATTAATAAAGAAATAGTGCTATATAAATTGGACCTAAAAAAGTATACGATTTCATTCATTATGAACTATAATTTGTAGTTATCTTTTAGTAGACCTGATAGTACTATAAAGTTCTTTTACATTGTCTTGTATAGAAATTAAAGACAAGTACATTTGATAATAATCATAACCAAAAATGAATCTCATGAGGATGAAATTGTGAATAGAATTATGCAGAATGGGCACAGAAGAACAAAGTGATTGGTACTTCTTCAGCCACAAAGACAAAAAATATCCAACAGGAACAAGAACAAATAGAGCAACAGCAGCAGGATTCTGGAAAGCAACAGGAAGGGACAAGGCTATATATTCAAAGCATGACTTGATTGGGATGAGGAAGACATTGGTGTATTATAAAGGGAGAGCTCCAAATGGACAAAAATCTGACTTTATTATGCATGAATATCGACTTGAGACTGATCCAAATGGTGCTCCTCAGGCAAGTTCTCCTTAAATGCAATTGCATACTTCAATTCACAACATGATCAATTATTTCATATTGGAACCAAGTGAAATATTTATCATTTATTTATTTATGGTTGATCACAAAATCTTTCCAAATAATAAAACATATGTATAAGAAGTGGATGCACAAACTACTTCATTTATGATGTAGAAAATTTCATCTTTTTCTCCTTTTCCTTGTTTGATCATAAATAATATCTTAGGATATGCAAATGCAGATACTGAATTTCAATATTTGCGAGTACTGGTTCAGTCATCAATATTTGCAAATATTGAAATCCTAGTTTAATTAAGGAGTATTTCTTGTAAAATAATGTTTCCATCCACAATTTTTTTTTTTTAAAAATTAAGTGAAGTTCATGGCTAAACACAATTTGAACATTCCACAACTTTTTTTAACTTCAATTTCAAACAACTCAACCAAATAATGTCCAAATGCCTAGACTTTTGTGGAACAAACTTTTTCATCAATTTAATGTTTGGGGAATTATTATGCACTTTGTTTTTATGTCTTCACAAAACAACTTATTGTTTTGGTGAATTTATTGCTTCATGCTTATAGAAAAACACCTATTTTTTGTGTTAATAAGCTGAGCATACATATATGCACAGATTAACTCATTAATATGATTATATCAAGACAGGAAGAAGGATGGGTTATATGTAGAGTGTTCAAGAAGAAAATAGCTGCTGGCATGAGAATGGATACTAGTGAACATGGGTCACCCATTTGGTACGATGATCAACTTTCATTCATGCAAGACATGGACTCCCCCAAGCCACTACACCCTCAAATTAATTACATTAACCACTATCCTAATAATTACCCTAATTGCAAGAAGGAACTCGATAATTTGCACTACCAAATCCCACCTCATCATGCTCAAAATCACCAATTTCTTCATCAACTTCCTCTTTTAGAAACTAATAATCCCAAACTTGTAGCTGCACCTCCTGGTTGCAGCTCAATGCCAATATTTGCCAATATTAACGTTAATCGACCCGCATTTCTCACACAAGAACATGTCCATCCTACATTTGCAAATAATGACAACCAAGTTGCAGATCAAGTGACCGATTGGCGAGTACTCGATAAATTTGTAGCTTCCCAACTTAGCCAAGAAGAAGAAAATAATAACTATTCATCAAATGCAGTACCAAACACATTTCAGGGTACGGGCGATGATGTGAATTTGAACAAGCAAGAAATGGCTCCGGAAAATACCTCTACAGCATCCTCGAGTTCTCAAATTGATTTGTGGAAATGAAGTGAAGTGAAATCCACCTAATAATAATAAGTTACTGCTCAACAATATTATCATAGGAGGAATTAGGTACGTACAGTACCTTATTGATTGAAAAATATCTGAAGATATATATGTGTACATTATAAATGTATAGAAATTGTACGACATTTCTAATTGTATTTAACTTAAGATCGATGATGATTAACTGATAGTGATGAAGCTATAATTTGCAGCTGGATGATGCTGCATGGAGTTGTAATTTGCAGCATTATTGTGTAAAGCATATGGCTATATATCTTTGTTATGTTCATAGCCATTGCTTTGTTTATGTAGTATAACCACCCGTTTATTAATTTCCGGATGTCTAAATGTTATTCGAGTAATAATAATATCTACTCTCCTTTTCAATTTATAGGAATTAACTTATATACTAAGGTTGTAAAAAACAAATTATAATGTCGAGCGTTATTTAACCAGTTACAACTCGTTGTATGCCTTATTTTTTAAGTTATCAATTTTATGTGGTATGAGTTGTCACTGTAATTATATATCATTAAGGTGACATGATATTATACAATATTATTTTGTATTATCAGTGTATAGCAGTGGCTGTGCCACATGTAAGAAAGCTTTTACTGTAATGAAAAAAGATGTTCGAAAATGCTAGATGTGGAAATTTTTACATATTTTTTAATCCCCTTGTTAAGTATTATGGCTGCGCTACTGGTGTACAGGGGCATATGCCGAATTGGATGTTAATTCAGTTATATTTTCATATTTTGTATACAAATTATGTTGAATAATTCTTAAATATTCTTAACAAAATTCATGTCTTTGCAACTGCTCATGCATAGAAGTTAATTCTTACGTAGATTGTGTATCCGTTCTGATAAAAGTTAATGAAATAATCCATTGACCATTATTTTTGCTTCACTTTGGGTGCAACTTTGTTACCATGTATAACTCAGGAACAAAGAGAGAACACTTAAATTTTAGTCCTAAAATTCTTTCAATAGGAAATTAAAGGACTAATTAATTGTTGGACAATTATGAGCATCAACATAAGAATCTTATTAGCTTCAGATAGGTTAGCTACCTAATCTTGTTTTCTCCTTTTAAGGGTGTGTCTGGTATGAAGGAAAATGTTTTCCATGAAAAATATTTTTATAGAAAAATATTTTATGAAAAATAAGTTGATTTTATACTTATTTTCTCATGTTTGATTGGTGAGTGAAAAACATTTTTCGAAAAATATATTTTAGTGCTGGTTGATGAGTGTTTGACTAAAGAGTTGAAATATCCTTTAGGAGGTAGGTTGGGATTATGGGGTGGGGGTATGTGAGGGTGGGGATGGGTGGGTGGGGTGGGGTAGTGGGTGGTTGCAGAGGGGTTGGGGTAAGATGTGGGTGCTGGGTAGGGGTGGGCATAAAAACCGGAGAACCGAAAAACCGAACCGAACCGAATTAGTTCGGTTCTTCGGTTCAGTTTCGGTACTTCGGTTCGGTGTTCAATTTAAAGGTAACGGTTCTTCGGTGCCGAAGAACCGAACTTTTATTAATATTTTTTTTTAAAAAATATTTATATTATATTTAATTTATAATTTAATTTATAAACATAGAAATATTGAATCTTCACAAGTCACTAGTAGTATATAAATAGCTTCAAGGGGGGTTTCAATTAATTCATCATCACTTGAACAACTTATCAACTCACATCATCAATTATCACTCTTAATTCCTCTTATTGTATTCATCACTTTTTTTCAATAATTATAATGGAGTCATTGAAGAAAATGGTAGCGGAAAAGCAGGGATGATGTTCTGCAAAGGCAAGTGTTGCATTTAGGCAGTAGCTATATGTGCTTGTCATTTCTTAGAGTCTAGGCATTTTAATTTTATCAAACATGCCATTGCCAATTGCTAAAACTATTTTGATAATTTTGTTTCTCACTTGCACCGAAAAAACCGATTTAAAAATACCGAACTAAACCGAACCGAAGTTCATAAAATCGAACCGAACCGAATTAGTTTGGTTCGGTGTTCGGTGCACATTTTTGTAAACCGAAAATCGAAGAACCGAACCGAACTTTGATAAAATCGAACCGAAGAACCGAACGCCCACCCTTAGTGCTGGGTAGGGTAAAAATTTTAATTTATTTTTTAAAAAAATTAGAATTTTTTAAAAATAAATTGGGGTGGTAAGGTGGGGGTGGGAAGTGGGGGTGGGGTGGAGCTAGGGTATAAAAAATTAAGCTTTTTTAAAAAAAAATCAAAAGAAATTTAAAAAAAATTTAAAAAATTGGGGTGGATAGGATGAAGGTTTGGGGGGCGGGGGGGGTGTAAGGTGGGAGGTGAGTTGTGGGTACCAAAAAAATTTAAAATTTATTTTAAAAAAAGTTGGGGGTTGGGGTGGGGGAATAAAAAAAATTAAAAGTTTTTTTTTTTAAAATTGAAAATAAATTTTTAAAAAGTGTGTGTGTGTGGGGGGGGGGGGGTTGTGGTAAGGTTTTGGGGGTGAGTTGTGGGTTGAGGGGTAGTAAAAGATAAATTTGGGTTGTGGGGTAAAAAAAAAATAATTTTTTTTAAATTTTTTTCTTAAAAAAAGTTCGAGTGGGGTTGTGGGTTAGAATTTTTTTTCAAAAAAATTGTGTGGTTGGGGGTGGGTATTTTGGTGGGGGTTGTGCGAGATGGGGGTGGGGTAGGAGGGGGGGTGAGTGTGGGGTTGTGGTGTTTGTGAGGGTGGAAAGGAGACAATTTAACTTGTTTTTCTTACTTTTATTAGAGAAGTCATTTTCCTTGTTTTTAAGGAATTTGTTTTTCTAAAGAAATATTTTCTAATTTTTTTGACCAAATAAAACACGTGAAAATAGAAAACTATTTTCCTCCCTACCAAACTCACCCTAAGAGTAAAAAGTAAAAACATCCTTATGGGACTTTATTGATAATATGTAAAATGGGAGATCTGTAGGAAGGGGTGAGGGGTGGGATGATTGGGGTCCTTCCACTTTTAAAACTTTAAATAGAGGTTTTAGGTTCAATTTCCATAAACAAAAAACTTTAAATAGAGGTTTTAGGTTCAATTTCCATAAACAAAAATCTCTTGATGGCAGAAAATTACACAATCAAGGACCTTGAAAATGAGCGGTCTTTAACTCTTAACCCCCACTTGGCCAATTAAAATTGTAAAACTTATGTTTTGCCCTTAAGGTATGCAGGATCAAAAGTTCAAGACTTCAAGGTTGTCATTTTGCACTAGGTAGGGAGTATTTACCTCTCAGTTAGTGGGCCTACTGATGTGAATTCCTATTAGTCGATCCAGTAAAATTTGGATATGGATGCTTAAAGCAAAAAGAAAAAGGTCAAAAATAATGAAGAGCTTTGCCTTTTCAATTGATCCTATCCGACGCAAATTCAAATTAATCAGGTCGATCGTATAAAAAAAAAGAGGAATCAAATAACGAAGAGGTTCTATTTGTTTTTATTCTTTGGAAACGAAATATAAACTAATATGCATTATTACAAAAGCAAGTGGCAGTAGCTAGGAGCACTAATAATATTACAAGCCGAAATTACTGTAAGAAAAGGAGTTGTTTTTTTGTTAGCTTCAAATGATTCTAAAGCAAACAAGGGAGGAACCGGCCAGTAGACATGATGTTAAACTAAGTAAGTACCAGTTCGCTAATGCATTTTATGGACAAACTAAAGCATTTATTAATGCAGATATTACGGGTGTGCAAAAATCGACTTAACTAATAAACCGAACCGATAAAAATGTTATTGGTTTATCGGTATCGGGTTATTGAGTTAACGATTTTTAACGATTTTGTAAAAAAGTTTATTGGGCTATCGGTTCGGTTTCAGTTTTAAGGTTTTTGTTAATGGTTAAACCGATAACCCAAAAAGATTATATTAAAACTATATTTTTATCCATAATTATAATAGTGACTTTAGATTTTAAATATATACCCTATTAATTTTTTGCATTTTATAGTTGTTGTCTTATAAGTGTTCTTCTTTTCTTTCTAAAGACGTTGGTTTGGTGGGGTACTACCTATCAGTGTTATTTTTCTTTTTGAGAGATTGCTAGCGTTGCTACTGCATTCAAGTTTGCTAGTTAACAAGAAAGAAAATAAGTTTGTTATAATAATAACGTATTTGAATTTGCTTATGCTTGTAATTTGTATAGACTTTTATGCATGAAGGTAGTGTATATATGTAGATAAAAATAAGAGAAAGCAAAAAAAATTATAGAAGCATTTTCTTATCGGTTAAACTGAAAACCGAACTGTTAAGGACCAAAACCGATTAACCAAAAACCAATAACGAATATCTTATTGGTTTGGTTATCGATTTTGCATGTTGACAAATCAAAAATCGATAAACCGAACTGATAATATACAAAATCGAACCGAACCGACCGATGCACACCCTAGCAAATATACATATTTCTTATAAAACAAAATTTCTATTCGTGGCTTATATATAGGTTCATCAGGAAAAAGTATACTAGTATTACGTTCCTTTGGAGTTAAGACTTGTCCCCATTGCATTTGCTGGTCTGAGCACAGTAGCTGAAATAGCTTTGCGTAAAAACTTTTCAATTCTTCATAGAAAAGAAAAAACCAACCCTAAGAAGGAATCCAACCCTAGTCAAAGTTATATATATACCCCAATCGTCGTGGGGCTCTGCCAAGCAGGACGGATGTAGAGTGTTATGAGTTCCCTATAGCGCTTGTGGCTGCAGCCATGCAACGGATCCGGGACCGGGATGGCTGGAACCAATTAGAAGTGCAAATCGTGCAAGTGAAGCCGGGAAACGGACCGCAGCGCAACGACTAGAACTGTCACTGTCCCTAATCAATTTTGATCACTAAAAAAGACCTCCGCAGGACCTTCAACAAGAGCCCAGCCCCTGGTTCAATCGATAGATAGACCGAAAACATATTTCTGGACAAATGAACAGACCTTTCCTTTTGCCAACAAACTGGTCAAACCAGTAGGGTCAAAAATAATAATTAAAAACGAAATAGAAGCGACGCCTGATTCGCCAAAGTACCACTGCCACCAGGGCTTACATCCTCCTATCGCCTACTAGCTGCATGCGCTATATACCTACTGCTTCTATCGATGGAAAGACCGAAGCACGTCTCCCTATAGCTTTGACTGCCAGAGGTTGGGAAGAAGGGAGGTGACTGGGCCCTATCACAAAATGAGCAAGTTAGCGACTTGTCAAAGCTTGGTGGCAGGTTTTCCGACCAAAAACCAGATGAAATAGTAGGTATAAAGTAAATTGCCCAATGTTTCCAAATTTGTCCAACTTCGTACCTTTCCGGCATAAACCGTATATCTCAGAGAGGTCGTATTTCTTTGAGTTGTGCTTCTTATCCAGTCTAGAAATACCGTAATGAAAGGAACATAGGAGTTTGTCGCTAGGTATTTGACCAAATAGGATCGTCCAGTTCCTATAGAACCTATCACTAAAATACCCCTAGAGGGTGGATAAGGCTAAGCATTGGGAATCTCAATTTTTTTCTTTGGAGCCGTTTCTTTTTCCGTCCCCCCGCCCCGGCTATAATATAGATATAGTTTCTAGATAGAGCGTTAAGGTCTCTATCAAGCACTCTTCTAAAGCTGTCTGAAAGCCCTCATATTCAACTCGCTGCCTCATCCACGCCTTCCCCTTATTTATTAGTATTAGTAAAGTTGCTCGAGGACTTCTACTGGGAATGAAAGTTCCCTATTATAGGATCATGCTTCCTTGGTAACTTCTAATTTGATCAGGGAAATCACAAAAAATGAATCTGCTAATGAAGGTTACACATTCGGTCAAGAGGAAGTTACTTTCTCAGTTAGGCGGGAAAGAGCGAAGCAAGGGTTTTTGCTTTCACCATGGAAACTTCCTGATCTTTCCACTCTTGAGAGTCATCCCTCGTTCGAGGAGAAACCACTGTTAGAAATGTTCACGTAGAAGCTCCTCTTTCATCTGCAGGTATAGACTTCTTTGGATCGTATCCGCTTCAGAGGTTAATCAATAGGGAAATCTACTGACTTGAAAATACAGTTATTGAGCTTCCACTGCCTACGAGAAGGTGTCTCCCATATCATTCTAGTTGTTAGTAAAGTGACTGCCGTTGTTGATGTTCGATCGTTTAACTCGCAGCCAAGGAATGTTCCTGATCGATTGAGTCTGGATAGGGGGTGCCCTCGTAAAGACTAAAACCTCGTTACGCCGAAAATAGTAGAGGTGCGACAACGCTTTGGTAGTGAGACAAACATTGGATTATTTTTGTGTAACATATCCCTTTTTTTCTTTGTCTATTGATTGAGTTCCCCTTTTTTGTTTGCCTTTTCCAATATGTGAGATGTGGGGATGAAGCGTGCTCATTTCCAAATTTCTGCTTTGTTATTCCCATCATCCGGTAACCACAGGATGATCAACAAAAAATGTGGCAGGATTCGAACCTATGGCCGGCCTGCCCCTGACCTGCTGGGTTGGCACGACGGGGAAGAAAGAAATGAATGAATGTTCTTTTGGGAAAATGTATAATAATACACCTACCGAGACTAAAGCCAAAGGTGAGTCTCGTAGGTGGACGTATCGAACCGAAATAAGCCAAATCTTTCTATGGATTGCTTCTTTCGCTTCTTTCGCCGTCAAAGTGCCTATGGTACCAGTTCATATTTGGTTACCCAAAGCTCATGTAGAGGCACCTACGGCAGGATCTGTCATCTTGGAGTCTAGTCCTTACTTAAGGAGATCGGTAGCGTACACCTGCACGATCCATTTCGGGAACGTAGAATGTAAGAGAAATTCAAATGTGAAACAATACGTCAGCTATCAAACGATTTCCTGCAATTCTTCCCAGTATGGAATGAGTAAAGAATCAAGCTACAAGTCTCGATCTATACGAAAGTGGTGAAACTAGCATATTGGAAGATCAATCGGCCAAAATAAGCATGAGCGGCTGGTTCAATAACATTCATCTTAGTGGGACTCCCCGCACCATCTTTCCTTAGTAAATACTAAATGGATAGGGCGGGTTCCGCAGTTAACTAAGAAGGCGATCGATTGGCTTGGAGAGGAAAGGAAACCCGCTGGCAACCAAGATCCAATCTCAGAAATGAATTTTCGCTTGACGGGGATCACTCTAAAAAAAGGAAGTCGTTTTGAGTTCATTCGAACCCACTAACTTTGACTCAAATTTTGCATGTGTTAAGAAAATTGTCGAATAAGTCAAAATGATTGAAATGGAACCCGATAAATCAAATCATTTGTGGTAAAATCTCAAATCAAAAATTATAAAAATCAAATCCTGAATCTGCCTCTATCTGTTGCCGAAGATAACAACGTCTGCAAAATGATACAGTAATTGCTAAATTTTACATACTTAAGTATAAAGCTTCGGCTAAATAAGCAATTTCAGTTGCATGTCTTGGGAACACGAGCAGATTGATTAAAGTGACAAAGACATATTCAGAATTTAAATTTAATGGGTGATTGATTAGATTTTTGTGTTCTTTGAAATATGTTTAAAACGTAATACTATTAGTATCGAATGCATTCAGGGTCTTAAGAGTATCTGTGCTACTCACCTTAAAAGCAGAGCCAGGATTTGAAGTTCATGGATTCGAGAGTCCTTTTAAGTTATTGAGTTTTAAATTAATAATTTGTACATATCAATTAGTAATAAATTTCTTAAGAAAATATAGAATTTTAACCAAAGCTACTGGATTTTCCAAGTAACCCATACTCTAGCTCTGCCCCTGGTGCTACTTGCCTACTTCTAGTGCATGCAAAAACATGCTATGAAGAATCCATGGAAGAAGATGAAAGAGATAAAGGGGAACAATACTTACAGAAACATATCTTCTCACTATAGTAATTCTGCAAAGTTGCTGAAGAACTTGAGAGTTACCAAGAGAATAAAATGAAATTAAGATAGAGTTGATTGTCAAAATATTTTTTCTATAAATACAGTGAAAACATATATAGTGTCCAAGTTATTTGATATTGCTTAGTCTGCTAGAGATAATGCTCATTTTCAAGAAAAGGGAATTCTTTTTTCCAAGAAACATACTCATTTAGTATGTTTTCCTTACTCATTGACCACAATCTTTGGAACTTTAGAAAGCAAGGAGCACAAAAATAATATTGTCAACAGAATGGTATCCTATAGGACAAAAAATATATTTTCAAAGTCAATGAGTTTGAAAAGGGGTCAGTTTAAGTCAAAAACAAAAATAGGTATACGCATGGCATGAAGATGTGATGAGCACCTGGGAATTATGATTGAGGTTTCCAAGTAATCGTTTGAGTGTGAATGAAGTTAACATCATTAAAGGATGAGCTCCCATGTTACTGCTATTATATGCTCTTCTTTCCACTCGCTAAATCGAAAAACCAATCAACTTTTTCTTCCATTATATATTGCATTATTTACTCCCTATTTCAAATCCATAGATTTAATATCAATTTATGTGTTACCTTTTCTTTTAGTATGTTTTGAAAATATTTTTTTTTTTATATTCAGTAAATCTTTAACTTCGATATTTCACATGGTATGTTTAAAATCATGAATTATAAAAAAATTACCGTTGAAACACACATGCCTCTATACCTTATGCTCTATAGTTTTGTCTAGGGGTGACAAATGGGTTGTTTGAACTAAAGTTGGGCGGGTCAAGATGAGCTGAATAAACAAATGGGCTAATGCCCAACCTTGCCCAAAAGTCATTTGGATCAAGATGAGCTGGGTTAAGATGGGCTAAACAATGGGTTATATAACCCAAACCCGCCCAACTTAATCCAAATCTTCACAATATTTAACATTTTAACAAATCAAAATCCAATAACACTTTTTTTTCCTACCCCAACTCCACCCACCTCCTTACCTTCGAGCCCCCCCACCCCACCCCCACCCCCAAACTGCCTGCCCTCCCCCCAACCCTAAAAAAATTCCTACCCTACTCCACCCCCACCTACCCCACACCCTTACCCCGCCCAACCTAGACCCCTCCCCCCTCCCCAACAAAAGAAATAAATTAATTTTTTATTTTTTTAAAATTTTTTCTTTAAATAATTTATTTTCTTAAAGAAAAATTAAAACTTTTTCCTACCGAACCCACCCCCACCCCCATCCTACCCCTACCCCCCACCTACACACACCCATCCAATTTTTTTTAATTTAATTCTTACATTTTAAAAAAATAAATAATTTTTTTTCCTACCTTAGCCCCCCATCCTTCCACTCCCCACCTACCCTACCCCCACCTCAACCCCCCCCCCCTCCTTTCCAAAAAAATATTTTAATTTTATTTTTTTAAAAAAAATTAAATTCTTTTCCTACCCCACCCCACCCCCATCCTACCCTCATCCCCCTACCCCGCTCCACCCTACCCCACCCCACCCCACCCCACCCCCACCTACACCCCCTCCCCCCAAAAAAATTTAATACAACTTTTTTTTTTAAAATTAAATATTTTTTCCTACCGCACCCACCCCTACCTACACACACCTCGTCCAAAAAAAATTAATTTAATTTTTATATTTAAAAAAAATTAAAAACTTTCCTATCCCACCTCCACCCCCTACCCCGCTCCACCTACCCCCACCCCACCCCCTACCCTGCTCTACCTACCCCACCTACACCCCCCTTCCAAAAATATATATTTTAATACCCTAACCCACCCCCATCCTATCCCCATCCCCCTACCCCGCTCCACCTACCCCTCCCCCACCTACACCCACCTCCCCCCAAAAATATTTAATATAACTTTTATTTTTTGAAAAAAAGAATTAATTTTTTTTCTATCCCCCACCTATCCTATCCCTATTTCCCCCCCTACCCCCCGCCACGACGATTTTTTTTAAAATAATTCTTTTAAAAAATAATTAATTTTTTTCCTACCCCACCCCACTCACCACAATCTAAAAATTCTCAGAATTACTTTTTATCTTATAATAATAATAATAATAAATTTTTAAAAAAATTCATATGTTATATCATCTCATTTCTCAATACTTTATAATGAAAATACAAAAATCTTGAGAAAAATCTGATTATACAAAGAAAAAATAATTTTTTTTGGCAAATTTACAAAGAATCAGTTATCCATAAAACAATCAAGAGCAAAAAGAATTTGACTCTTGCATGAGTTAGTTTGGGCCAAAGTAATGGACTGATTTGAGCTCAAACTAGCCCATTTGTAATATAGCCCATGCCCAACCCATTAAAATTTGGGCGGGTCAAATGGACTTGGGTTGAATTTTGCCAGCCCTAGTTTTATCACTTGATATACACACGTCCCACCATGGAGACAACGGTTGAACCTTGTTCCGGCATGTTTTGAACGTCTGCCTGATGAGTCGGGGGGGGGGGGGGGGACTTCCCCTAAAAGAAATTTCACAAAAACCTCCTACTCATCTGCACTAGTTGTATTGAAAGCTTCAAGCTCTGTACATTTGTGAGAATCAGTGAAAGCTTGCACACTACAATAAAATGTCGGTGATAATTTTTTCCCCATCACCTTAGGTTATGATCCCTTTGGTGTAGGAGTGTTAGTTTTGACCACTACCTTGTCGATAAATTCAAAATATATTACAAGTTAAAGGGAGACATGGACCAAAACTTTAACCAATTCTGATATATAAAATAACTATCCAAAAAAAAGAGAACAGATCAGTGTAGACATCATCCTACCCTACCGAGAATATACATATACATTTTTTTACTATCTTATTCTCATATATAGAAGGGAATTGTGATGTGTCTTGAAATTACAATACACATGATGTTTTTTACTTAGTTTTTTAATGTCCTTTTGCATGCTTTTTTGTATTTTTAATGTTAGAATATTGTAATATAGGTGTTCGATGTTAAAGTGATCGAAACAAGAAAAAACTAAAAAAATGACCAGGCATAGCATTCCACGAGCCATAGATCAGATGTACGAGTCATAAATCCTGGCACAGAAAAGATTAGAGACTGATACCTGTAGGGTCTTCAAAAATTGATCAATCCACGATGAAAAATACTAACCGTATGTCACATTCACGATCCACCAATTTGAGGAAGGCAATGCTGTAAAGGTGAACCACAAAAAGTTTCACGGACCGTGGATTATTGTATGATCCGTGGATTAATGTATGACAACAGTCCAGAAACCCAAGGCAAGATTATATGGTGGACTTAAAGAAAATTCACGAACCACAAATTATTGTACGGTCTGTGGATTGTGTCGGCGATAATTTGATAGTTTTAGGATCATAAGTGTGTGGGCCACTATAAATACTTTTCTAGAAATTTTGTATTAAGGAGTTACAACTTTTGATTATAAGCAAATATTCTCTCTCTACTTATGCAGTTTTGTGAAGTACGAAGAATAACATCGAAGTCTTTTCATATTTAATTCTAAGTAAGCATTCATGACTTCAATATATTTTTCTTGTTGTTCTTACTAAATTATGAGTAGCTAAACCCTCTACTGAGGTTGTGAACCCAATGGGAGTGTAACCTTCATAAGATTTTCGTAGTTTGCATGATTTTCGATAATAATGGTATCAAATTATTTCTGGTTTTTCTCGTTGATTGGTGGTTGGAAACATTAACCTAAGTTAAAATATCTTAGTTTTGCTTGGAAAAGCAGATTAAGATTTGTAAAAATAATTGAAAAGAACTCAAGGCATTAACCTTTGTTTAATAAATTCTCCTAGAGATAATAAAATTTACTTGGCATAATCAATCGTTCTTCTCTAAATAACTCGTATAAAAATTATATTGAGATAAATTATTCAACTCTTGGAAAAGATTGAGGGATAGTGTAGGGATTGAGTGCATATCTAGACAACCTGAATATCTGTAATTGCATAATTATCGAGAATGCTTCATCCCGTTGAGAGAACACAACCTTATTTCTTTAATCAATCTACTTTAAAATGAAATTTATTACACAATCTTAGTGTTAGAATCATAATAAATATTTTCTACTTTCACGAAATAGAAACTAGGCTTCATTCAAGTAATTGTTCAATTTGTATCTTTTCTCTCCCATTCCCTATGGGATTCGACCCCAACCTTCTTTAGGTTACTGCATAGGACTGTGTCACATCATCTCTAGGTGTAATTTTTAGCATATCAAATTTTATCACTATTGTTAGAGAATACGTCGACTTTGAAGTTTTTTATAAGTGTTTACAAGATTAATTTTTTTTCCGTTCCATCACACCTTATTTTCTTTATTGTGAATCAGGTGATAATGAAATTACGAGCAACAAAAAAAGTACTAGCCACCCAAGTCACAACAAAGGCAGTAGCATCTGTTGCCATAGCAGCTGCACATGAAACTAATACGACTAAAGAAGTGAATGTGTTTGCAGACATGAAACAGGGAAATCAACTATGCAAATGCAATTGTTCCACCCTCTGTGGATGCTCAACTTTCAAGATTGATTCCAACATCTACACCAAACTCAAGGCTGAGGGGCAGTTTCATAACTCTACTGATGATGATCCACAACATCATTCGAAGAACTTTATTGGGGCGCATGCACTGCACAAGAAAAATAACATCATCGAGGGAGCCATTAGAATGAGGATATTAAAATACTCTCTCACTGGTAAAGCTAAAACTGACTCTATAATCTTATTGAGTAACTCCACCACTTATGAGCGGAGTTGGTGTATGTGTTTCTAAAAAAGTGATTCCTACTGAGCAAGAAAACCAAATCGAGAGAAAAGATCTTTCACTTTAAATAAATTTCAAGGGAGCAACTATTTAAAGTATGTGAGGGATTTAAGAAATACTTACTGAGGTTGACAAATCATGGTTTTCCATAGCACATGCTTCTAGAGAAGTTCTACATGGGATTGGATTCTTTGAACAATCTATAGTCAATAATGCAACTAGAGGTTGTTTTATTGATAAAACCAACACTCGTATTTTCAGCTTGATAGGCAAGCTTACTAGGCACAATCAGGACTATCACTCAAGTGATAATAATGGTACACTCTTATGGTAATCCTTCTTCTTACCACAATAATTAGAGAGAACCAAGAGAGAGACCAGTTGATCTCTAATATGGCCACTAATATTGATCTTCTGATCAAGAGATTCATCAAAAGTGATCTGAAGAAGGTGAAGGAACTCGAATAAGTACAAGTTGTATTTCATGTAAATTATGAAGAATAAATAATGCAATATTCAAAATCTCCTCAGATGCAATTTGAGGAGGCTAACTATGTCAATAACTCTCAAGGGAGCTATCAGCATCAAAACTACAAAGGATCGAATTACCAGAACCAATGAAAATGTCAAATGTAAGGTCAAGGTAATTAGGGCTAGGTACTAGCACCAAGATAGTGAAAATTAGGGAACTAAAACTATAGTAATAATTTTGGCAACTGAAGCTCGAATCCATACATCCCTCTAAGAGGATAAGAATCTAACTCTAGTGGTGGTGAGATAGTCCTTCTTATGAGCAGAATAATTCAAAGCTGAAAGTTTATAATTATCATCGATCCAAAGAGGAAACTTCTAAGAAATATCATCGATCCAAAGGGAAGTGAAAGTGGGTCTCTGTATCACTGTATGTTGATCACTAATAGGAGCAAAAAGTTGCTCTTAGACGAGGTAGAGGATGTTGAAGTTGTAGACCAAACTAAGGGAGCACACTTATCTTTGTTGTTGATGAGAGTTTTATAAAGGAATCAAAAGTACAAATAGGTACCAGTTCTATGGCTGAAAAGAAAGCAATGGAGTTGCCAAAACATCTTTATTCGATAAGTGAAAGATGAAGAAATACCGATTCAGTGTTTCTTAGGAGGCACTATGTGTCGAGTATACACTCGGTACCCAACTTCTCATAAATGATACGACCACCACTTTCTAAGATTGTTCCTCTGTTCCCTCATAGATTGATAAAAAGGGAAAAAAGGGCACAATCATGAAGTATGACGATGTTTTAAAATAGAAAGTGCTCAATGTTCCATTCTTGGATGCTATTTAAGAGATACCGAGAATTACTAAGTGTTTAAAGAATATGCTTAGAAAGAGGAAAACTGTCACTCCCCGAGTCTATTCCCTGGATGTAACACGGGATCCAAGATCACAAGTGATCTCAAGATAACCCTCTGGCATTAGCATAACTTAAAAACTGAACAAAATATAAGAACATAAGCTTAATTGAAGTAATGAGAAACTTGATCTGTTACATAAATATAAGTCTCAAAATAACAATCTGAATTAAGCTGAATATCTAACTCTATGTCAGAAAGCCTCTACTACTGATGAGTTGCTGGGACAAGTCCCCAGCTAACTCTAAATATTGAAAACTGAATATTGAAATAAAGCTAAACTCTAAGTCCTCGAAGGAGGAGGGCTCACCATGCTGGCTGGATGTGCTGCTGATCTACTAGCCTCGAATCTGGGAATGGACTACAAAATCTACATCATAATAGGATGCAGCACAAAGAGGTATGCGGTCAGTACTATGGAATATACTGAGTATGTGGGATATGCATATGTCATGATAACATATACTTGAAAGCATGTTTAAAATCGAGTTCATGCACATAAAAAAGAAATTATAAGTGAATATCAAAATTTGAACGTAAGTCATAAAAATAAGCCAGGCTTCAAAATAGAATATCATAAAACTTAATAGCTTAAAATCATTCTTGCGGGAGTTTCTAATAACCGATAATAGACCATATGAGCTACATGGAATCTAATTAAATAACCCTAGTTAGCAAAGCTGCCTCGAACCCTGCCAAGGTACGTGGCACCATAATCCAACTATATCACCCTAGTTGGCAAATCTTTCCTATGCCTCGCTAAGGCAAGGGCACCATAATCAAAGAGTGGAACCACTTTCATAAGCCCATCGGGTGATACATAACTTACGCTGGAAACGTAGTTTCTATACTTGGGTTATCTAGAAACCTCTTCACTCGGTGCTAAATACTATTCTCAAAACATGTCATAGTGCTCACATACATGCGACATATCTAGATGTCAAAATTTGTTCATACTCATAATCATATTGGCAAATCCGGATCATCATATAGCTCACAAACCTTGGTTTTGAAAATAGCTCATGAGCATTAATGGAACGTCAGGATGTCATACAAATCATGAATATACTGTTGTGAGCCTAAGCTCCATATCATGTCATGAATCATATGCTAAAAATTATGTATTTAAAAGCATGCCTTGTTCATCGTGCTTGTAGCAAAAATCATGGAGAACTTGCTCAAAACATGCATAGTTTTTATAGACTTTAAAAATAGGGTTTTTGATTAAAAACATGCAATAGGGTAAAATCATGCTAGAAATTATTTCCAATGCATGGGCTTTTGAAAACACTTAAGGAATCTCACATAAATCATGGGTGAAAGATGAGAAACCATGTATTGATGCCAATATACCGAATTCATAACAATTTCACAAATTGAGCCAAGCTTAGCCTTCACATGTATAGGAAACTACTTACAAAAATCTACGCAAAATCATTCAATTTAGAGTTAGAATTCATAGAAGAATCAAGAGGAAACAATTTATAGAATAAACCATGAGAGTTGGGTAAGAATCCTAATTTGGAGATTCATAAAATTAACTTAGAAGAATGGGGTTTTGGGCATAAGGGTGAAGGAATTCCCTTACTGAATACCCACATACCTAAAACTTGAGGAACTTCTAGCTAGAACTTTCGGGATGAAGCTTGAATAAGAATACTTAAGGTTGGAGGTGGAGACTTGGAAAAGATCTGAAAGAAAACTCTTGACAGACTTTCTTGCTTGAGCTTCTATGATCTTGCTTGCTTGAAACCCTAGGTATCCTGCCTTAGAGTCTTGAGGGAATTCTTTAGAGATAGATTGATGTTCTTATGAGGAATAATCCCTTTTGGGTGTTTAAAAGATGAGGGAAAGAACCTGAGGTAAGGAAAACACCAAACTACCGTTAATTAAACTCATAGGAAAAAGTGCAGAAAATCATCGGACAACGCTTCCCACAAGCCGTCGTGGCTTCCGTAGGCTGTCGGACCCAACCGTCTGCCTTAACGGGGCCAAATAGCCTCATTGGACAGTTCTCACGCCCTGCCACCATGGGCCGTCGTGGTCATCACGTTCGTCAGGATGGCCGTCAGAGTTTTCCACGCCCATCGACCAACCCATCGGATTTTTGACAGCTGACAGTGCTTCACTAAAATGCCCATAAATGTTTACTCCAGACTCGGATTAATGAGAGGTTAGTGGCATTGAAAAGAAAATTCAAACACCTTTAATTGGGTGGATACTAGGCCATAAAACTCTTTATATTCTAGGTGTTATGATTATTTGAAGTTGATCCTAGTAAGAACTTACATGAAAACTAAATCTGTAGAAGGGATTTCGACTTAACTTTGAGCTAGAGGTCCTTTATGACTTCAATTAACCTCTAATACTCCTTCAAAACTTAGGAATTGATCTTAATACTTAGATTTAAAGAAAATTTATCTAGTTCAGGTCTAACAACGCATGAAGAACGGTTCGAATCTTGGTCTAGAATTTTTGGTGTGTTACAATATCTCTCCCTTGGGATCATTCTTCCTCGAATAAAGACTAATAAGTTGAGATTGGAGGAGAAAAAGGTTGAAATCCTATAAACGGAATTTTAATAGCTGAAGTATTTCATGGCAATAGATTTCTGACTTAAATATAAACTGAGACGGATTCATGGAACATGTATGCATACTGAGAGCATAAGTATAACTGATGGGACATGAAACCGAATATCTAACATTATAACTGGTATGAATTAAGAGTAGGGACTCAACTGAAACTCATAGAGAATGAACACATTCTTAGGGATCATAGTCAACTGAATGAAACATCAATCTGAGAGGAGTATCTATACGAGAAAACTATTCTCTTCTAAACTGAACTTACTACCATGGACTTAGCTGAACGTAGGGTCTTCTGGCCTTAGGAATGATTACCGGCAGATCTGAATGGATATGATATGAGCACTCTGGGCGGGGAGTAAGAACAAGACTATTCCCGCCTAAACAACACGCTGATAGCTTTTAAGCTTAAGAACACCTTTTTAATTACTCTAACTTCCCTGAATAGCACACTTACCATTTGCAAATAAAATTCTCACCAACCCATATATAGATACTAAGGTCTGAGTCTGACTACCTTCTTCAATCATGTTCAAGCCTATCTCGACTAGATCTCTTGCATCTAAAGTTATCCCCTGAGAATAATGCTCCTTCTTATCACGAAAATAGACTAACCTTGAGCTCTTAACCAATGGGATCACTAGTCGCATACAGTGAAAGCCCATATGTATTTCATCACAATATTCAAGCTTATAACTATGGTCACCTTATGGGTTTTTGTATCTCACACTATCTAAGACTTCTCCTCTCTTTCCTAGCATATCCAGGAGCTGCAACTTGAAGAACTTCTACAACGAGACATACTAGAATTGAAGACTTCTAAGCTAGAACCTTGAGGGATAGAGACTTGAAGATGAAGATCCTTAGCTTGAAGCTTGAAGATTGGAGGAGTGGAGTTCTTTCCCTTTTGGAATTTAGAATAAGGGGAATGGGAAAGGTTTAGGCTAATAGGAGATAAAACCCTGCTATAAGTGTCAAAATAACCTCACTTAGGAGTTAAGTGAATAAAGGAAAAGACCAATCTATCCATGACTTAAAAATAGAGACTGCAGGGAATCGTTGCCTCATGGGCTACTCGACGGGCGTCACACCCATGATGACCCATCAGACCAAAGCGTCGGATAAGCAAACTGGGAGATGAGGTTGCTGAAGGATTCCGACAGCGGGTTTCCATATCCCATCACAACCGCGATGCCCGTGGTGATATCTCATCGGAGCAAGAAAGACAGGGGGAAAACCACTGTGAGATTCTGATGAGGGATTCCCACGGGCCATCGCTACTGTGACGCCCATAACAAATGCCCGTCGGAGCAGAAGATTTATGTCTTAGAGCCACTGGATGATTCCCATGATGTGAGCCACGACCCATCGGAGCTCTGATACTCTTGGCGGCTGCCCGTCGGGTCTAAGATTATGGAAAATTTTCTGGGTTCTAAGTTTAAAAGCTGGTTTGGATTCCGGGGTGTTACAATATCTCCCCCTTGGGTTCGTGCTACCTTTCTAAGTATGTGGACCTCTCGCCAAACTCTAAACAGAACTATGATAATTTTACCCTGACAGAACACACACTAATCTAGAATCTAGTATGAATATCCTTTTCCTTCTATAGCATAAGACTCTCCTAACCTAAAATCCCTCAATCTTTCCATTCTCATATAGGGGTTATATATGCCACATTCATTAACTTACAACCTATTCCTTGCAATGACATGTCAAGCTTACATGGTTCTAACAACCCACAACTCTCTCTTTCTACTACCCATCGAGATGCTATACTCCTCTATCACTACTTGTTCTAAGCTAAGACAACTCACAACCATACAAGAATAGGGGTCTGGGACTATGAATACATAAAGAAAGAAATCTAGTGACATACCCTATTTAGCTTTTGGAGGAATATTCTGACCCGACTGGCTAGGCAGTGAAAAGAATTTGTTTTGTAGCTGAACACCACCGTTTCTCCGCTTAGCTGAGGGGAAATCCCTGATCCTATGGCCTAACTGACCATACCTAAAATACCCCCCTTTGCCAGCAAGGTACTCCCCTAGATAAAACTTACTACAACTACCACAACGAGGGTACCTCAAGGTCTTCGGAGCCTTACTATGACAAGACTGAGAATCTAGTGCAAGTGTGCTAACTGGGGATGGGGTTGGTCTGGATGACCTCTGGTGAAAAGATGACCGGTTCCTACTACCAATTTTCTGCTGACTAGAGTCATGGTTCCACGTTCTGGTTTTCTTGTTCTTCCTCTTTCTCTACTTCAGTTTCTCCTTCTCATTCAACTGAGCTATCATGGATTGTTCCAACATACGAATGGCTTTATGAAACTCCACATTCATAACCTCGTGGTATGGAATAGAAGGATTAACATTTCTCTTGGGTTACTTCATGGAGGCATTTATCTGAAATGCATAAGGAACGAATTAGAAGGGTAAATAGAGTTAGACTCTATTGCACGATAGTGAACATGAAAGAAGTGAAGTTTTTCCTAAAACACCTCATAGCCTCTCTCTCATAAGTGTGACACGCTTCACACCCATGAAAGAGACGCTACTTGATGCGGCTTTTAGACACCCTAGGACTCTTGAACCTGATGCTCTGATACCAAGTTTTTCATGCCCCGAGCCTGCCCACTGGAAGTAACATGGGACCTAAGATCACAAGTGATCTCAAGATTACCCTCTGGCATTAACATGACTTAAAAACTGAACAAAACATAAGAACAGAAGCTTAACTGAAGTAATGAGCAACTTGATCTGTTACATAAATATAAGTCTAAATATGACAATCTGAATTAACCTGAATATCTAACTCTATGTCTGAAATCCTCTACTACTGAAGAGTTGCTGGGAAAAGTCCCCAGCTAACTCTAAATAATGAAAACTGAATAAACAAACTAAATATTGAAACTAAGCTAAACTCCAAGTCCTCGAAGGAGGAGGACTCACCAAGCTGGCTGGATGTGCTGCTGATCTATTAGCCTTGAATCTGGAAACTGACTACATAATATGCATCATAATAGGATGTAACACAAAGAGGTATGCTTTCAATACTATGGAATGTATTGAGTATGTGGGATATACATATGTCATGATAAAATATACTTAAAAGCATGCTTAGAACCGAGTTCATACACATAAAGAAGAAATCACAAGTAAATATCAAAATTTGAACATAAGTCATAAAAATAAGCCAAGCTTCAAAATAGAATATCATATAACTTAATAGCTTAAAATCATTCTTGGGGGAGTTTCTTATAACCGACAATAGACCATGTGAGCTACATGGAATCTAACTATATAACCCTAGTTATCAAAGCTACCTCAAACCCTGCCAAGGTACATGACACCATAATCCAACTATATAACCTTAGTTGGCAAAGCTTCCCTATGCCTCGCTAAGAAAAGGGCACCATAATCAAAGAGTGGAACCACTTTCATAAGCCCATCGGGCGATACATAACCTACACTGGTAACGTAGTTTCTAGACTTGGGTTATCTAGAACCCTCATCACTCGGTACTAAATACTACTCCCAAAACATATCATAGTGCTCACATACATGCGGCATATCTAGATGTCAAAATTTATTCATACTCATAATCATATTGGCAAACCCGGATCATCATACAACTCACAAACCTTGGTTTTGAAAATAGTTCATGAGCATTAATGGAACGTCAGGATATCATACAAATCATGAATATACTGTTGTGAGCCTAAGCTCCATATCATGTCATAAATCATATGATAAAAATCATGTATTTAAAAGCATGCCTTGTTCATCGTGCTTGTAGCAAAAAACATGGAGAACTTGCTCAAAACATGCATAGTTTTTATAGACTTTAAAAATAGAGTTTTTGATTGAAAATATGCAATAGGGTGAAATCATGCTAGAAATTATTCCCAATGCATGGGATTTTGAAAACACTTAAGGAATCTCACATAAATCATGGGTGAAAGATGAGAAACCATGAATTGATGCCAATAAACTGAATTCATAACAATTTCACAAATTGAGCAAAGGTTAGCCTTCAAATCATGTATAGGAAACTACTTATAAAATCCATGCAAAATCATTCAATATAGAGTTAGAATTCATAGAAGAATCATGAGAAAACAATTTATAGAAGAACCCATGAGAATTGAGTAAGAATCCTAATTTCGAGATACATAAAATTAATTTAGAAGATTGTGGTTTTGGGCATAAGGGTGAAGGAATTCCCTTATTGAATACCTACATATCTGAAACTTGAAGAACTTCTATATAGAACTTTGGGGATGAAGCTTGGAGAAGAATACTTAAGGTTAGAGGTGGAGACTTGGAAAAGAAATCTGAAAGAAAACTCTTGAGAGACTTTCTTGCTTGAGCTTCTATGATCTTGTTTGCTTGAAAGCCTAGGTATCTTGCCTTAGAGTTTTAAGGGAATTCTTTAGAGATAGATTGACGTTCTTATGAGGAATTACCCCTTTTGGGTGTTTAAAAGATGAGGGGAAGAACTTGAGGTGAGGAAATGATCAAACTACCCTTAATTAAACTCACAGGAAAACGTGTAGAAAATCACCAGATGACGCTTTCCACGGGCTGTCGGACCCAACCGTCAGCCTTAACAGGGCCAAATAGCCTTATTGGACAGTTCCCATGCCCTGCCACCATGGGCCATCATGGTCACCACGTGCTTCGGGATGGTCGTCAGAGTTTCCCACGCCCATCGGCTAGCCCATCAAAATATTGATAGTTGATAGGGCTTCACTAAAATGCTCATAACGTTTTACTTCGGACTCAGATTAATGAGAGGTTGGCGGCGTTGGAAAGAAGATTGAAATAACATTAATTTGGTGGGTAATAGGCCACCAAAATCTTTATATATAGGAGTTATGATTATTTGAAGATGACCCTAGTAAGAACTTACATGAAAACTAAATCGGTAGAAGGGCTTTCGACTTAACTTTGATCTAGGGGTCCTTTATGACTTCAATTCACCTCTAATACTTCTTCAAAACTTAGGAATTGATCTTAATACTTTGATTTATAAAAAAATATCTAGTTCAGTATCACGACCCAACTACCAGGCCGTGCAGGCGCCTACTCTAACCACCTAGATAGACAAACCCTTATCACCCGATCTAATAGGTACTGCAGAAAATGAAGTAAAACCATGAAATGAAACCTTTTAATATAAGAAAATCCTTTACAATACTCGAAGAAATAAACCACTTACACTTTGAAAATAGCCCTCCCTAGAATCTAGTCTAAGCCAGTACAAGAGCTACTAAAATAGTAATACAATTCAAATAAAAAAGGAAATAACTCCACCATAGAAACAAGAAGTAGGAGCTGTTGGAGATTTCCATCATCGTGTACATATGAAACATTACCAACCCTGCAACCAGACTATACCCAAAAAGGTATAGCAAGAGTAGAATCAGTACAAACACATGTACTGGTAGGCATCATTGGTCGACTCAAATCCACTCTTACCATCATATAAGAAATCAAGGAAAATACATGATTAATTATAATACTCAACCCAAGCCTGCCTATCCCTTAGACTTCCCAAGTCACCCTGACACCCAGACTTCCCAAGTCACCTTGGCACCAAGACTTCCCAAGTCACACTTTTCATTACCCGACATCTATGACCATACCCAGGCTACCATTCCTTTACCCCAACCAACCACTATGACTCAATTACCCAGAGTAAACCTTACTACTTAGTGACGTAGACCACAACCATCGTACCACCACCTACTAGTACGAACCATCCCATTGACGCCCAAGGCCATGCTCGATAAGTAACCACAATCAAAATTTTAACCAAACCACAAGTTTTCTCCTTAGCTTATCAACTGCACGTAATAAGTCTAACTAACATTGATAAATCTCAGTGACAATAAACATATATCCTTTTTACATAACCCGAACCAATAAGGATCCCAAGGACACCATCTTTGCCAATAACATGCGACCCCGATTTTCAGAAGAACCACTTTGTAACTGAAGCACACTAACCCGGTCCATCAAGGACAAACTATACACCAAATAATAATGACTCCCGGCCCTCTCAGGAACTCAATATATAAGGAATAACACTCGCAGATATATCTAGTTCACTCAAGGAACTAATATGTAATGAAATGACAAGTAAAACTGTAACACTATAATTCTAGACTTTCAGTCTTCCTTCTTAACTTATCAATCACATGAAATAGGTTCCACAACTAACTTAAACAATGAACAAGTAACAATAACAAATACCCTTTTTATCTTTCCTGGACCGACCAAGGATCCCTACACCCACACTTAGTGTTAACATGCAATGATAGGTCCACCCCAGGACCATCTCCCATATTTAAGTACAATAAGCCGGTCTCTCAAGGACCAATATAATCAATCACAAGTCAAGAATACAACCTGACCCACTCATAAAACCATTGACAACCACAACCAATAATAAATATTAAACTCATACCAGGCATGGTACCCAAGCCAACCAATTGTAACAACCGGGTTCATCATTACGGGTAGACTTTTCGTGCCAAGTTTCAAGTTAGAAAACTTGCGGATTCGGGAGTTGAAAATTCTGGGCTAGGCTAGTCTCGACCAGTTTTAGAGTGAGGTATGGTCTAGGATAATTTGGGTAAGGATTGGGTAATATGTCTTGTTTTGAGATAGTTTTCTATTTAGGTAAGACATAAAGGAGTCCGGGGGACTTTTTAGAATTGAATTCAGATAAGTAGAACTCTCGGTATCAAGGTTGACGTGAAGAGGTTATTCTAGAACATCAGGAAAATGAGTGTGTTATAAAATAGACCAATTTGGGGAAATTTATGACTTTCTGTCTTCTGTCAACCGCTATATAGCGGTTGATACATCGCTGTAGCAACCTCCGCTATAGCGGAGAAATTATCGCTATAGCAGAAGTAGAGGTCGGCTAGCACCGCTATAGCGGATAGTTCTGCTACAGGGGTGCCGCTATAGCAGAGCGTGGACCTCTATAGTGGAGCAATAAGATCGAAAAACTCAAAAATAGGTTTTATATTTTCATTCTCTCCCATACAAACCCAAAATAGATGAGGGTTACTCCAAGAACCCTCCTTGGCAACTCCAAGGTTTAGGAGTCATGGAGAGGAGAGATTCCAGATAAAAGGATGTGAAACCATGGATTTCGGGCCTTTCATCCATCAAGGAATGCCTTCATAGAACCAGAAAAAGCATTGCATAGCTGCTTGGCGTCCAGGTAGGCTAGGTTTTCTTCATTGAGTAGATTGAGATGCTTTCATTTTGTATTTATTGTATAGACTGAAAAGGATAATCCATGTCTAGGCCTTCGGGCACGGAGTCTGGAGGGTTGTTGTGATTGAATGGGTTGAACTAGAAACATGATTGAGATGGGATATAGGGTTGACATGTTTCGGTTTGTGTATGTAGTTGTGTGTGTTAATTGTGTATGTTATTATAATATGTGATGACAAGGTTTTAAGGACTAAAATGTTGGGAAGTTTTGGGGAACCGGAACGGTTTGGGTAAGTAAATGGCCATGTAAAAAGGGAATTCTCGGAGATGTTTGATATAAGGGAAATAGAATAACATAAATGGTTGAAGTACTAAGGTTAGGAGATGTATTCCCCATATTGTATGTGTCTTAGAAAAGGTTCAGGAATAAATGTACCTGCTAGTCATGTGTTAAAAAGGGTGGAACAAGGGTTTGGTCTTCAGACGGGATTCAAGGTTGCATTTATGTACTCGAGATAGGGGTAGGGGATGGTTGTTGATTTCTAATATGCATTATATGTTCACGTACTATTTTGTAGTAGTGTATTAGTTGCATACTTAGGGAATGAATTGTGAATGTCTAGTTGTTCGGTTATCAGTCTTGTGAAATGAACTTGTTTGTTTGCTTGTTAGTTTACAAGTATGTTTGTTCATTGTTTGTGATTGATTGGACTTGGTGTGATATTCGGTTGGCTCGGGTATCACGCCTGGTACAGGTTACTTATTAGTTGGCTCGGGTACCACGCTTGGTACATATTACTTATTGGTTGGCTTGGGTACTATGCCTGGTACGGGATACTTATCGGTTGGCTTGGGTACCAATACTGGTATGGGAATTCATAAAGGTTGGCTTGGGTACCACGCCTAGAATGGGTTTTGATTTACTTGAGTTGATTGTATTCTTTCGATGGTTCCATGAGTGGATCGAGTTGTATTCTTGAATTGTGATTATTGCACATGGTCCATGAGAGGCTGGGTAATTATATTTAAATATGAGGTTGGTCTTAGAGTAGATCTGGATTGCATGTTAACACTAAGTGTTGGTATAGGGATCCTTGGTGGGTCTGGGAAAGATAGAACATATTTATGCTATTGTTACTTGCTCATTGTTTAAGTTTGTTGTTGACTCTGTTCCATGTGGTTGTTAAGTTTAGAAGAAAGACTGAGAGTCTGGAAACAAATTGTTATGGGTCTAATTGTTCTTATTGTTCTTCACATGTTGGGTTTCTAAGAGGGCGGGGATTTATTATTATTTGGCGTACAGTTAGTCCTAGAATGGTCGGGTTAGTGTTCTTAAGTGACAAAGTGGTTCTCCTGTGAACCATGGTCACATGTTATTGGCATAGACGATGTCTTAGGGATCCTTGTTTGGTCTAGGTTATGTAAAAAGGATAGGTGTTTATTATAACTGAGAATCATCAATGTCGATTAGACTTGTTATGTGCGATTGATAAGCTAAGGGGAGATTTGTGGTCTGGTTATAATGTTGGATATGGTTACTCATCGAGTATGGCCCTGGGGGTCATTGGGATAATTTTTACTAGTAGTTGGTAGTGCGACAACTGTGGTCTACGTCACTAAGTAGTGGGGTTTACTCCGGGTTGTTGAGTTATAGTGGTTGACTGGGGTAAGGGAATGGCAGTCCGGGTCTGGACTTAGTGGTTGGGCTAGTGCCAGGTGCCTTAAGAAGTTAAGTATTAAGGTGACTCTGGAAGTCTAAGGATTAGGGTGACTTGAGAAGTTATAGGTGTTGAGTGTAGAACTAGAGAGGGGAGTTGGCAGCGAAAGGGTTAGGAAGACTTGGGGTCGAAGCAGATTGTGTAAAGATAGATATTAAAGGACTTAAGTATTATAGTCTAAATGTGTATTTTTCCTTGATTTCTTATATGATGGTGTGAGTGGATTCGGGTTAACCGATAATGCCTACAAGTACATGTGTTTGTACTGATTCTACTCTTGCTATACCTTTTTGGTATAGTCTAGTTGCAGGGTTGGTGATGTTTCATAGGTACACGATGATGGCAATCTCTAACAGCCCCTACTTCTTGTTTCTATGGTGGAGTTGTGTCTTCTTTAATTTTGTATCACTCTTGTACTGGCTTAGACTAGGTTTTGGAAAAGGTTATTTCCAAATTGTAAATGGTTTATTCCTTCGAATATTGTTAATTATTTTCTTGTATTAAAAAGGTTTATTTTCATGGTTTTATTTCTTTTTCTGCATTACCTATTGGATCGGGTGGTAAGGGTTCTCCTATCTAGGTGGATAAGAGTAGGTGCTTGCACGGCCTAGTAGTTGAGTCGTGAAAAATGGTATCAGAGCCGAGGTTATCGGTCTCCCAGTACAAGAGCAAAATATCGAATAGAGTCTCGCAGATTGGTGTGTTGACGTCCACATCTAATCTTTGGAAAGCTATGAAGTATTCTAGGAAACATCTCTCTTCTTTCATTCCTTTTCGTGTGGTTCATTCACTTGTTTGTATGGGTTGAGTCCAATTGGTATCTCTCGATTCCAATTGGTATCTCAACAAAGTAAAAGATGTCATTGGACTCCAATTGCAATAAGACAAGCAAGGAAAATTGGAACCATGAAGGTTCCAATTGGTATCTGGCCTTGGAGTCTATGTAAAGGATGGATGAATCGGCTAACGATCATCCATGAAGTGAAGAAAGGTAATGAAACTGATTTGATTGAGTGTCGAAGCTTGAGACTTGAGATTGTGCTTATGTGTATTGATGTTGTTTGAATAACTGCAAATATGTGGTGCGTATTTTTTTGATTGTGCTGTGGCTGGAAACTTGAAACTATATGTATTTTACTACTTGTATGACTGCAGTCATATGGGGTGAAATTGCTTTCCTTGTGGTGAATATTTTGGTCCAGGAGGAGTCATAACTTGAATTTGTGTGCTTTGGTTGGTAATGACTTTCTATATGTACTTGAATGGATCAAAGTGGTATTACAATTCAGAAATGGACTTGCCATTGGTAAAAATGGTAAGGGAACAAGGCTTATGACTGTAGGGAAACTCTGATTTCAGGACAGTCGGGATTGGTTGGAAACCATGGGGAAAAAGGGCTATTATTGCTTGATAGCGGGAATTGCGGTAAGAAATTTTTTGTGGTAACTCATGACTGTGACTTAACAAAATTTATTCTTGCTTTAAAATTTGTGATTTGCTTTAGTGATAAATTGTGGTATGCCTTAATTGGAATAGTTTGTATTACTTTCGGGTATAGATTTACCTTTGGTATAACTGGTAAAGGAATAAATAGGGATTGATGACTGTGGGAAAGCTTTGGTTTTAGGACAGTCAGGATTGGTTGAGAACCATAGAAAGGAAAAAAGGGGACTAGTAGTTTATGATAGCAAGAATGTGTTATTGTACTCGGTTCTGATGCATTTCATAACTTATTTTATAAAAATGTGGTGCTAAATTCTCAACTATGCATAGTTGAGGTTGGTCTTGAGGTTATCTTTTAATACCATAACGTAATTTTATGTGTTAATGTGAAAACAGGGAAGGGGAATGAGGGATCATTTTTGCAGAAAATGGTAAAAGTTTCTAGGCTGTTACCATCGGGACCTCCATGGCAGAATAATATCGCTATGATGATCCCGCTATAGCTAGAATTTTCTTGCTATGGTGGTACCGCTGTAGCGAAGTGACGACTGTATATAGGGAAGGGGTAGGACATAATGCTTGTCCTATTTTCCCCTGTCTTGCTGTCATTCCTGGGTCATTTTAGATCGCTAATTTAGCGGCGAGCTATTGCATGATTTATTTAGCATCCATGCGAGATAAAAGGATGGGGGTAGATATGGCAGCTCAGGGTATTGGTAGAATTATGATTGACCATTGTTGGGAATAGTCACCCATGTATAATTTGGCAAATGACCAGTAATTGACTGAGTAGTGTTGGACACTGCTCATAGGCTTATGTTATGAGGGTGATTAGTGGATGACTTGTTATTGACGATCCTTAGTGGTAGGGTCGGTTGAGAGAGTGGGGTTATTAAATAGATTCTTTAACATTTTTATCCCTCTGGTCGGTCATGATAATACCAGGTGTCACTACTAATTGGGTGATGGGGGTTTGCTCACTATCGCACTGGTTAGGGTACAAGTGCCCGGGTAGAATTCCCCTTAAGACGAGAGTAGATAAAATCTCAAGCTAGGATTAGTTCCAATGGATTTTTCGCTGTTGTGTGGTTTAGAGATACTTGGTGTCTCGAGGCATAGTGTTGATAGGAGTAAGGTGATACTATTATATGTGTGGGGCAAAGAACCCCGTAGGAAGCTTACAGAATAGAGTTTGGGTTAGGAGAACTCTGGGTATAGCGGGAAAGGGGTCACCAGGGTGGGATCTAGTCCTCTTGGCATGGAAAAATTATTTTTTTTCGTTGGTTGAGTTTCTTTGCTCTGTTGTTTTGATGAGGCCTCGAATTTCTTGGGCACTCAGAGAGGGGTAATCTAGTTAGCCTTGTGCAGCTCAAAGGAAGGAATTCCTTAATAGAGCGGGAGTGAGTTGAATTTTGATTGAGTTGGGCACACCAAGGGATTGGAAAGTTTTGGTGGTTTGCGTATGGTTATATTTAAGCTGTCAAGATAGAGTGTTAAGATTCAGTGGGCGGGCCCCTTTTTCTCTTTTCACCTTAGAGACTGTTCGGTGATGAACGATGGGTAAATTGGTATCTATTGTAATGACCGGGTTCTTCGTTAATGGTAGACTTTTCGTGCCAAGTTTTGAGTCAGAAAACTTTTGGATTTGGGAGTTGAAAATTCTAGGCTACGCTAGTCTCAGCCGATTTTGGAGTGAGGTATGGTCTAGGGCATTTCGGGTAAGAATTGGGTAACGTGTCTTGTTTTGAGCTAGTTTTTTGTTTAGCTAAGACATAAAGGAGTCCGAGGGATTTTTGGAGTTGAATTCAGATAAGTAGAACTCCCAGTATCGAGGTTGACGTAAAAGGGTTGTTCCAGAATGTCAGGAAAATGAGTGTGTTGTAAAATGGATGAATTTGAGGGACTTTATGACTTTTTTTCCCGTGTCAACCGCTATAACAGTTGACACATCGCTGTAGAGACCTCCGCTATAGCATAGAAATTACCGCTATAGCAAAAGTAAACATCGGTCAGCACCGCTATAGTGAATGGTTTTGCTATGGCAGTACCCCTATAGCGGAGCGTGCACAGCTATAGAAAAATGACAGGATCGGAAAACCCAAAAATAGGTTTTATTTTTTCATTCTCTCCCATTCAGCCCCAAAATAGACGAGGGTTACTCCAAGAACCCTCTTTGGCTACTCCAAGGCTTAGGAGTCGTAAGGAGGGGAAATTCTGGCTAGAAGGACGTAAAACCATGGATTTTGAGCCCGTCATCCATCAAGGAACGCCTTCACAAAGCCAGAAATTGCACTGTGAAGCTGCTTGGCATCCAGGTAGGCTAGGTTTTCTTAATTGAGTAGATTGACCTACTTTTATTTCGTATTTATTGTATAGACTGAAAAAGGAGAATCCATGTCTAGGCCTTCGGGCACGAAGTCTGGAGGGTTGTTGTGATTGAATGGGTTGAACTAGAAATATGATTGAGTTGGGATATTGGGTTGACATATTCTGGGTTGTGTATGTAGTTGTGTATATTAATAGTGTATGTTATTATAATGTGCGATGATAGAGTTTCAGGGACTAGAATGTCGGGAAGGTTTGGGGAACTTGAAAGGTTTGGGTAATTAAACGATAATGTAAAAAGGGAATTCTCGGAAATGTTTGATATATAGGAAATAGAATAACATAAATGGTTGAAGTACCAAGGTTAGGGGATGTCTTCCCCATATTGTATCTGTCTTAAAAAAGGTTCAGGAATAAATGTACCTACTAGTCATGTGTTAAAAAGGGTGGAAAGGGGGCTTGGTCTTCCGACGGGATTCAAGGTTGCGTTTGTGTACCCAGGATAGGGGTAGGGGATGGTTGTTTATTTCTAATATGCATTAGATGTTCACGTACTATTTTGTAGTAGTGTATGAGTTGCATGCTTAGGGAATGTATTGTGAATGTCTAGTTGTCCGGTTATTAGTCTTGTGAAATGAACTTGTTTGTTTGCTTGTTTGTTTACAAGTATGTTTGTTCATTGTTTGTGATTGATTGGACTTGGTGTGAAATTTGGTTGGCTCGGGTACCATGCCTGGTACAGGTTACTAATTGGTTGGCTCAGGTACCACACCTGGTACAGGTAACTTATTAATTGGCTCGGGTACCACGCCTGGTACAGGGTACTTATCGATTGGCTCGAGTACCATGCTTGGTATAGGAATTCATAATGGTTTTCTCGGGTACCACGCTTGGTAAGGGTTTTGATTTACTTGAATTAATTGTATTCTTTCGATGGTTTCATGAGTGGACTGGGTTGTATTCTTGAATTGTGATTATTGCACATGGTCCATGAGAGGCCGGGTAATTATATTTAAATGTGAGGTTGGTCTTAGAGTAGACCAGGATTGCATCTTATCACTCGGTGTTAGTATAGGGATCCTTAATAGGTCCGGGAAAGATAGAACGGATTTATGCTATGGTTACTTGCTCATTGTTTAAGTTTGTTGTTGAATCTGTTCCGTGTGGTTGTTAAGTTTAGAAGGAAGATTGAGAGTCTGGAAACATATTGTTATGGGTCTAATTGTTACTTATTGTTCTTCACATGTTGGGTTCCTGTGAGGGCCGGGATTTATTATTATTTGGCGTATAGTTGGTCCTAGAAGGGCCGGGTTAGTGTGCTTAAGTGATAAGGTGGTTCTCCCGTGAACTGGGGTAGCATGTTATTGGCATTGATAATGTCTTAGGGATCCTTGTTTGGTCTGGGTTATGTAATATGGATAGGTGTTTATTGTCCCTGAGAATCGTCAATGTCGATTAGACTTGTTACGTGCGGTTGCTAAGCTAAGTGGAGACTTGTGGTTCGGTTATAATGTTGGCTGTGGTTACTCATCGAGTATGGCCTTGGGGGTCATTGGGAAAGTTTGTACTAGTAGGTGGGGGTGCAACGGTTGTGGTCTACGTCACTAAGTAGTGGGGTTTACTCTGAGTTATTGAGTCGTAGTGGTTGACTATTGTAAGGGAATGACAATCCGGGTATGGACTTAGTGGTTGGGCTAGTGCCAGGTGCCTTAAGAAGTTAAGGATTAAGGTGACTTCGGAAGTCTAATGATTAGGGTGAATTGAGAAGTCGTAGGTGTCGAGTGTAAAACTATAGAGGGAAGTTGGCAGCGGAAGGGTTAGGAAGACTCGGGGGTTGAAGCAGATTGGGTAAAGGTCGATGTTAAAGGACTAAAGTATTATTGTCTAAATGTGTATTTTTCCTTGATTTCTTATATGATAGTATGAGTGGATTCGGGTCGACCGATGATGCCTACCAGTACGTGTGTTTGTACTGATTCTACTCTTGCTATGCCTTTTTGGTATAGTCTGATTGCAGGGTTGGTGATGTTTCATAGGTACATGATGATGGTAATCTCTAACAACTCCTACTTTTTTTTTCTATGGTGGAGTTATGACTTCTTTCATTTTGTATCACTCTTGTAGTAACTCTTTTACCGGTTTAGACTAGGTTGTGGGAAGGGTTGTTTCCAAATAATAAATGGTTTATTCCTTCGAATATTGTAAATGATTTCCTGGTATTAAAAATGTTTATTTTCATGGTTTAATTTCTTTTTCCGCCTTACCTGTTGGATCGGGTGGTAAGGGTTCTCCTATCAAGGTGGATTAGAGTAGGTTCTCGCAATCCCGGTAGTTTGGTCGTGACAAATGGTATCAGAGCCTAGGTTATCGATCTCCCAGTACAAGAGAAAAATATCGAATAGAGTCTCGCGGATTAGTGTATTGACGTCCACATCTAATCTTTGAAAAGCTATGAAGCATTCTTGGAAATTCATTCACTTGTTTGTATGGGTTGAGTCCAATTGGTATATTTGGATTCCAATTGGTATCTCAATGAAGTAAAGGATGTCATTGGACTCCGGTTGCAATAAGACAAGCAAGGAAAATTTGAACCAGGAAGGTTCCAATTGGTAACTGTCCTGGGAGGCTATGTAAAGGATGGATGAATCGGCTAACGATCATCCATGAAGCAAAGAAAAGGTAATGAAACTGATTTGATTGAGTGTCGAAGCTTGAGACTTGAGATTGTACTTATGTGTATTGATGTTGTTTGAATGACTGCAAATTTGTGGTGCGCATTTTTTTGATTGTGCTATGTCTTGAAACTTGAAACTATGTGTATTGTACTACTTGTTTGACTACAGTCATGTGGGGGTGGAATTGCTTGCCATATGGTGAATATTTTTATCCAGGAGGAGTCATAACTTGAATTTGGGTGCTTTTGTTGGTAATGACTTTCTATGTGTACTTGAATGGGTCAGTAAAGTGATATTACAATTCAGAAATGGACTTGCCATTGGTAAAACTTGTAAGGGAACAAGGCTTATGACTGTAGGGAAACTCTGGTTTCAGGATAGTCAGGATTGGTTGGGAACCATGGGGAAAATGGCTATTATTGCTTTATAGCGGGAATTGCGGTAAGAAAATTTTACTGGTAACTCATGATTGTGACTTAAGGAAATAAAATTTCCAGCTTTAAAATTTGTGATTTGCTTTAGTGATAAATTGCGGTATGCCTTAATTGGAATGGTTTGTATTACTTTCGGGTATAGACTTACTATTGGTATAGTTGGTAAGGGAACAAAAATGAATTGATGACTCTGGAGAAGCTTTGGTTTCAAGACAGTCAGGATTGGTTGAGAACCATAGAAAGGAAAAAAAAGGACAAGTAGTGTACGACAGCGAGAATGTGTTATTGTATGAGGTTCTGATGCATTTCATAACTTATTTTATGAAAATGTGGTGCTAAATTCTCAATTATGCATAGTTGAGGTTGGTTTTGAGGTTATGTTTTAAGACCATAACATGATTTCATGTGTTAATGTGAAAATAAGGAAGGGAAATGAGGCAATATTTTTGCAGAAAATGGTAAAATTTTCTGGGCATTACCATCGGGACTGCCATGGTGGAATGATATCGCGACGACAATCCTATTATAGCAGGAATTTTCCCGCAATGGTGGTACTGCTATAGTGGAGTGACGACTGTATAGCAGGAAGGGGCGGGACATAATGCTTGTCTTGTTTTCCCCTGTCTTGCTTTCATTCCTGGGTCATTTTAGATTGCTAATTGAGCGGCGAGCTATTGCATGATTTATTTAGCGTCCATGATAGATAAAAGGAAGGGGGTAGATATGGCAGCCCAGTGTATTGGTAGAATTATGATTGACCATTGGTGGAACCTCCGCTATAGCAGAGAAATTACCGCTATTATAGAAGTCAACATTGGTAGTACCGCTATAGTGGATGGTTCCACTATGGTGGTACCACTATAGTAGATCGTGGACCACTATAGCAGAGCGATGAGATTAAAAAACTCAAAAACGAGTTTTATATTTTCATTCTCTCCCATTCAGCCCCAAATTAGATGAGGGTTACTCCAAAAATCATCCTTGGCTACTCTAAGGCTTAGGAGTCATGGGGAGGGGAGATTCTGGCTAGAAGGAAGCAAAACCATGGATTTTGGTCCTGTCATCCATCAAGGAACGCCTTCACAGAGCTAGAAATTCTAATGTGCAGCTACTTGGCATCTATGTAGGCTAAGTTTTCTTCATTGAGTAGATTGATCTGCTTTCATTTCATATTTATTTTATAGACTGAAAAAGGAGAATCCATGTCTAGGCCTTCGGGCATGAAGTCTGGAGGGTTGTTATGATTGAATGGGTTGAACTAGAAACATGATTGAGCTGGGATACTGGGTTGACATGTTCTGGGTTGTGTATGTTAATTGTATATGTTATTATAATGTGCGATGCTAGAGTGTTAGGGACTAGAATGTCGGAAAGGTTTGGGGAACTTGAAAGGTTTGGGTAATTAAATGGCTATGTAAAAAGGGAATTCTCAGAAATGTTTGATATAAAGGAAATAGAGTAACATAAATGGTTGAAGTACCAAGGTTAGGGGATGTCTTCCCCATATTGTATCTGTCTTAAAAAAGGTTCAGGAATAAATGTACCTACTAGTCATGTGTTAAAAAGGGTGGAAAGGGGGCTTGGTCTTCCGACGGGATTCAAGGTTGCGTTTGTGTACCCAGGATAGGGGTAGGGGATGGTTGTTTATTTCTAATATGCATTATATGTTCATGTACAATTTTGTAGTAGTGTATGAGTTGCATGCTTAGGAAATGTATTGTGAATGTGTAGTTATCCAGTTATAAGTCTTGTAAAATGAACTTGTTTGTTTGTTTGTTTGTTTGTTTACAAGTATGTTTGTTCATTGTTTGTAATTGATTGGACTTGGTGTGACATTCAGTTCGCTCGGGTACCACGCCTGGTACAGGTTACTAATTGGTTGGCTCGGGTACCACACCTGGTATAAGTAACTTATTAGTTGGCTCGGGTACCAAGCCTGGTACAGGGTACTTATCGATTAGCTCGGGTACCACGCCTGGTATGGGAATTCATAATGGTTTGCTTGGGTACCACGCTTGGTACGGGTTTTGATTTACGTGAATTGATTGTATTCTTTTGATGGTTCCATGAGTGGACCGGGTTGTATTCTTGAATTGTGATTATTGCACATGGTCCATGAGAGGCCGGGTAACTATATTTAAATGTGAGGTTGTTCTTAGAGTAGACCAGGATTGCATGTTAGCACTAGGTGCTGGTATAGGGATCCTTGGTGGGTCTAGGAAAGATTGAACGGATTTATGCTATGGTTACTTGCTCATTGTTTAAATTTGTTGTTGAATCTGTTCCATGTGGTTGTTAAATTTAGAAGAAAGACTGAGAGTATGGAAACATATTGTTATGGGTCTAATTGTTACTTAATGTTCTTCAGATGTTGGGTTCCTGAGAGAGCCAGGATTTATTATTATTTTTCGTATAGTTGGTCCTAGAAGGGCTGGGTTAGTGTGCTTAAGTGACAAGGTGGTTCTCCTGTGAACCGGGGTTGCATGTTATTGGCATAGATGATATCTTAGGGATCCTTGTTTGGTCTGGGTTATGTAAAAAGGATAGGTGTTTATTGTCCCTGAGAATCGTCAATGTCGATTAGACTTGTTATGTGCAGTTGATAAGCTAAGTGGAGACTTGTGGTCTGGTTATAATATTGGCTTTGGTTACTCGTCGAGTATGGACCTGGGGGTCATTGGGAAAGTTTGTACTAGTAGGTGGCGGTGGGAGGGTTGTGGTCTACGTCACTAAGTAGTGGGGTTTACTCTGAGTTGTTGAGTCATAGTGGTTGACTAGGGTAAGGGAATGGCAGTCCGGGTCTGGACTTAGTGCCAGGTGCCTTAAGAAGTTAAGGATTAAGGTGACTTGGGAAGTCTAAGGATTAGGGTGACTTGAGAATTCATAGGTGTTGAGTGTAGAACTAGAGAGGGGAGTTGGCAGCGGAAGGGTTAGAAAGACTTGGGGTTGAAGTGGATTGGGTAAAGGTAGATGTTAAAGGACTAAAGTATTATAGTCTAAATTTGTATTTTTCCTTGATTTCTTATATGACAGTATGAGTGGATTTGGGTCGACCGATGATGCCTACCAGTACGTGTGTTTGTACTGATTCTACTCTTGCTATACCTTTTTGGTATAGTCTAGTTGCTGGGTTGGTGAAGTTTCATTGGTACATGATGATGGCAATCTCCAACAACTCCTACCTTTTGTTTCTATGGTGGAGTTATGACTTCTTTCATTTTGTATCACTCTTGTAGTAGCTCTTGTACCGGCTTAGACTAGGTTGTGGGAAGGGTTGATTCCAAATTGTAAATGGTTTATTCCTTCGAATATTGTAAATGATTTTCTTGTATTAAAAAAATTTATTTTCATGGTTTAATTTCTTTTTCCAGATTACCTGTTGGATAGGGTAGTAAGGGTTCTTCTATCAAGGCGGATTAGAGTAGGTGCTCGCACAACCCGGTGGTTGGGTTGTGACAAATGGTATCAGAGCCTTGGTTATCGATCTCCTAGTACAAGAGCAAAAGGTCAAATAGAGTCTCGCGGATTGGTGTGTTGACGTCCACATCTAATCTTTGGGAAGCTATGAAGCATTCTAGGAAATATCTCTCTTCTTTCATTCCTTTTCGTGCAGTTCATTCACTTATTTATATGGGTTGAGTCCAATTGGTATCTCAACAAAGTAAAGGATGTCATTGGACTCCGATTGCAATAAGACAATCAAGGAAAATTTGAACCAGGAAGTTTCCAATTGGTAACTGTCCTGGGAGGCTGGATGAATCGGCTAACGATCATCCATGAAGCGAAGAAAAGGTAATGAAACCGATTTGATTGAGTGTTGAAGTTTGATACTTGAGATTGTGCTTATGTGTATTGATGTTGTTTAAATGACTGCAAATGTGTGGTGCACATTTTTTTTGATTGTGCTGTGTCTTGAAACTTGAAACTATGTGTATTGTACTACTTGTATAATTGCAGTCATGTGGGGTGAAATTGCTTACCATGTGGTGAATATTTTGGTCCAGGAGGAGTCATAACTTGAATTTGGGTGCTTTGGTTGGTAATGACTTTCTATGTGTACTTGAATGGATAAGTAAAGTGGTATTACAATTTAGAAATGGACTTGCCATTGGTAAAAATTATAAACGAACAAGGCTTATGATTGTAGGGAAACTCTGGTTTTAGGATAGTCTGGATTGGTTGGGAACCATGGGGAAAGTGGCTATTATTGCTTGATAGCGGGAATTGCGGTAAATTTTTGTGGTAACTCATGATTGTGACTTAAGGAAATAAAATTTCCAGCTTTAAAATTTGTGATTTGCTTTAGTGATAAATTGCGGTATGCCTTAATTGGAATGGTTTGTAATAATTTCGGGTATAGACTTACCGTTGGTATAGATGGTAAAGGAACAAAAAGGGATTGATGACTATGGGGAAGCTTTGGTTTTGAGACAGTCAGGATTGGTTGAGAACCATAGAAAGGAAAAAAAGGGATTAGTAGTGTACGACATCGGGAATGTGTTATTGTACGCCGTTCTGATGCATTTCATAACTTATTTTATGAAAATATGGTGCTAAATTTTCAACTATGCGTAGTTGAGGTTGGTCTTGAGGTTATGTTTTAAGACCATAACTCGATTTCATGTGTTAATGTCAAAATAGGGAAGGGGAATGAGGCAATATTTTTGCAGAAAATGGTAAAACATTTTGGGCATTACCGTCGGGACTGCCATGGTGGAATGACATTGCTATGGTGATCCTGCTATAGCGGGAATTTTCCTGCAACGGTGCTACTGCTGTAGCGGAGTGACGACTGTATAGTGGGAAGGGGATGGACATAATGCTTGTCTTGTTTTCCCCTGTCTTGCTTTCATTCCTGGGTCATTTTAGATCGCTAATTGAGCGGCGAGCTATTGCATGATTTATTTAGCATCCATGCAAGATAAAAGGAAGGGGTAGATATGGCAACCCAGGATATTGGTAGAATTATGATTGACCATTGGTGGGAATAGTAACCCATGTAGAATTTGGCAAATGACCAGTAATTGACTGAGTAGTGTTGGACATTGCTCATGGGCTTATGTTATGAGGGTGATTAGTGGCTGGTTTGTTATTGACGATCCTTAGTGGTAGGGTCGGTTGAGGGAGTGGGGTTATTGAATAGATTCTTTAATGTTGTTATCCCTCTGGTTGGTCATGATAATACATGGTGTCATTGCTCATTGGGTGATGAGGGTGTGCTTGCTATCACATTGTTAGGGTGTAAGTGCCCGGGTAGAATTTCCCCTAAGACGAGAGTTGAAAAAATCTCAAGCTAGGATGGGTTCCAATGGAATTTTTTCTATTGTGTAATTTAGAGATACGTGGTGTCTCGGGGATTAGTGTTGATAGGAGCAAGGTGATACTATGATATATGAGGGGTATAGTACCTCATAGAAAGCTTACATAATGTATTTTAGGTTAGGAGAACTTCGGGTATAGTGGGAAAAGGGTCGCCATGGTGGGATCTAGTCCCCTTGGCGTGGAAAAATTGTTTTTGTTCGTTAGTTGAGTTTCTTTGCTCCGGTGTTTCGATGAGGCCCTGGATTTCTTGGGCACTCGGGGAGGGTTAATCTAGTTAGCCTTGTGCAGCTCGAAGGAAGGAATTCCTTGATAGAGCGGGAGTGAGTTGAATTTTGATTGAGTTGGATACACCAAGGGAGTGGAAAGTTTTGGTGGTTTGCGTAAGGATATATTTACGCTGTCAAGATTGAGCGTTAAGGTTCATGGGGCGGGATCTTTTTTCTCTTTTTGCCTTAGATATTGTTTGGTGATGAACAATAGGTAAATTGGTAATTGTTGTAACGACCGGGTTCTTCGTTACGAGTAGACTTTTTGTGCCAAGTTTTGAGTCAGAAAACTTCCGGATTTGGGAGTTGAAAATTCTAGGCTAGGCTAGTCTCGGCGATTTTGGAGTGAGGTATGGTCTAGGGTAATTCGGGTAAAGATTAGGTAACATGTCTTGTTTTAAGCTAGTTTTCAGTCTAGCTAAGACATAAAGGAGTCCGAGGAACTTTTTAGAATCGAATTCGGATAAGTAGAACTCCCGGTATCCAGGTTGACATAAAGGGGTTGATCCGGAATGTCAAGAAAACAAGTGTGTTGTAAAATGGACCAATTTGGGAGACTTTATGACTTTTTATCCCATGTCAACCGCTATGATGGTTGACACATCGCTGTAGCAACATCCACTATAGCAGAGAAATTAGTGCTATAGCGGAAGTCAACATCAGTCAGCACAACTATAGCAGATGGTTCCGTTATAGAGGTACCGCTATAGCAGAGTGTGGACTGCTATAGCAGAACGATGAGATTAAAAAACTCAAAAATGAGTTTTATATTTTCATTCTCTCCCATTCAGCTCCAAATTAGACGAGGGTTACTCCACGAACCCTCCTTGGCTACTCAAAGGATTAAGAGTCATGGGGAGGGGAGATTCTGGCTAGAAGGATGCAAAACCATGGATTTCGGTCCTGTCAAACATCAAGGAACGCTTTCATTGAGCTAGAAATTACAATGTGCAGATGCTTGGCATCCATGTAGGCTAGGTTTTCTTCATTGAGTTGATTGACCTGCTTTCATTTCATATTTATTTTATAGACCAAAAAAGGAGAATCCATGTCTAGGCCTTGAAGTCTGGAGGGTTGTTATGATTAAATGGGTTTAACTAGAAACATGATTGAGTTGGGATATTGGGTTGACATGTTTCGGGTTGTGTATGTAGTTGTGTATGTTAATTGTGTATGTTATTATAATGTGCGATGACAGAGTATCAGGGACTAGAATGTTAGGAAAGTTTGGGGAACCAGAAAGGTTTGGGTAATTAAACGGCTATGTAAAAAGGGAATTCTCGAAAATGTTTATATAAAGGAAATAGAATAGCATAAATGGTTGAAGTACCAAGGTTAGGGGATGTCTTCCCTATATTGTATCTGTCTTAGAAAAGGTTCAGGAATAAATGTACCTACTATTCATGTGTTAAAAAGGGTGGAACGGGGGCTTGGTCTTCCGACGGGATTCAAGGTTGCATTTATGTACCCGGGATAGGGGTAGGGGATGGTTGTTGATTTCTAATATGCATTATATGTTCACGTACTATTTTGTAGAAGTGTATGAGTAGCATGCTTAGGGATTGTATTGTGAATGTCTAGTTATCCGGTTATCAGTCTTGTAAAATAAACTTGTTTGTTTGCTTGTTGGTTTATAAGTATGTTTGTTCATTGTTTATGATTGATTGGACTTGGTGTGACATACGGTTGGCTCAGGTACAACATCTGGTACATGTTACTAATTGGTTGGCTCGGGTACCATGCCTAGTAGAGGTTAATTATTAGTTAGCTTGGGTACCACACCTGGTTTGAGATACTTATCGATTGGCTCAGGTACCATGCTTGGTATGAGAATTCATAATGGTTGGCTCGGGTACCACGCCTGGTACAGGTTTTGATTGTATTCTTTTGATGGTTCCATGAGTGGACTGGGTTGTATTCTTGAATTGTGATTATTGCACATGGTCCATGAGGGGCCGGGTAATTATATTTAAATGTAAGGTTGGTCTTAGAGTAGACCAGGATTGCATGTTAACACTAGGTATTGGTATAGGGATCCTTGATGGGTCCAGGAAAGATAGAACATATTTATGCTATGGTTACTTGCTCATTGTTTAAGTTGGTTGTTGAATCTGTTCCATGTGGTTGTTAAGTTTAGAAGGAATACTGAGAGTCTGGAAACATATTGTTATGGGTCTAATTGTTACTTATTGTTCTTCACATGTTGGGTTCCTGAGAGGGTCGGGATTTATTATTATTTGGCGTATAGTTGGTCCTGGAAGGTCCGATTTAGTGTGCTTAAGTGACAAGGTGGTTCTCCTGTGAACCGGGGTGGCATGTTATTGGCATAGTTGATGTCTTAGGGATCCTTGTTTGGTCCGGGTTATATAAAAAGGATAGGTGTTTATTGTCACTGAGAATCGTCAATGTCGGTTAGACCTGTTGCATGCGGTTGATAAGCTAAGTGGAGACTTGTGGTCTGGTTATAATGTTGGCTGTGGTTTCTCGTCGAGTATGTCCCTGGGGGTCATTGGGAAAGTTTATACTAGTAGGTGGGGTTGCGACTGTTGTGGTCTATGTCACTAAGTAGTGGGGTTTATTCCGAGTTATTGAGTCATAGTGGTTGACTGGGGTAAGGGAATGGTAGTCCAGGTCTGGACGTAGTGGTTGGGCTAGGGCCAGGTGACTTAAGAAGTTCAGGATTAAGGTGACTTGGGAAGTCTAAGGATTAGGGTGACTTGAAAAGTCATAGGTGTTGAGTGTAAAACTAGAGAGGGGAGTTGGCAGCGGAAGGGTTAGGAAGACTTGGGGTTGAAGTGGATTGGGTAAAGGTGGATGTTAAAGGACTAAAGTATTATAGTCTAAATGTGTTTTTTCCTTGATTTATTATATGATAGTATGAGTGGATTCAGGTCGACCGATGATGCCTACCAGTACGTGTATTTGTACTAATTCTACTCTTGCTATACCTTTTTGGTATAGTCTGGTTGCAGGGTTGGTGATGTTTCATTGGTACATGATGATGGCAATCTCCAACAACTCCTACTTCTTGTTTCTATGGTGGAGTTGTGACTTCTTTTATTTTGTATCACTCTTGTAGTAGCTTTTGTATTGGCTTATACTAGGTTTTGGGAACGGTTGTTTCCAAATTGTAAATGGTTTATTCCTTCGAATATTGTAAACAATTTTCTTGTATTAAAAAGGTTTATTTTCATGGTTTAATTTCTTTTTCCGCATTACTTGTTGGATCGGGTGGTATGGGTTCTCTTATCTAGGTGGATTAGAGTAGGTGCCCGCATGTCCCGATAGTTGGGTCATGACACCAATATAGAACCTGTACCAGTTGTGGTACCCGAGCCAACCATTTGTATTTCCATACCAGGAGTGGTATCCGAGCCAACCGTTAGTATATCCGTACCAGGCGTGGTACCCGAGCCAACCGTTAGTATACCCATACCAGGCGTGGTACCCGAGCCAACCATTAGTATACCCGTACCAGGCGTGGTACCCGAGCCAACCATTAGTGTACCCATACCAGGCGTGGTACCCGCGCCAACCATTAGTGTACCCGTACCAAGCGTGGTACCCAAGTTAACTATTAGTAATTCTTGTACCAGGCGTGGTACCTGAGCCAACGAAATATCACAGCAAGTCCAATCAATCACAACCGATGAACAAACATACTTGTAAAACCAACAAGCAAACAAAACAAGTTCATTTCACAAGACTATTTATCGGATAACTAGACATTCACAATTCAATACTTAAACATTCAACTCATACACTACTACGAATAGTACGTGAACACATAATGCATATTAGAAATAAATAACCATCACCTAACCCCCATTGCGGGTACATACACTCAACCTTGGAATCCCGTCCGAAGACTAACCCCAGTTCACCCCTTAATGCATATTAGTAGGTACACCAATTCCTAACCCTTCCCCTAGGACCGAAATACAATATGGGGAAGACCTCCCCTAACCCTGGTAATCCAAGCATTTACGATATTCTACTTCCTTTATAACAAACATTTCAGAGAATTCCCTCCTTAACCTGTCATTAATTTCCCAAGCTTTCCCCGGTTCCCCAAACCTTCTTGACACTCTATACCTTGGATTTTATCATCATACAACCCACAATTAATCATGACAACCCAGAATATTACCACACATTATCACAACCCAACCATTTCTAGTTCAAACGATTCAACTACAACAATCCTCCAGACTTCGTGCCCGAAGGCCTAGACATGAATTCTCCTTTTCAGTCTATACAATAAGTACGAAATGAAATAGTTGAATCTACTCATAAAGAAAACCTAGCCTACCTGGATTCCAAGCAGCTACGCAATGCAATTTCTGGCTCTGTAAAGGCGTTCCTTGATGGATGACAGGCCCAAAGTCCATGGTTTCGCATTATTTTAGTAGGAATCTCCCCTCCCTATGACTTTCAAGCCTTGGAGCAGCCAAGGAGGGTTCTTGAAGTAACCCTCGTCTTTTTTGGGGCTGAATGGGAGAATGAAAATATAAAACCCATTTTTTTGAGTTTTTTGATCCCGTCGCTCCGCTATAGCGGCATTGTCATAGCGGAACCTACTGCTATAGCGGTGCTGACTGATGTTGACTTTTGCTATAGCAGTAATTTGTCTGCTATAGCGGAGGCTGCTATAGCGCCGTGTCAACCGCCATAGCGGTTGACACAAAACATAACCTCTGAAAATCCCCTCAAATGGCCCATTTTACAACACAATTTGAAATCCTGATGTTTCATACCAACCCTCTCACATCAACTTTGATATCGAGAGTTCTACTCACCCAAATTCATTTCCAAAAAGTCTCCCGGACTCCTTAAGGTCTTGGCTAATAGAAAAACTATCTTGACCCAAGATATAATACCCAATCCGCACCCAGATTTCCCTAGACCTTACCTTGCCTAGAATTCATTTGAGACTAGCCTACCCCAAAATTTTCAACTCCTCAACCCAAAAGTTTTCTAACCCATTTATTTGCACGAATAACCCACCCGATATGATGTTCCTTATAATAACGACTGAATAGATCGTTACATTCGGGTCTAACAACGCATGAAAAATAATTCAAATCTTTGTCTAGAATTTCTGGGGTGTTATAAAAACAAGGCAATTAGAAGTGGTAAAGGCTACTCACCAGGTTAGTTCTATCATTTTAGCAAAAGTGATGAAGAAGAAGGAAGATCCATGATCTTTTACCATTTCTTGTATTATTGGCTATCATGATTTTTCTAGAGCTCCATGTGACAATGGAGATAGCATAAATTTGATGCCCCTAACTATCTACTAGCACTACAGATTAAGCCAAGGCCCACCAGCATGAGACTATAGATGGATGATAAAATCGTGAAAAAACCCATTGTAATGGTTGATGATATACTGGTGAAGGTAGGAAAGTTTTGTCTATCTACTGATTTTATCATCCTAGAATGTGCGGTTGACAAAGAGATCCTATCATTCTTGGGAGACCTTTCTTGTCATAAGGAGAGATATAGTGTATTTGGAAAATAATAAAATAAAATTTTAAGTCAAGGATAACGAGATGATCTTTAAAATTAGTAAAGGAATGGAACTACTAAGAGAATATGTTGCAATATCTGTCACAGGTAACGTGTGAGTTCCTAAGTCAGACTGATAAGGACTAGTGATAAGCTTAGCTTTGTTGACCAACCCCAACGTAATAATGGCATTGAAGCTATTGAAGAAGTACAAGGATTTTAGATTTGAAGATAAGGAAAAGATAAGTCCTATTTGTTGGACTATCTGATTCAAGAGGTAGACCAGTGATTGTATGGTCAACGTCATGCTGTGACATTAAATCAAGCACTAATTGAGAGGCAACCATAATTACCACTTTGATATGGTACCTGCATCTTGTTGCATATATTAAATCGAGTCTAATTAGAAGGAAACCCATACCTACCACTCTGATGTAGTACATGTTGTTTACTTGAAAAAGGTACAAATAAATTTGGTAGTGATGTTTAGAGGATAAAAGGTCCTAACTTGGTCAAGCTTAGCAAAAGTAAAGTACAATATTGTAAAGTAAAATAAGAGCAAATATAAAAGGTATAAGAAGTTAGAGCTGATGAAGTCAGAGCTGGCGGAGATCATGGGGCATCGTGAATAGATTAGAGAGGGCCTGGCTAAGGCAGCTAGGCCTGTAAGTTATTCTATAGTAATTAAAAGAATATATTAGTAATAAGACCAAGAAAATAGTTGATTACTATCAAAACAATGATGATTGTATTGCTATAAAGTATGTGTTATGACTCTTTGTATCTTCATATATCTATATGTTCATGTCCTCTGTCATTTTTCTGATGATTACATGATATTATATATATATATTGAGTTTCAACTCCAATGACCAAATTTTATACATTAAATCCTATAATTAACTTCTAATTAAATGATAAAAGGGTAACACCTGGAGCTATATAGGGGTCAGTTATGTAACGACGGTCAATGACTAACATGAGTTAGTTGAATTTTCTCTAGGATAAAATATCTTTTGATGTGGTGTATAATTCTTCATGGTATGTGAACCTTTGTGGTGCCCGATATGGATCGGTTCCATATGTTTTAGTTTGAATGATCGCGGTCTATCACTGGATTATGCCTATTTGGTGATATGCACATTTCAAATCCTTTCATATGTTAAGGCTATTTTTCCATAAGATAGTCTCAATGTTTCTTGGGCTTAATTTTAAGTTCGACCGATCATACTGAGTTGGTCTCTGTATCTTCACAATGTATCAAATCCCTGATTCCTTTTTGAATTGAATTTTCCAAAAGAAATGAGGCATCTTTTACCCATTAAATGCTTCCAACACAAGTCATTCATTAAAATCTTCTCTTGTCCATGTGACTTCAAATAATTAGATGCTGATAATGATTGAGGTTCCCAAAGCACCGCCAAGATTTTTTTGCCTTCCTTTCTTTATTTTTTGTTTCCTTTTGAGGTCTTGTTGATTGGACATAATATCTTTGATGATATCTTTATTTTTTATATTCATCTCCTTTTGCCAAGGAGCCTTTCTATCTTCTAAGGTGCCTTTTATGTACTGACCCTTTCTGAAATTTTTCTATAAATACCTTCTATTCTTTATACTTGTTTTCCATAAGGAATATTCTTTGTTAAAATATTCGTTAGAGAGAAGAGAGGAGCTCTATATTGTGGCTTTTGCCTTCCTTTAGTTTTATGGAAAAGCTTGTGGCTCATGCTTTATTTTTCCTCCGGCTCATCTTTGTTAATATAGAGGGTCACCGATAAGAGTAAGATATAATCCAAATGTGAAGTCGAGGTGAGATTAGTGATTCTATTTGATTGACTCTATATCAGATTTTGGAAAGTTTTGGGTCCACAATTTGCTTCCCATTGTGATTTTCATCTGAAAGTTCTCTAGGAAGTTTATTGACTCTTTCCCCAATTCTGCAAATTTTTCATGCCTCTAACACACCAGGTCATGCCTTTATGCTTGGGAAGTTTATATATCTTGAGGCATGAGTGAAATGTTGCTTAGTTACCTAGTGCGAGTGGTACTCTCGATGTACCAGATTTGGAGGCACCCTGCAAGTTACTCTTTGGGCTTCATCAAACCCAGTTTCTAGCATGCAATTTTTTTCAACTATATACACTAAGTTTGGCTATTTTTGGCGTGGAAACAAGGTTAATGTCTCGCGGCTTCTGATAGATGATGTAGTTGAAGTGGAAAGACTCATGGGACAGTTCCATACTGGGAGATTTAATAGAAAACTTGCCCTATATTTTCGAGGAGAATTTTTCTAGATTTTCCCTCCTTGGGATATTTGTAATATGTACTGATATCATATTTTTTTTATGTTTTTGGTCTTTACAAGGGTTGTATTTTTCTTGTAATTTTCTCGATGTATGACCCATTTGAATTTGATCAAGTCATTCTCTTGCTTCAATTTTCAGAAATATACATTCTCTGCTTTTGTCGAAGTCTTGCAGAGTTTTTTTGATCTTTTCAAAGTGACTTTTGTATTTTTTTTCATGGAAATTTAAGCTTGTGATATGAGTTCAAACTATTTTGGGGTTGATTACTTTTTGAATATGTAGCTTTTCTTGATCTGAACAGATCATAAGTGATAAGCATTCTATGTACTTAAGTTTATAAATGCCCTCAGAGTTTAATTTTTTTTCATTAATCAAGATGTGTTCCGATTGATACTAAAGAATAAAGGAGTTCAGGGATTTTTAATGCATCTGGTTTCTTATTAAAGAATTGGAAAGAATGATTGACTTGTATTTTATTGTTCAGGGATATTTCATCTAATTTTGTTCTTTTGATTGAGTAGGTCCTTCTGATCTTTTGATGAGCTGGGAATCTGCGTCCAGTTTTATTCTTTTATCTAGGTAAATTCATTCATTTTTTCTAGCATAAGCTGGGAATGTGCATCCGGTTATATGTTTTGTTTGTATGTATGGAGAGCCACTTGATTTTGTGCGAGTGATTTTTAGGACGTCTTTCACTTTAGGCACATTTTATTTTGGAACTTATGAGTTTTTTGTAACCTGTTGGGACTGTGGAACCTTTTGTCATGTATATATTTTGTTCTCAATCTTTTTGTTGGAACTTTTAATTATGTATGATAGTTGATTTCCTATTTTCGATCATTTTTCAAATTCTTACACTGTAGAATGAAAATGCAAACGAAGTTTTGTGTATGAAGGCTTTGTTTTCTTGTTTGTAGATCTTGATTGTACAATGTACTTTTTGATGGTCCATCGAACATTGGGTGAAGATCATCAATCCTATAGTTAGTCCCCATTTTGATATATCTAAGCAAAAGTATTTGCCTTATTTGCATGAGTAGTCCCTAGTTCAATGTACTTTAGATTGTTTTGTGGTTTTTCTTTGAAGTATAGGTCTTAGTCTCATAACTTGAGTGGTCCCTGGATATATGCCTGGAAGGTTTTACTGAATTGTAAGCCCCCATGAGGAGTATCCCAGTGCTTGATTGCGAACTTGTAAGGATCTGGGCATTGAGTAAGTTGTCTTTAATATTAAGCCTTGTTTGCCTTCATGTAATTACACATTTTGATCTGTTGCCTTGTTTAAAACCTTGCTTGTAAAACCCTCTTTTGGGGATAAAAACCCCGACCAAGGAAAAAAAAGTGCAACTCATGTTCTTTGGGCCAATGTGGCATCTTAGGTGTGCTATGAATCTTGCATTTTTAATTAGTATAAATAAGTTTAGATGTGTACCTTAGTAGTAGTATCACTTTAGATGACACACATTCCAGTTGTTGTGGAGTTCTTCTTCTTTTTGGTTAATCAGTTTGTACGAACCTTTTTTGGTTACTATACCTTGTATGGTCCTGTCACGATCCAAATGAGTCATGATTAACACTCACACTAACCCTCCAGTGGGAGAACTAAATAGCCCAAACCCAATTCTTGAACTTAACCAATTAAAGAAGAGATAGATAAACATTCCACTTAAGTCATAAATGAAATAATGTTTATATAAATAATAAAAGAAAACGCAGAAAACAATCAACTAAACATATCCTCAGAAAATGAAAGACATTATCCAGAACTCTAAAAAAGGGGGGGGGGGGGGGGGGACGAAGATTACCTGAATTGGTGAACAAGTTAGGATACTTGTCCCATATGTTTGTCTCAGTATCTCAAGTGGCCTCCTCAACAGGATAGTTCTTCTATTGGACCTTCACAGATGCAATTTTCCTTGGTTCTCAACTTCTGAACATCTTGATCATGAATAGCAATAACCTCCTCTTCGTAAGAGAGGTTCTAATCTAGAAGGACAAAATCCAACCGAATGATGTAATTACCATCACCATGGTACTTCTTAAGCATTGACACATGGAATAAAAGATGAACTCCTAACAGACTAGGTGGTAAATCCAACCTATATGCCACTGGCCCCACCTTATGAAGAATCTCGAAGGGCCCAATGTATCTCAGACTTGAATTGCCTCTCTTTCCAAAACACATAACACCATTCATGGGTGACACCTTGAGCAAAACTTGCTCACCTTTCGCAAAGTACATGTCTCTAACCTTTATGTCTGCATACTCTTTCTACCAGCATTAAGCCACTAAGAGTTTCCCTTGGATAAACTTCACCCTCTCCATAGAGTCCCTTCACAAATTCGTACGCCATGATTTTATTATAGACGAATCAAACCAAACTATGGAAGATCTACACCTCATCCCATACAAATCTTCAAACGAGGCCATATCTATACTGGAGTGATAACTGTTGTTATAAACAAACTCTGCCAGCGCTAGGTACTGATCCCTATGAACCCCAAAGTCCATCACACATGCATGAATCATATCCTCTAACACCTGAATTTTATGCTTAGACTACCCATCAGTCTGAGGGTGAAAGGATGTACTCAGGTCCAATATTATTCCTAACTCTTTATGCAACTTCTACCAAAAATTAGAGGTGAACTGGCTGCCCCTATCAGATATATTAGAGATAGATACCCCATGAAATCAGACAATTTTATTTAGATAAATCTTAGCCTGGTTGGCTGTATTATAATTACCTGCACAGGGACAAAGTGTGCATATTTCGTTAGTCTGTCAACAATGACCCAAATCAAATTATACTTTCCCAAAGTCATGGGAAGACCAACCACAAAATCCATGGATATTCATTTCCATTTCCACTCAGAAATGGGCTTCCTTTGAAGTGTACTGCCAGGCTTCTGATGCTTATACCTGACTTGATGACAGTTTTGGCACTTAGACACAAAATCTACTATATCATTCTTCATTCCCCTCACCAATAATGTTGCTTCCGGTCTTGGTATGTCTTGTTCACACCAAGATATATAGAATACTACAAATGTGAGTCTTTGCCAAAATGGTGGGAATCAACTCCTCAACACGGGGCATACAAACTCGCCCCTTGACCCTTAGAACACCTTACTCATCTATGATATCCTCCTTGCCCTCACCCCGCAACACCTTGTCACTAATCCTTCTCAGCTTCACATCATCAACCTGCTTACCCTTGATTTGTTTGAGAAAGAAGGATCTTGCCTCCACACATGCTAGTAACCAACCCCTTTTAGAAATTTCCAACCTCATGAAGCTGTTAGCCAGAGCATGAATATCTTTGGCCAATAGTCATATATCAACTCTCAGGTAAGCTAAGCTACCCATACTCTTAGCCTTTCTTCTTAGTACATTCGCTACCACATTAGCCTTACCCAGATGGTACAAGATGGTGATGCCATAATATTTAAGCAGTTCCATCCACCTCCGCTGCCTCAGATTCAAGTATTTCTGGGTGAAGATATTCTGAAAACTATGTTGGTCTGTGAACATTTTACATCGGACCCCATACAAATTGTGCCTCTAAATTTTGAGAGCAAAAATCACTACAACCAACTCTAAGTCATGAGTAGGGTAGTTCTTCTCATGTACTTTGAGTTGTCTCAAAGCATAGGCTATGACATTCATTTACTACATCAACTCATCACCTAAACCAGACAGTGAGACATCAAAATAGTCAATAAAGTCTTTACCTTAAACCGACAAAACAAGGATAGGAGCTGTGGTCAACAATGTCTTGAACTTTTGGAAGCTCTCTTCACATTTTTCTGACCCAAAAAATGGCACATCCTTCTGAGTCAGGCAAGTCCGGTGAGTAGAAATGGATACACACTCCTTAACAAACTAGAGATAGTAGCTAGCCAATCCCACGAAGCTATCAACTTCTATCACCGAAGTGGGTCTAGCTTTATTCTTAACTGCTTCTATTTTATGTGGGTCTACTATCACCCTATATTTCAAAACCACATGCCCCAAAAAGGACACAAAAGATAACCAGAACTCACACTTTGAAAACTTCACATACAATTCCTTCTCTTTCAGCAGTCCTATCATAATTCTAAGATGATCTTCATGCTCCTTATCATCCTTAGAATATACCAGAATATCATCAATGAAGACTATGATGAAGGAGTCAAGATAGGGCTTGAATATTTCATTCATCAAGCCTATAAAATCTTCTAGGGCATTGGTTATCCTGAAAGACATTACCAGAAACTCATAGTGCCCATATAGGGTCCAAAATACAGTCTTAGGTTATCTGAAGGTTAGATTTTCAGCTGATGGTAACTAGATCTTAAGTCAATCTTAGAAAATACAACAGCCCCTTGCAACTGATCAAATAGGTTATCAATGCAAGGGAGAGTGTACTGGTTATGAATAGTAACCTTGTTCAGCTATCTATAATCTATACACATGCACAGACAAACATCTTTCTTTTAACAAAGATCACTGAAGCACCCCACAGGGAGGTACTCGGACAAATTAAGCCCTTACTCAACAACCCTTGCAAATAAGCCTTAATCTCTCCCAATTAAACTAGTGCCATTCTATTTAGGGAATAGAGATAGGACAAGTGTTTGGCTCTAAGTCAATACATAAATCAATATCTCGATCAGGTGGCATACTGGCAGGTCTGCAGGAAACACCTTATGGAACTCACACACTACATAACTAACTCAATAGATGAAACCTATGAACTGGTATCCCAAATATAAGCTAAGAAGGCTAAAAATCTCCTCCCTATCAGGCTTTACGCAAGAAGGAAGGATACAAAGTTCAATAGAGCCGGACTATAATTACCCTCCAACTCTAACCTATGCAACCCAGGCATAGCCATAACCACAGTCTTAGCATGATAGTAAAAAATAACATGATGTTGAGACAACCAACTCATTACCAAGATGATGTCAAAGTCTAGTATGTAAAGAATAACTAAATCAGCTAAGGTCTTTAACCCTATGAAAATGATAGGACAATCCTAGAAGACCCTATCCACCACCACAGAATCCTCTACCGGAGTAGATACATTAACAGGAAAATCAAGGGATTCACACAACATATCAAAGCTCTTAGAAAATTCAACAGACACATAAGAAAAAGTAGACCCAGGGTCAAACAAAACAAAACCCATACAATCGCAAACAAGAATAGTACCTGTGAGCAAAACATCTAAAGCCTCTGCCTCTGGCCTACCCAAGAAAGCATAAAAGTGATTCTTGTCTCCCGCCTGTGCACTGCCCTTACTGGGCTGATTACATCCTCTACCACCACTTCTGTTGGGCTGAGCGCCACCCTTACCTGTAGTGTGACTACCCTACCCGTCCTATAGATTATATCTTTCATTACCTCTACTATCCAGAACTAATGACCTAAGAGCCTATTGCTGAGATGACTGCTAAAGTCGAGGACAATTCCTCCTCAAGTGACCAAGCTTACCATACTCAAATAAGGCATAATTGAAATTAGGTCTTTTTGCTAGAGCCAACTTAGCAATATACCCACCAAAGTTTGATGCAGGCTGACTGGTCCCTGGTGGACCTCCAAAAGAAATCGATGCCAATGAATGAATGGGGCACGCAGGATATCCCCTGACTTTTTGAAAACTGACCATTGTAAACACCTCTGGACTGAGGATTTTTCAAAGCCATCCTCTCCTGACTCTCTTGTCTTTCTCCTTTAACATTCTTTACGAACTTCACGATTTCCTGAAATGACTTACCTTAATATGCGACTTGAAAAGCAGCAATCTGCAACCCTCTATTCAGACCTTTCACAAAGCAGAGGATTCACTCTTCCTTTGTATTAATTAGTTAAGGAGAATAACAAGCTAAGGAACAGAAATGAGTCTTATAAGGCGCTACAAAAGAACCACCTACCTCAATATTTATGAACTCACCTTTCTTCTTGTCCCTCAAGGTACGGGAACATACCTCTCTAGAAAGACCTGATAGAAGTGACTCTAAGTCAAAGGAAGTTCTCCAGTAGGACTGCACTTTATGAATCCCCTTCACCACATCTTGGCATCCCCATGAAACTTAATGAAACAAAGTCCACCCCATGCTTTTCAACAATGCCCATTCTATGCAATCTCTCATAATAGTCTATGATGAACTCATAGGCGTCCTCAGATTCTAATCCATGAAACACAAGAGGCCTTACTTTTACAAACTTGCAGAAGTGCTTTTGTTAACCACCTGTTATCACTGGGCGCATCACCAATCATCGAAATATCCCTATCTCAAAAATAGCATCTAACTCTGGGGACACAACTACAACATGCTATGCCATTAAATGATGGACAATAGAAACCCTAGGCGTAGCTCCATCCCCTGACAAACCACTAATGAATATCAGAACCTGTTGTATTACCTCAGATTATAATAGAACCTGTGCTGCACCTGTAACACCTCAAAAATCGATCCAGCTTTTAAACTCAGAAAACTTGCTGAAATTTTGAACTCCCAAGGATCACGAGTCAAGTCCACGAGCCATGGAAAGTTCCATGAGTCATGGAAAGGACTTATGATTCCAAACCTGCAGACCAACCTTGGGCCTGTGAACCATGGGTCACTCTCACGATTCGTGGAAGCCTCCACGGGTCATGGAACCAACCCGTGGAACTCAGACAGAGAGTAGTCATTTTCCCTGAAACCACGAATTGGTTCCACGACTCGTAGAAGTTTCTACGGGTCATCCTGTTGAGTCATAGGAACTAATCTTCAGCCCAAAACTTTGGATCAGGAACCACGACTCCATTCCACGAGCTGTGGTTAGTTCTACGGTCCGTGGAAGGAACCCGTGGAACCTGAAGTCGAGTTTTAAATCAGCTTTTTCTTAATTAAGTCCCAAGGGTATTTCAGCCATTTCCTACCCTTTTAACTCCTAAGTGAGGTTGTTTTGACCATTTTTAGCATGAATTCTAAACCTATTAGCCTAAGTCCCTCCTCATTACATGATTCATCTCCCAAAAAATAAAAGAACTCTCTCAAGCTCAAGGTCTCAAGCTCAAAGTCCAAGTCTCCTAATCTTTCCAATTTCAAGCGGGTTAAATCCAATCAAGGTATGTGGGTATTCAACAATGGGTTCCTTTTACCCTTGTGCCCAAAACCCCAAATTTTAATTTGTGATTTCATGAACTTTCAAATTAGGGTTCTTACCCAATTCTTATGGGTTTTGCTATAAATTACCTTCTCATGATTTTATTATAAAATTTCATTAAATTGCATGATTTTTCATGACATTTTACATATGAGTTCTTTTTTATGAGTTGCAGGTCAATTATGGTAAATCCTACATGCATGAATTAATTTACGCAAATTGGGAAAAATGATAGCATGATTTCACAAATTTCAAGCAAGTGAATGCCTAGTTCCTATGTTTTGTGAAAATATATGTTATTATGAAATTGAATTAAGGCCATGCAAGTTTTCAAGTTATGAATTATTATGCAATGCAAGACACCTAATCTGCCATCAATGCTCATGAATTATTTTCTAAACCAAGATTCATGATTAGTATGAAGATCCAGGGTATGAACATGTTTATGAACAAGCTTGACATCTAAATATGTCACATGAATGTGAGCCTTATGTTATATGTTTTGGGAGTAGTATTTAGCACTGAGTGATGAGGGTTCTAGATAACCCAAATCCAAAACTATGTTGCCACCGTAGGTTGCCCTCCGTGGCTTATGACAGGATCCTTATGAACATGGTTCTAACTTTGGCCAGTTAGGAAAACCTTTTTCAGTGTAGGTGTATGACACTGGACTCCATATAGCTCAGCATGGTTTATGTCGGTTAAGAGAAACTCCCACATGATTATTTTTAAGCTATGAAGTTATATGATATCATACTTTGAATTTTAACCGTACTTCATGTTTTTATGTCTTATATCTTGATAATCCTCTTATGTTATTTCTTTATGAAAAGATTCACCTTAAGCATGTTTTAAGTGTGTTTTTATCATGATCATGCATCTCTCACATACTCAGTACATCCTATAGTACTGACGCATATTCTATGCTGCATCCTCTTGATGATGCAGATTCAGGTGTTTCCCATCAGGCTCGTGGCTAGAAGAAGCCAGATATCCAATCAGTGTTGGTGAGTCCTTATTGTTTGAGGGCTAGTTATGGCTCTAGTTTGTTTTGACTACTTATTTTCGTACTTTGAGTTATCTAGAGTCTTGTCCTAGCAACTCCTTATGTCACGTATAGAGGCTTTTCAGACATAGACGATATTCGGGTCTTTTTCGAATCATGTTATTTTGATTTTATCTTATGGATTGAGTTATCTAATTTGTATTATGCTTCCGCTATGTTTAATTGTTATACCTGAGTTATGCTATGATCAAGGGTTAATCTGGGGTACTTGTGCCCTCGATACCATGTTACACCTAGGGGTAGCCTCGGGGCATGACAAACTTGGTGTCAGAGCCACAGGTTCAAGAGTCCTAGGATGTCTGAAAGTCGCATCGAGTAGAGTCTCCTTTATGTGTGTGAAGCTCACCACACATATCAGAGAAAATCTACGAGATGTCTTAGAAAACTTCACTTCTTTCATGATCATATCGTGCTATAGAGCTTAACTATAATGTTCCTCTAATACTTACCTTGTACATTTTAGATCATACCTTGACATGCTATGCCTCACCGAGCCACTCGAAATGCTGCTCCTCTAGTTCCGGCCCCCGAGGTCACGAATGATAAGTTTAGGAACGCCATCCATTTACTAGCGCAGACCTTGGCCGCTCAAGCCAATCAGCAGGCTCCTGCCCCTATCCACCCTCAAGGTGGGGTAGTGGCCCGAGTTCGTGATTTTGTCCGTATGAACCCGTCGAAGTTTTAGGGATCGGAAGTGAATAAGGATCTGCTAAATTTTAGTGATGAAGTGAAGAAAATCTTTGATGTGATGCAAGTGGTTGGGGTTGATTGTGCTGAGTTAGCATCCTATAAACTCAATGATGTGGCTCATATCTGGTTCATGCAATGGAAGGAAGCTAGATCTAGGGACGAGGTCCCTATAATTTGGGAGTGTTTCGAGAGAGCCTTTCTTGACCGGTTCTTTCCCTGAGAGGTTAGGCAAGCCAAGACTAAGGAGTTTGTGAACTTAAGATAGGGATCTATGACTGTTCAGGAGTACAGTTTGAAGTTCACTCAGTTGTCTAGGTATGCCCTCTCTATGGTAACAGACCCGCATGATTAGATGAGCAAGTTTATCTATAGGGTTTCAAATTTAGTGAAAAAAGAGTGTAGGTCTGCTATGCTATTGAGTGATATGAACATTTCCATACACATGACCCATGCTCACCAGATCGAGGGAGACAAGCTTAGGGAGATGGCTAGGAAGAACAAGAGGGCTAGATCCGAGGGATTAGGTTTTTATCATCAGAGGTTCGTTGGTGGACATCGCTCCTTATTCCAGAAGAAGTCATTAGGACATGTTCATTCTTCTGCTAGTTCTCCTACCCAGGGACAGAGGCCTCATCATAGTTAGACTGGTAGAGGTTCTGGTTTCTATTCACAGTCATAGGGGAGTGTTTCTAAGGGGTCTTCCCACCCTATATGCAGGAAGTGTGGGAAGACTCACCTGGAAGAGTGTCATTTGGGCACATGTGCATGCTTTGGATGTGGACAGGTTAGACACATGATTAGAGACTACCCTTTAACTAAGAAGGGGCAGGGAGGTAGTAGGGCTCAGTCTGCTCTAGCAGCCCCAGGAGGTCGATCAGCCCACCGGGGCACAACTTCTAGTTCTGGTGGTCAGCGCCAGAACCACCATTATACTATGTACTCTCGTCAGGACCATGAGGGTTCCCTAGATGTTGTTACTAGTATGTTGAAAGTATTCTCTTTAGATGTGTATGCTTTGTTGCACCCCAGTGCGTCCTTATCTTTTGTGACCCCTTATATAGCATGAAAATTCGAAGTATGTACTGAATTACTTTTAGAACCCTTTTGTGTTTCTACTCCTGTGGGTGAGTCAGTCCTAGCCAAAAGAATCTACCGAAATTGCCCTATCTCGGTCCTTCATAGAGTCACATCATCGGATTTAGTAGAGTTGGAGATGACAGATTTTGATGTTATTCTTGGTATGGATTGGCTACATGCTTGTTATGATTCTGTTGATTGTTGTACTCGGGTTGTCAGATTCAAATTTCCAAATGAACCTATTTTAGAATGGAAGGGTAGTCCCCCATACTTGAAAGGTCATTTCATATCTTATCTTAAGGCTAGGAAGATGATTTCTAAGGGGTACATCTATCATATAGTTTGGTTTATAGACATGGAGTCCGAAACCCCACCCCTTCAGTCTGTTCCCATTGTGAATGAGTTCCCAGAAGTGTTCCCCAAGGATTTACCTAGAGTCCCTCCTGAGCGAGAAATTAACTTTGGGATAGATCTTCTTCCAGATACAAATCCTATCTATATCCCTCCCTATAGAATGTCCCCTGTAAAACTTTAGGAGTTAAGGGATCAGTTGAAGGATCTTCTTGATAAGGGTTTCATTAGGCCTAGCATTTCTCCATGGGGTGCTCCAGTTTTATTCGTGCGAATGAAAGGTGGTTCCCTCAGAATGTGTATTGACTACCGTCAGTTGAACAAGGTCACAATCAAGAATAAATATCCCATTCCTAGGATTGATGACTCTTTCGATCAGTTTCAGGGTGATAGTTTCTTCTCTAAGATTGACCTTAGATCCGGTTATCATCAGCTTCGTGTTAGAGAGTGTGATATTCCAAAGACAGTCTTCAAGACTCGGTATGGTCATTATGAATTTGTTGTGATGTGTTTTGGTTTAACGAATACTCCTACACCTTTTATAGATTTGATGAACTGCGTGTTCAAGCAGTATCTAGATATGTTTCTGATTGTTTTCATTGATGATATCCTCATCTACTCTCGGAGTGAGGAGGAGAAAGCAGACCATTTTATAGTTATGTTGCAAACTCTCAAGGACCAACAATTATTTGCTAAGTTTAGCAAGTGTGAGTTTTTGATGCACTCTGTTGCTTTTCTGGGTCATATTGTAACTAAAGATGGTATTCTGGTTGATTCTCAAAAGATAGAGGCAGTAAAGAACTGGCCTAGACCCACTTCCCCATCTGATATTAGAAGCTTTTTGGGTTTGGCTGGTTACTATCAGAGGTTTGTGGAAGGATTTTATTCCATTGATTCCCCTTTGACACGATTGATTCAGAAGAAGGTAAAATTTCAGTGGTTTGATTTATGTGAGAAGAATTTTCAGGAATTAAAGACTAGATTGACCACAGCTCCAGTGTTAGCTCTACCAGAGGGCCTAGATGATTTTGTTGTGTATTGTGATGCTTCTAGGATTGGTTTGGGTTGTGTTTAGATGCAGCGTGGTAAAGTGATTGCTTATGCTTCGAGACATCTTGTGACTCATGAGAAGAACTATCCTACTCATGATCTTGAGTTGGCAGCCATGGTCTTTGCTTTGAAGATTTGGAGACATTACTTGTATGGGGTGTATATGGATGTATTCACCAATCATAAAAGCCTTCAGTATGTGTTCACTCAGAAGGAATTGAATTTGCGACAAAGGAGATGGCTTGAGATCCTTAAGGATTATGACTTGAGTGTGCTTTACCATCCGGGCAAGGCCAATGTTGTGGTGAATGCACTTAGTACATTGTCGATGGGTAGTGTGTCTTCAGTCAAAGAAGGAAAGAAGGAACTTGTTAAGGAGGTTCATAGGCTAGCTCGGTTGGGAGTTCGCCTTATGGATACCAGAGAAGGTGGTGTTATTGTTCAGAATGGTTCCGAATGATCCTTGGTAGAAGAAGTGAAGGCAAAGTAAGATAGTGATCCTATTTTACATCAGCTTAAGGGTGCAGTCCTTCAGCAAAGGGTTGAGGTTTTCTCCCAAGAGGGAGATGGTGTACTTTGTTATCAGGGTCGATTATGTGTGCCAGATGTAGATAGGTTACGCCAACAGATTTTGACTGAGGCTCATAGTTCCAGATATTCCATCCACCCCGGTGCCACCAAGATATACCATGATCTACGGGAAGTCTATTGGTGGAATGGTATGAAGAGGGACATAGTCGGTTTTATGGCTAAGTGTCCCAACTGTCAGCAAGTGAAGGTAGAGCACCAGCGACCGGGTGGCATGATTCAGGATATTGACCTTCCCACTTAGAAATAGAAAGTGATCAATATGGACTTCATTACAGGTTTGCCTCATATTCGAAGGAAACACGATTCAATTTGGGTGATTGTCGACCGAAAGACTAAATCATCCCATTTTTTGGCTGTTAAAACTACGGATTCATAAGACGATTATGCCAGACTCTACATCCGGGAGATAGTTTGTTTCATGGTGTTCCTTTGTCCATTATTTCAGATAGGGGTACTCAGTTTACTTCTCAGTTTTGGAGATCGTTTCAGAGAGGTCTTGGTACTCAGGTGAAGCTTAGTACAACTTTTCACCCTCAAACAGATGGCCAAGCAGAGCGTACTATTCAGGATTTAGAGGATATATTGAGAGCTTATGTGATTGATTTCAAAGGTAATTGGGATGATCACTTACCTCTTATCGAGTTTGCCTACAACAACAGCTTTCACTCTAGCATCCAGATAGCTCCGTATGAGGTACTTTATGGTCAGAGGTGTAGATCTCCTATTGGTTGGTTTGAGGTAGGTGAGGTAGCGTTGATTGGACCAGATTCGGTGCATGAGACCATAGAGAAGGTTCAGCTTATTAGGGAGAGGTTGTAAGCCGCTCAGAGTCCACAAATCATACGCGGATGTGAGGAGAAGGGAATTAGAATTTGAAGTTGGTGGTTGTATTTTTCTAAAGGTGTCACCCATGAAGGGTGTGATGAGATTCGGGAAGAAAGGAAAGCTTAGTCTGTGTTTTGTAGGTCCTTATCGAATTATGAGAAAGGTTGGTAAGGTTGCTTATGAGTTGGATTTGCCATCGGATTTAGAAGTGGTTCATCTAGTTTTCCTTGTTTCCTTATTGAAGAAATGTATTGGTGATCCGACCTTGATTGTTCCTTTGGAGGACGTAGGTGTGAAGGATAGTCTCACCTTTGAGGAGGTCCTCGTATAAATCCTTGATCATCAGATTCGGAAGTTGAGAAACAAATAAGTTGCTTCGGTAAAAGTTCTTTGGAGAAATTAACTTGTTGAAGGAGCTACTTGGAAAGCGGAATCAACCGTGAAATCTAAGTACCCTCATCTCTTTACTTACGATTCCGTTCCAACTTGAGGTAATAGTTTCATCCTTAGTATGTTCCTCCGATCCTATTCCATCAGTTACTCTCATGATCCTAGCATGCATTCATGTTTTCAAAGTTGATTTAACCATGTTTTAAGTTGAAAAGTTCAATTTTCATGTTTATTCCTTGATTTCCATGTTTTGTCGCTGGTTGGGCTGTTTTATCTTCAGTTTTCTTTTCTTAGACTTCATTCGAAGATGAATGATCCCAAGGGGGAGATATTGTAACACCCTGGAAATAAATCCAGCTTTAAAACTTAGAAAACTTGCTGAAATTTTGAACTCCGAGGGATCACGAGTCAAGTCCATGAGCCGTGGAAAGTTCCACGATTCATGGAAATGAATCATGATTCCAACCTTGTAGACCACCCTCAGGTCTGAGAACCACGGGTCAGTCTCATGGTTCGTGTAAGCCTCCACAGGTCATGAAACCAACCCGTGGAACTCAGACAGAGTGTAGTCATTTTCCCTAAAACCACGAATTGGTTCCATGACTTGTAGAAGTTTCTATAGGTCATCCTGTTGAGTCGTAAGAACTCATGTGCAGCCTGGAACTTTGGCTCAGGAACCACGACTCCAGTCCACGAGCCGTGGTTAGTTCTACGGTCTGGGGAAGGGACCCGTGGAACCTGAAGACGAGTTTTAAACTAGCTTTTTCTTAATTAAGTCCCAAGGGTATTTCAGCCATTACCCACCCTTTTAACTCCTAAGTGAGGTCGTTTAGACCAGTTTTAGCATGAATTCTAAACCTATTAGCCTAAGTCCGTCCTCATTACCTCATTCATCTCACAAAAAGGAAAAGAATTCTCTCAAGCTCCAAGTCCAAGTCTCCTAATCTTTTCAATTTCATGTGGGTTAACTCCAATCAAGGTATGTGGGTATTCAACAATGGGTTCCTTTCACCCTTGTGCCCAAAACCCCAAATTTCAATTTGTGATTTCATGAACTTTCAATTTAGGGTTCTTATCCAATTCTTATGGGTTTTGCTATAAATTACCTTCTCATGATTTTATTATGAAATTTCATTAAATGTCCTGATTTTGCATGGGTTTTTACATATGAGTTCCTATTTCATGAGTTTAAGGTCAATTATGGTAAATCCTACATGCATGAATTGATTTAAGCAAATTGGAAAAAATGATAGCATGATTTCATGAATTTCAAGCAAGTGCATGGCTAGTTCCTATGTTTTATGAAAATATATGTTAGTATGAAATTGAACTAAGGCCATGCAAGTTTTCAAGTTATGAATTATTATGCAATGCAAGACACCCAATGTGCCATCAATGCTCATGAATTATTTTCTAGCTTATGACAGGATCCTTATGAATATAGTTCTAACTTTGGCCGGTTAGGACAACCTTTTTTAGTGTGGGTGCATGACACTGGAGTCCATGTATCTCATCATAGTTTATGTCGGTTAAGAGAAACTCCCACGTGATTATTTTCAAGATATGAAGTTATATGATATCATACTTTGAATTTTAACTGTACTTTATGTACTTTATGTTTTTATGTCTTATATCTTGATAATCCTCTTATGTTATTTCTTTATGAAAAGGTTCACCTTAAGAATATTTTAAGTATGTTTTTACCATGATCATGTATCTCTCACATACTTGGTACATACTATAGTACTGACGCATATTCTGCGCTGCATCCTCTTGATGATGCAGATTTAGGTGTTTCCCATCAGGCTCGTGGCTAGACGAAGCCGGATATCTTATCAGTGTTGGTTAGTCCTCATTGTTCGAGGGCTAGTTATGACTCTAGTTTGTTTTGACTACTTATTTTCGTACTTTGAGTTAGCTAGGGTCTTGTCCTAGTAGCTCCTTATGTCATGTATAGAGGCTTTTCAGACATAGATGATATTCGAGTCTTCTTTGAATCATGTTCTTTTGATTTTACCTTAGGGATTGAGTTTTCTAATTCGTATTATGCTTCCAAGGGTTAATCTGGGGCACTTGTGTCCCGGATCCCGTGTTACGCCTAGGGGATAGCCTCGGGGAGTGATAGCACGTATGTGAACTGAGTGTGCATTTGTCCCTTGGACTAGTTTTGCTACCTCATTATGCTCAACTCGAACTTCTTCCTCAATGACAACCTGTGGAATTTTATCTTACAGAGGAGGAGATGCTAACATTTTATGAGCCGGAGGTTAAGCTCAAGCTCCACCCCTGATAGGCGTGCCTTTTTCCTTCCTCTAGCTCTACCTCTAACTCTGACCTTAACATGAACCGCAACCTTAATAATTAGCTCAGGTACTGCTGCTCTAGATTTAGATGCACATGTCCTCACCATCTGCGAGAACTAGAGTGAAAGACTTATATACCCAGTTAAATCGATAGATACCAATTGGAATCAAGTTATAGCATGATAAATGAAATAAGTTGAGGTTTCCTAAAGTCCTATAGCCTCTTCCAGATAAGTACAGATGTCTTCGTACCGTTCTACAAGACTCTACTAGACTCGTTATGGTATGATGACATCAATGAACCTGAGGCTTTGATACAAACTTTGTCACAACCCAAATGAGCCATCATTGGCACCCACACTAACCCTTTGGTGGGAGGACCAAACAACCCAAACCCAACTCTTAGACTTAACCAATTCAAGAGGAGATAGATAAACATTCCACTTAAGTCATAAATGAAACAATGTTTATATAAATTATAAAAGAATGTGTGGAAAATAGTAAACTAAATATATCCCCAGAAACTCAAAGTCATCGTCCATAACTCTAAGCCAAAGTAGTCTAACATATCAAACAATGTCTAAACATAATTAAATAAAGAGTTCCATTGTCCGGAGGAAGGAAAATAACTCGTGGAGGATCCATGGCAGCCTGAAAAGTAGTTCTCACCCTTGGATTGGAAAACAATCACTTTAATCTAGCTAAGGTCGCATCTAAGCCTCTGGAACACGATCTGCACTCAACAAAAGAAGAGCACAGGGTAGTATCAGTACAACACACTATGTACTGGTAGGTATCATAGGCTGACCCAATAATATAACATGAAGATAGTAAAACATATAGCAAGTAACATGAATCCAACACTTAGCATGTAATCAACCAACATATAGTCTTTTCAGTACAAGTTAAAAAACAACAATCTCAAGTTCACAAATAACTGAGTATCATCATGAGAGGGAAAGGATAATCATACTTAGCAACTATCTTATAGTATTGCTATGTCCATCAAGTCTCACCTCAGTCCTCAGCAAAAATCACTACTATAGATAATATGGCAATACTGCATAAGAATAAAAGAATAAAAGTGTGTACACACATGCTATGGGTCTTATTTTGACATGCTAGACATGACCTGCAGGGGACCCTAGGTGACTTTATACCATAATGGCATGGTGTCCTATCTATATCAAAGTATTAACAATAATATCTACACCATTAGGCTCTCGAACCTACTTTTCATGAATAACTCCATGCCCAAGACACTATTCATACTTAGCTAGTTCAGCTCACTTATCACTCCCTGTTCATTTACCTACTCATGCAAGCATAACAGAGAAAATCATATATAATTCAACCATGTCTGAAGACCAATCACAAGTTTTTCAATTTCACTACAAACATATCATAAAGTGAGTCTTAACTCCAATTCAAACCATAACATACCTCGAGTAAAGATATAACACCCACAAGGTAGTTCACCACTGCCTCATCCTTTCTTATCCCTTAGGAATACAAAAGGTCTAACAATAACAATAATAGAAGAGTAATTAGCAAATTATCCTTTATTTCAGTCTTTGAGAATCAAACCTAACCATTCTACCCCTTAAATAAGATATCTAGCATTCTCCAAGGGTTAATTAATCACTAATTAAATCCATTACATTCATAGGATCAAGAACCCAAGGTTTCTAATAAAGATTATGATTTTTTGTTTGCTCTCAAGCACACACTCAAGTGTACGTGGTCATGCAAGTAATACAGTGGCTCTTGCGAGCTAAATATTAATCATACAGGGACTTGGTGTTTAGCAAACGATACAACTTAGTTAATACTATTGAAGTTGAACAAATGCAATTCATAACCAAGAGTTGAAATTTATTTTATAACTACAGCCTAGAATTAATAACGATATGAAGATAGGATTGAAAACAATATATGAAGAGTTCTAGGGTTGAGGCATTCACTATAAAATCATGCTTAACTCTGGTTTATAGCCGGTATTGGTGTTTATCGTGATTGTTGATACACAGGGTTGATATTGTAACCCGAGATTGGTCATCCTCTAAGTCGTCTACCCAAATTAATCTCACAACTACATCATTGAGCGGGGATGTGAGTCTTTAATTCAGATGCATTAAACTATCTTCCCGTTTCATCAATCAAGTGGGGCATTTAGGTATATCGCTATCCTAACCGCATATCAGCCTTCACAATTAATCTCTAATAGTTAAAGACATGATCCAAAATCCCTACATTATTGATTTCATCCCTCAACTCCTATGGTCAATTTTTTTTGCGACTTAGATTTATCCTCAAGTTCATGACGCTTTAGAATAGTAAAACAAGAACGCAAGAACAATCACATGACTTGATAAACAAATGAACCAACTATAAAACCATAATTAAGCAATCATGTTTATCCTAAACCCTAGAAAGAGTGTATTTATCCACTCATAGTCATACAACAAATCTCCATATATGAGTTCATAAAGTAAAACTACAAGAAAGAAAAGTTAAAGAACAAAGAACCCTAGTTTGAGCTCCTTGATGTCTCCTTTGCTCTCCAATTCGTGTGTTTCTCCAAGGATGAATGTAAATGTGTCTAATTACTCCTTATATAGTGTTTTAGATCTTCCATAGGATTCCTCATAAGAAACATATGCATTTATAACTTTTCCCCCAACTTAAACCAAGTTAAAACCCAATTTTGGACGTTTTAGGGAGGGGTCGCGTTGCGTGGCTGGCCGCGTGGCTGGCCGCGTGGCCAAACCAGTGGACCTCAACGATGGGGTGTGCGAGTCTGACACTCCACCTCAGACTTTGGGGTCACGAGTCTTACCCTCCTCAGCCTTGAGGGGTGCGGCGCACAGCCCCCTCCAAACGTGAAGGTTTGTCCGCTTTTTGCTCTCTTCTCCTCGTGCACTTGTTCCTTGATTCCCCACTTCTTGTGGATTATTTGTAGGCTTAATTTAGCTTACATATATCCTTAAATGGTCTCCTACAACAATTCATAACACACATTAATCTATACAATACAATAGAGCTCATCAAAGTACACTAGAATACACATAGCTCAAGCTAGCAAGGCTAGTTTTCTCGTCTAAACTCTATTTGATTATTTTGACTCTTGACTTATTTCAAATGCATATTAAATACTTTAAACATGTACTTTAGCAACCAAATACACACATACACAATATATACCTCAATATCACACCAAGTTATCCTCAAAACTAAGCTAAACGCACGTAGATAATGACACTTGGGTGCATAACTACGCCTAAGATCACTTTTCAACCATTATTAAGCCTAAAGGTTTCACCTTTACAGAACCCAAGGTTCATCACAAGCCTTAAAGATGTTAAGAACTAATAATTACAAGTTAGAATTCATAAAAACACAACTTAGGATCAATTCTAGGTGATTTCACACCTACCCATAGGGTTCTTCCCCAAGTTCATGCTTCTAGGGATTAATTGTAAGAAATACACCATTAGTTCTTCCCCTAAGGTCTAATAAAGATAATTAATTAATAAATTAGGAGTTTTACAAATTAATACCTCAAATGATGGAGTTTTCTCTAGTTTTCTGGGAGAAACCCCTTTTTGAGAGCTTTAAAATGAAGTAGGATAATGAGAGGAATGATTCAAAAACTGCAGGTTGCATAGGTATACCACCTCATAATCTTATTGCGATGGTTGGCTCTCCACCGTGATTGATCATCGCAATGAAAAATGGCTTATTGCAATGGATTGTCATGATGAGGCACCCTCTATTGCTATGAGTGACAATTTCTGGAACACACTGCTCCCATTTCCAGAATCCTATTTCACAACACACATTATTTTATAGACATCACAAATTATTCCCAATGCGACAACTATCATATCTAGAGTTCTGTGACTCTAATTCTCATCCCAAAATTTCTTACAAGATCCTACGATAGTTGGCTACCTAAAAATGATACCGTACTACCACACTAAATCACATGAAATAAGAATCACCCCTAAGGAACATAACACTTTATTTTAGTCTAAGCTCACCCTTTGCCCGAGATTTTTAATTTTCACCTAGGAATTTTTTTAGCTGGGTACTTATACTTTAATTTAGTGTAATGATGGAATAGGTTGTTACAGGTCCTTCCTAATTAGGACCGTGTTTCTTGTGATAGAGTCTTTTGTGCTTCTTGTTATTCTTTTGAGGACTAAGTACCCTTCATGAAAGTGTCAAAGATTCTTTTGTTAGTTGTAGTATCTTTCCATTTGTTGTTTTTGTGCCTTTATTTGAATGAAGGCTGAATCTCACCTCTTCTCTGCCAGATCTAAGTTGATAAGCATTGCCTTCTCATTTTCTTAATTGTTAGAGAATTGGTTATGGAGGCTCAAAGCCCTAATTTCTATATTAACGAGAACTTTCATGCCATAAACTAATGAGAAAGGTGTTTCGCTGGTGCTGGATTTTAGTGACTCTGCATGCCCACAATACTTCAGGCAAGATTTCCCTCTATACTTCTTTGGTAGCTTTCTACTTCTTTTTCAAGTTTTGAATCACCATTTTGTTTGTGGATTCTACCTAGCCATTTGCCTTAGGATGGTACAATGTAGAGGTGATCTTTTTAATTCCTATCCTTTCTAGAAACTCAATAGTTTTTCCTAGTAAATTACCGTTATCATAGGTGATTTATTGGGTATTCCAAAATGACATTATATGAGTCTAGAGGAAGTCAATAATCTCTTTTTTCTGAATATTTTTGAAATAAGTTGCTTTAGCCCACTTTAAAAAGTAGTCAGTTAAAAATAAAATAAATCTTACCTGATCGATTGCTACTAAAAGTGGTCTCATGATATCCTTCCCCACTTCATGAATGGTCATGATGAAATTACAGGATATGGAGACTCCATTGGGTGATGGATCATAAAGACTTGTTGTTGAAACTTATCACATTTTTGAATGTACATTTTAACGTCTTTCTCCATTATTAACCAATAATAATTGACTTTGATTAGTTGCTAAACAAGAGACTCGGCACCAAAATGATTACTGTAGGAACCTTCACGGGCTTATTTAATTACATATCCTGTCTCTCTTGGTACCAAGCATCTGGCTAGAGGATCGGTGAAAGATCTTTGGTATAGCCAATTATTTACTAGGAAGTATAGTGTAATTTTTGAATGGAGTACTCAAGATTCCTTTGCATCCATTAACAACTTTCTTTCTTTCAGATAGTCAATGTACTGATTCCTCCAGTCCCATTTTAGGCCTGTGTGATTTATTTCACCAAGGATAACATTGAGCACTGAATTGATAAATTGGACCACCTTTCTGGAGTCAATATACTGATTCCTCCAGTCCCATAGCTTGCCAAAGCATATGCCTCGATATTTTACGTTTGTGGTATGTATGACACTATCTATTCCTTGGCTCAAGGTAACGAGTGACTTGTCAAGTATCTTTTCATTCATTCATCTTTGACTTCAAAATCTCCATCGATCAAGTTCATAACCAAGAGAGAATCACATCTTTCCTTAATGATTTCTTCTCCTAGATTTTGGGCTAGACCCATACATGTAATCAACACCTTATACTCGTCCTTATTGTTAGTAACATGAATAATTTTTATGGCTTGCCTTATGATACCCTCAGAAGGAGTTTTTAGGATGATGCCCAATCTGGACCCATGTACATTGGATGCTTCATCTATAAGCAAGGCCCATAAGCTGGGTTCAGGGACAGAAATTCTAGCATATTCCTTTTCTACTTTAGGCATCGCTAAAATCAACTACAAAATTGGATAGGACCTAGGACTTTATAGCAATTTGTGTTTTGTATGTTAAGTTATATCAACTAATTTCTATTGCCCATTTTGCTATCCTTTATGATAAATTGGGTTTATGCATGACATTCCTTGAGGTACATGTAGTGATAACATTGATAGGATGGCATTGAAAAAATGACTGAACTTTCCTTGCGAGTATTACCAGCACCAAGGCTACTTTATCTAGGTGTGGGTATGTAACAACTTATTTTGTCATTATAGTAAAGTTAGGGCATAAGTACCCATCTAGAAAAGTCCCTATGATGAGAATTGATAAAATCTCAGGCTAGAGTAGGCATTGATGAAAATCTGGTGTTATGTGCTTTAGAGATGGTTGGGTCTTATGATGTATTGCATGATAGGGTGAAATCTATTTATGGATAATCGAGAAGTGTAGGGCTCTGTACAAAGTTTTAGGATGGTAATCGGGTTCATAGAACTCCAGTTATGGTGGTTACCATATCAAGATTAATTTGTGATGTCTAGAATTTGAAGTGTATTACAAAATATAGAGTTTTGGGATGAGTTCTGACGTTCTATTTTTTGACACTTGCCCTAGCAAAATGGACGCTCACCATAGCGTACAAGTTTTAGATACAGCGGTCAAGTAATTGCCATAGTGAGCCAAGTCCTGCCACAACGGCATACCATAGAGAGATGCGACCTACAATGGTGAGAGATGGGGTAGTTTCCACAAACTCTAGGTTGCATTCTAGAGCACCAAGAGGTAATGTTTCCAATAATAAGGAAATTTTTCTTCATTTGAGGTAAGTTACTCTATAAACCTATTCACTTATCAATCATTAATCCTTGTGAGATCATCAAATTGAAGAATAATGGTGGAATTGTGGATTTACAGCCCTGAAAGTATGAAAAATAGGGAAAATCCTAAGGGTAAGTAAAATTTCACCTAGAATTAATTCTAGGACGTTCTTTTATGATTCCTAGCATGAAATTGATAGTTTTTAATATGATTAGGACTAATAGGGAATATTGGGTTCCATAAATATGATACCTTTAAGCATAAAAATGGCTAAAAGGGGTAATTTGATCAGAACCTTTTGAATGTTGATCACATGATTATTGTGGGACTAGTTGATGATTAATTGACCCTTGGGGAAAGCTACAAACCTGGAAAAAGGGTAGAATTAGGAGGTTAAATTCTAAAAGCCTGAAATAAAGAGTAAATAATTAATTACTCTTGTACTTGTTATGAATAGACTTTGAATGCTCTGAGGCATTAAGGAATGGCAAGGCAATTGTGAGGTAACTTGCGGGTGGTAATTCTTTACTCGAGGTAGGTTATAGTTTAAAATTGGAGTTGAGACTTACTTTAGTACATGTATGTGGTTGAATTACTTAACTTGTGATTGGTTTTTGGACATGTTTGAAATGATGTTTTTTTTATGTTGTGCTTGAATGAATAAGCTGTGTATACATGAACAGAATAATGAACTTGAAATGATTTAAGTATACTGTGTTATATCCTAAGAGATAGGACTCGAAACCATAGGTTTATTTGATAGTTAGAGTAGGTCCCGCGAGCCGATACAAATTGATTTTATTACTTATTATGGATCAAGTACCATGAGCCGGTACAAATTGATATTGCACTAATGAGAAATGGTTTCGATGGGTACATATACCCTGGAGCATCCCCTGCACATCATGGCTAGTTGGGTAGATTTAAGACCCTTTAGCATGTGTGTACACCATTTCTTTTCATATTGTTTGTTTCATGATTAGATATGGTGAGATGGTATTGTAAGCTGAGATGAGACTAAAAGTATTGATTACATTGTTGAAAGTTAGATGTATATAGATTCCACTTGATATGTTTATTGAAAGTGTTTACCTTTTATGTGAATTTGTTATTAATGTTGTTGACTTGACTTGAGATGACTATCTATTGACTGAATTACATGCTAAGTGTTGAAGTACCTTTTACTTGTTATTTAATTTGATTATATACCTGTTCTAAACTGAGTCGGCCTATGATACCTACCAGTACATAGTGTTCTGTACCGATACTACCCTGCACTCTTCTTTTGTTCAGTGCAAACTGTGTTTTAGAGGCTCAGATGTGACCTCATCTTTATTGTTTATTTTTGGTCGTTGTAGATATCATAGACATTAGTCATTTTTAGAGTTCTTGTATGATAACTTTCAGTTCTTGGGATATAATAGATAGTCGAATTATTTCGCACTTTATTTTATCAATTTTTGACTATGATTTTATATTTAAAGTTGGTTTTTATATTAATTCTTCTAAATTTAACTAAGTATAAGGGTTAAGGTTTGGGTAGTTTGTTATCCCACCGGAGGGTTAGTATGGGTGTCATTTATCTCCATTTGGGTCGTGATAAAGTTGGTATCAGAGCTCTAAGTTCATTGATCTTGGCATACAAGAACGTGTCTAGTAGAGTTTTACAAAATGGTATGGAGATATTTTCACTATTCTTCAGGAGGCTAAAAGATTTAGGAAAACTCAACTTCTTTTTTCCTTCATGCAATTACTTGATTTCAATTGGTATCTGTCGATCCGAATTGGTATCAGATTTTTTCATTTTTATTCTCGTAGATGGTGAGAATAATGCTTCAGAAGCTGGAGCAGAGGTGATGAAAATAGCTGCTGAAGTTATTGTTCGTGGCAGAGATAGGGTAAGAGAAAAATCTAGGGGAAGGAGGGCCGCACATGGCAGAAGTAGAGCTCAGGCTGCAACTCCAATTCAAGAGAGATCAACATCTCCTCCCCCATATGAGGATCTTCCCTAGGTTGTAGAGGATGAAGCAGTACTAGTTTAGGGGATAGAGGAGGCACCTATTCAGAGAGGTGCAACACTAGTCCCTATGTCGTCCGACATAATCTAGCAGGTTTTGAGTTTGCTGAGTGGATTGGTAGGTAAGAATTCTTAATTTTGGAATCGAATAATGATTTTTTTTAGCTAAAATTTGATGTGCTATTCCGTATTCTTATGGAGATTATATATTTGAACAAATTTTGATTATTCTAAAGTGTTACAGAAGGAAAAGTTCATAACTTGACACTTGAGCTTCGTTTTGAGGCAAGTAGAGATTTCTAATTTCTTTTTGGAGTATTAGTTTTATTGTATTAAATGGAACTAAGAGTAATGGGTAATAAGGGGGTCTCGTATAAATGAGATAACGAGCATTTATACGGGTACCGATGTCATGCTATGGGAAATTATTGGTTGATATATCTCATAAATGGTGATATAATTGAACTATTGAGACTCGTGAATTATGTGAACTTGATTGTGATTGATAAACTCATTTTATATACTTGATCATACATATTCATTCATGCCGCTCTTATTGTTGCACACTATTTTTTTGTTGATATTTCCCATTGAGTTATTTGTAAAATTCATATTATTATTTAGTCGATGGGAAATGGTTCTGGCAAGTGACATTATGCAAATCTGATGGGAAATGGTTCCGACGAGTGGTACTGTGATGATTTGTGAAATTCAGGTTCTTATTATGCTAATGGAAAATGATTTTGGTGGGTGTTATTGTCCCAGTAGAAAATGGTTTCGGTGGGTATATGGACCTCATGAGTCCCTCTGTGTCCCAACTATTCGACAGAAGAAGTGGGTGTATACCGGTTTACTTTTGGCCAGTGCATTACATTGCATTATATTTCATCTGCATTATACTTCATATTAAATTGTCTCAAATACGTGCCTTATTTGTTATGTTATGGTGACTTACATTATGGTAAAATTATACTTGTGAAAAAGAAAACTTTTAAGATACATCTCGTTATCGCTTCAAGAAGGAGTTAGTAATCAAAGCTTGCTGAGTACACGTGTTTCTCTTGCTCACTCTATACTTGTACCTTTTTTGAATGCAGGAATTGATCTTGCATTCAAGGCGATTGCGGTTAGGATTCAGGGTGAGCTTGTTTCTCTTCGGCAGTAATGGATTCTAGATATTTATTATGTTTTCTGTCTTACTTTGTTTCAGACAATTGTTTTAGTTTTAACAGACTTATTTCATATTCGTAGATGCTCTTATACTAGTGTCACCAAGTCTTGGGGTAGTTGGATTTGAACTCATTTATTCCGCAATTATAAAAGTTGGTTGTTTGTTTTTATATTATTTTTGCATTATTTATATTGTTAAATAGTTAGTGAAGAAAATGAGTTCACCTATGGGGATGGTGGGTGCTCTCACAGCCTAATGAGATTTTGGATTGTGACAGTTTGTCACATTCATGGTCCGTTAATCTGAGGAAAGCAAGGCTAGCAAGATGAACCCTAGGAAGTATTTATTTATGGTTCATGGATTATGTATGATAATATTCTAGAAACCCTAGGAAGGATTCCACGGGGGACTTAATGGAAATTCACAGACTGTTAATTATTTTATGGTTCTTAAATTGTGCCGATGGAAATTTTATAATTTTATAATTTTGAGTTTATGGGCCACCATAAATATTTTTTTTATTGAATTAAAGAGTTACTATTTTTTATTGTAAGAAAATATTCTCTCTAGTTACAAAGTTTTGTGAAGTACAAAGAACAAAATCGAATTCTTTCCATATTTAATTCTAAGTAAGAATTCATGAATTTAATATATTCTTCTTCTTGTTCTTACTGCATTATAAGTACATAAATTCTCTATTGAGTTTGTGAACCCAATAAGAGTGGAACATTCATAAGGTTTTCGTGTTTTGCTTGATCTTTGGATAATAAGAGTATCAAACTATCTCTTTTTTTTTTCTTATTGGTTGGTGGTGGCCAACATCAACCTAACCCACAATATCTTAGTTTTTCTTTAAAAAATAGATTATGATTTAGTAGAAATAGTTTGCAAGAATTTACGGCGTTAAACATTGATTAATAAATGCTCTTAGGGATAAGTAGAAGTTACTTAGCATAATCAATCATTCTTCTCTAAATAACTCATATAGATTTAAAAAAATCATATTGAAATAAATTGTTCAACTCTTTAAAAAGATTGTGTGATAGTGTAGGGACTGGGTTATATATAGACAACTCAAATATATGTAATTGCATGAAAATTAAGAATGTTGCATCCCTTTAAGGGGAAACAATCATAGTTCTTTAATCAATCTACTGTACAATCAAATTTACTATAACAATTTTAGTCTTAGAATTAAAATAAATATTTTCTGCTTTCATGAAATAGAAACTGGACTTCAATCAAGTAATCATCCAATTTGTATCTTTTCTAGCCTATTGACGATGGGATTTGACCTCAACCTTATTTGGGTTACTATATTTCATATGTCCGTATTACATCATCTCTAGGTGTATGTTTGGGCATATAAAATTGTCACTTGTCTAGTTGAAGTAAACTTTTTACCTCTTGAGGCAGCTATCAAAGAGAGGAAAAAAAGGTTTTATTTTCACTGTTAAAGGTCAATTTGGCTATGTAATATGCTACCATGTTGTATTTTCTATAATAGTAAAGAAAGTTGGCAGAGGCATTCCTGGTACTAGCATTAGTGTCATTTTTGATCCTCCTTAATTTATAATTAGAAGTGTCCTTTTTATTGAGCATGTTGGTGATCGGCTTAGATTCCATTCCACTGTGACTTTGTCAATGCCCTTCTCCTCACACCACTAAACAATAAATTTGGCAAAAGTAGCTTCAATATGGCCATCACTTTTACACCGAAATGGTTTAGAAAAAGCCATGATGAAGTCCACATTACTATCTCTTATATCACCTTCTATCACTGCTTTTCCTTTATCTTTGTTATTGTCACGATCTAAATCACTGTGATCAGTACCCACGCTAACACTCTGATAGGCAAACCATAACTTATCAACTAACTCAGGCAATTACAGATTCATTTAACATATATTAAGGAATTCAAGATATAAATCTTAGAGGTTTTTAAATATCAATAATATAAAGGTGTGGAGGTCTTGCTATTACAATCCCAAAATTCTAAAGTCATCGTACAAGGGCTCTAAATAACAAATATCTAAGAGTAGAAAGGTAGATAAAAATAATATCTGAAGGAAATAGACATCTATCAAGAGGATATGTTGCAGCCTGTATAGGATAGTAGCTCACCCTCAAATCGATCAGCAAATGACACTAGATGCGAGGTCACATAGAAGACTTTGGAACACAGTCTACACTCAAAAAAATGCAGGAGTAGTATCAGTACAAACACTATATATTGGTAGGCATAATAGGCCACTCATATTACTAACAAGTACATATCACATAGCCAAATAAGAAATAGACAGGTAAATAGCACGTAACCCAGTAACTCAGGAATCAAGTAGTCAACTACAATCAGGTAAATAACTCAATTCTGACATATAAATGTCAATTAATACAAGACATATAATTCACCAAAAAAGGACATAAGAAGTCATCACAAAACTCTGCAGGTATAATACAATCATAACATTGTAACACCTAAGAAATTCTAAGCTAAGATCCAAACCGTTCTTCTTATATTGTTAGATCCAAACCCAATGAATTTTTTATGAATCTAAGTATTAAGATCAATTCTTAAGTTTTGGAGGAGCATTAGATATGAATTAATGTCATAAAGGGCCCCTACCTCAAAGTTAAGTTGAAAGTCTTTCTATCGATTTAGTTTTCATGTATGTTCTAACGAGAGTCAACTTCAAATAATCACTTCTACTTAAATATAAAGAGTTAAGAAGCCTAATAACAACTATATTAAAGGTAGTTGAATTTTCTTTCCAACGCCACTAACCACTCATTAATCCGAGTCATGAGTAAAATGTTATGGACATTTTAGTGAAGTACTATCAGATGTCAAAAATTCGACAGGGCTGGGAAGGGTCGACGGGAGTGGGAATTTTGATGGCCATTTTTGATGCCTATGGGAGCCATGATGGCCCATGGGGACCACCGTGAGAACCAACCAAAAATCCCTAAAGGCCCCCATGAAGTCGACTATTTATGCCACGGCCCATGGGCCACCCCACGGCCCGTGGGATGGGTTATCCGGTGAGTTTTCTGCACCTTTTTCAGCATTTATGTTGGGGGTAGTTTGGTCCTTTCCTTACCTCAGGCCTTTCTCCACATCTTTTAAACACCCAAAAAGGGTTATTTCTCAGAAGAACATCTATCAACCTCTAAAGAATTCTTTCAAGACCCTAAGGCAAGACACCTAGGGTTTCAAGCAATCAAGAGCATAGAATCTCAAGCAGGAAAGTCTCTCAAGAGTTTTTCCTTCAAATATCTTCTCCAAGTCTCCACCTCCAACCTTAGGGATTATTCTCCAAGTTTTCATCCCCAGAGTTCTAGATAGAAGTTTTTAAAGTTTCAGGTATGTGGGTATTCAATAAGGGATTCATTTCATCCTTATGCCCAAAACCTATGATTTTACTTTGATTTTATTAAATTTGAGGAATTTGGGTTCTTACCCAATTGTGATTTCTTTTATGAAATTGATTTATTTACATTAGAGTATGCTTTCTAATCTCGTACCCATGATTTATTATGAGAATCTTCAAGTATTTCAAAATCCCATGAAGTATGAATGATTTCTAGCATGATTTTGCGCTATTGCATGTTTTCGAGTAAAATTGACATATTTAGATAACATGACCTCAAATATTTATGAAATTTACATGCCTAGTTCTTCAAATTATGAGTTTTAGAAAAAGTATGTTTTGACTATAGCTATTCTATGTTTTCAAGAAGTATGAATTTATGAATATCATGATATTAGATATGTCCCTATGCTTTATGAAGATTTTGACTTCTAGACATATTTCTATACTTTATGAATGGGTTTGACATCTAGATATGTCTACCCAAGTTATGAATAGTTTGACATTAGATATGTCACAAGTTATGTATAAGCTATATGTATATTTTGGAAGTAGTATTTAGCACCAAGTTGGACTGAGTGAGCAACTGTATTGCTCCTCTAAGATCCTGCTTCGAGGCACCTGGTGGTGGTAGAGGCAGTATAGAAACTGCTGCAGATGCTACTGGAGGTGTAGGAACTCCTGTATTCCCTTCTGTACTAGGCACCTGAGGACTTGGAAGTGTAGGACTTGGCAAGCCCTCCTGAGACCTGTCCTGATCCGCTAATACAAGAGAATGGTCTATAATGGCTGCATCTTGAGTAGTGCTGGTACTATGGCCGACTTTATCCATATCTTTGGTAGACATGATATGTATCACAAATAAGAAAAGTGTGAGTCAGAAGTAACTTTCTATGACTTAGCTATATTGCACGATCTAGATTTTAATAGAAGGTCAGATCCTAAATCCCTGTGTAGTCCCTTAATTAAAAATGTGGCGCGAACACATTTATAAGAAAGGTCCTGCTAGACATAATTTCTTTGAATTATTGAGATACTTTGACCTTGTTCTTTAATACCAAGTTTGTCGCGCCCCTAGCTAGGAGGGGTGGACATCAAGGAGTTATACTAGCACTGACTGAATATATACTAAACTCGTACTAAGGTTTTAAACTGACAAGCAACAACATGGTCATCAACATGTGTTTACATATACTGAAACATAGATAACTGAAGAGCCCACTGGACTAACTGTACAACTGAAACAAAACTATGTCTAAGAAGCCTCTAAAGAGTTTGCAACTGAAAATCTAATAACAAGTCAGGATAGGGCCCCAACATACCTGCTATACGATATGTACATGAATCCAAAATATATGAACTAGACATCTGATAGCTCCCGAGAGAGGTGGAGCTTACCAATTGATCAACTGAAAGGCACTGATTTACTGTGGATGTGTGCTAGCCTGAGTACCTGAGCCTGCATTCATAAAATTGCAGCATTCAAAAATAAAGGGATGTAAGTACATATAAAACATGTACTGGTATGTAAAGCAGACTGAATAACAAGTAGACGTGTAAGAATGCTCACTGAATTGAATATCAAAGATAGGAAAATCTGAGCATACACATACAGGGAATATAATCTGAAACTAAAACTAAAATTGATACTCTGATCAATATCACGGGGCCTTATATAACATCCTATGCATGACTTATTTACATGTATTTAAAATTCCTAGAATTTTCCTAGGTGACATCTTTACCCTTTTATATTACTTCTTTCTTCTTTGTCTAATACTAACTGTCAGGAAGTTACAAGATGGCCTACTATCATTGATCGATGACACCTGTTTGGAATCTATAGCCAACTATCACAATCATGTGTGAAATCTCATAGTCTGGATAGCGTCGTCTATCAAGGTACGCCCTCCAAGGCTCCTATAAGGTCTTCCCACAGGCCTCTGTAGTCCAGGGAATCCACGATAGGAAGTTCCAACTGACTCTGTCTAAATTCTATACACAGAATATCATCGCATTTAATGGCCCTAAAGATACCCACCCCACGCTGTAGAGTAGGCTATAATCTCATCTTGCTTTTAAAGGCCTATAGTAAGCAACTTATGAATCATATAACTCATTATTTGAATATTGATACTTTCTTTTAGCTGAAGAATCATATATCTATGTGATTTATATACTCATGGATATTCTGTTGCCAATTAATTCCTCTATGTTTTGTGATATATTGTCACACCCCGAGGCTATCCCCTAGACGTAACATGAGATCTAGGATCACAAGTGACCCTAAGCTAGCCCTGAATCTGGCATATCACAAGCATTCTGAAATAATTCTAAACAAGCGGAAACATAACTGAATTAAAGCATAAAGCCTAAAGAGAATATTACTAAAAGTTTATGAGATAAAGCAACTGTCTGAGAATTAACTGAACTAAATAAATTGAGTCTGACTCTATGGCTGAAAGCCTCTAATACTGATGAGCTGCTTGGAAAAGCCCCCAACTAACTCTAAAATACTGAAATAGAAGTAAACTGGCTAAATCAAAAAGCATAAAGATACATCCTCGGATGATGAAGACTTACCACAGACTGTCGCTAAAGTGGCAACAGAATGAACTAATCACTTAGCTGAAGCTGAGCATCTCAACCGACATCATGATAGGATGTAGAACATATAGTATATGTCAATACTTTGAATGTACTGAGCATGAGAGATATGCAAACCTGACTGAATATGTAAACATGCTAAAATACTGATAACTATTAAAACTGAACTAAACTATAGTACACAGGATCAAAATATAGTCATGCATAAAAGAAATGAAATGCAAGAATAATAAAAAACATGCTAAAAACTAGTTGTGAACAATAAACTTAGGTCCTAAGGTACTTTATTGAAACTAACACTGTGGGAGAGTCTAATAATCGACATAAACCATGTGAGGTAAATGTGGAGTCCGATGTATATGCCCCATCGAGAGGACCTAATATACCTTCCCAGGGCATAAAGGCATGACTAATGTGATCACATGCAACTGAATAAGGTCACCATCCAAAACAAGTATCCTCTACCCCGCATATATGACCTCTTTGACCAGTTGTAGGGTGCATATGTATTTTCAAAAATTGACTTAACGTCAGGGTACCATCAGTTAAAGATTTGGCATGAGGACATCCCTAAGATGACATTTTAGACTCGGTATAGGCATTATGAGTTCCTAGTGATATCGTTTGGGTTGACCAATGAGCCAGTGACATTCATGAGTTTGATGAATGGGGTTTTCAAATTGTATCTGGATTTATTCATCATTGTGTTTATAGATGACATTCTGATTTACTCCAAGAGTAAGGATGAGCATGCGGAGCATCTTCGCATTGTTTTAGATATTTTGAGGCTCCAGTAACTAGATGCCAAGTTTTCCAAGTGCGAGTTTTGGTTGTCTTCTTATGGAATATGGTTTCAGAAAAGGGAGTGATAGTGGATACCCAAAAGATTGAGAAAGTTAAGAATTGGGTTCAGCCTAGCTCGGTGACTGAGATTAGAAGTTTTGTAGGGCTTGCAGGCTGCGACCACATGTTTGTCAAGGACCTTGCATCCATTTCTACTCATTTGACAAGGTTGACTCAAAAGGAGGTACCGTTTGTGTAGTCTGATAAGTGTGAGGAGAGATTCCAAAAGCTCAAGACAGTTCTCACTACAGCTCCCATTCTATCATTGCCGATTGAAGGTAAGGATTTCATTGTGTATTGTGATGCTTCACATTAGGGTGTGGGTGCTATGTTGATGCAGGACAAGAATGTGATAGCTTATGCTTCAAGGCAGTTGAAGCCCCATGAGAAGAATTACCCAACCCACAATTTGTAGTTCGCAGTGGTGGTCTTTGTGCTAAAGATTTGATGACACTACCTTTATGCTGTCAAGTGTGAAGTGTTCACAGACCATCGCAGAATGCAACATGTATTTACTTAGAAGGATTTGAACTTGAGGCAAAGAAGGTGGGTGGAATGGTTGAAGTATTATGATGTGACCATCCAGTATCATCTGAGCAATACTAATGTGGTGGCAGATGTATTGAGCCAAAATGGTTAACATGGGCAGCTTAGCTTGCTTGGGGGTGTCCAGACGACCCTTGGCTGGGGAGATTCAGGCACTAGAATTTGAATTCATACAATTGAGCATATCAGAACAGGGTGGGGTATTGGCCGGTATTGAGGTCAAACCCACGTTTATAGACAAAATAAAAGCAAAATAGTTTCAGAATAAATAGTTGAACAAGCTCCAGAGCTGGTTGGTATTCAGAGAGTCCGGGGATGCCACGTTGGACGATGGCAGGGTGATGAGCTTCAGGGGATGAATTTTTGTTCCTTAGGTTGATGAATTGATCCAAAATATATTGGCAAAGGCTCATGGTTCATGTTATTTGATTCATCTAGGCGTAACCAAAATGTACCGAGACTTGAGGCAACTTTATTTGTGGCCTGGGATGAAGAAGGACATAGCTGACTACTTGTGTAAGTGTTAGAACTGTCAGCAGGTTAAATATGAAAACCAAAGGCCTACAGGATTGCTTTTGAGGATGCCCATTCCCAAGTAGAAGTGGGAAAGGAAAGCCATGGATTTTATGGTGGGCCTTCCCTAGACCTTGGGAAAATATGACTCCATTTGGGTCATCGTGGACAGGCTGACCAAATCAACTAATTTTATTCTGGTCAGGGTGGATTATAACTCACAACAGTTGGCCAAGATCTATATTATGGAAATTGTGAGGTTGCATGGGGTGCCACTCTCCATCATTTTAGACAGGTGTATGCAGTTTACTTCTATGTTTTGGGGCAAATTGCACGAAGAGTTTGGCACCCAACTCACATTCAAAATGACATTTCATCCTCAGACAGACGGTCAGTCAGAGAGGATATTCAGGTATTGGAAGACATGCTGAGAGCATGTGTGGTCGAATTTGGGGGTCATTAGGACCAATTTCTACCATTGTGTGAGTTCTCATACAATAATAGCTACCACTCCAGTATCGACATGGCACCATTTAAGGCTCTTTATGGGAGAGGATGTAGATCACCTATAAGGTGGTTTGAGGCAGGTGATGTGAAACCTTTGAGCATGAATTTGGTGAGGGAAGCTCAGGAGAGAGTAAGGGGAATTCAAACTAAGTTACTAGCAGCCCAAAGCGGGTAGAAAGAGTACGCAGATCGCAAGGTAAGAGACATGACTTTTCAGGTTGGTGAACATGTGTTGTTGAAAGATTCACCAATGAAGGGGTAATGCGATTTGGCAAGAAAGGTAAGCTCAGCCCTTGGTACATCAGACCATTCGAGGTTCTCAAGATTGTAGGGCAAGTGGCTTATAGATTATCACTACCACCCAGTCTATCCAAAGTTCATCCAGTCTTTCTCATATCCATGCTAAAGTAATACCATGGGAATGGGGAATATATTATCTAATGGGATTCCATTTTTCTAGACAACGATCTTTAATATGAAGAAGAGCCAATTGTAATTCTTGATCGGGATGTCTGAAAATTGAAGACAAAGAAGATCAGGTCAATAAAGGTTTAATAGAAGTATTATCCAGTTGAGGAAGCCAATTGGGAAATTGAGAAAGACATGCGGGAGAAGTATTCTCACTTGTTTGAGGATTCAGGTACTACACTTTCTTCCTTTTACATCATCTCTTTTTTTGGGCTTAATCATTCGGGGATGAACGACGGGTAAATTAGTATCTGTTGTAATGACCTATTTAATCATTATGGGTAAACTATTGATGCAAAGTTTTGGGTTAGAAAACTTTTGGGTTTGGAAGTTGGAAAAATTGGGCTAGTCTAGTCTCGGATGGATTCTGAGCAAGGTACGTTCTAGGGAAATTCGGGTGAGGATTGGGTAATATATCTTATGTTGAGCTAAATTTTCCATTAGCTAAGACATTAGGGAATCCAGGGGATTTTTTGGGAATAAAGTTTGATGAGTAAAGTTTCCGGTATCAAAGTTGATGTGAAGGGGTTGATTCAGAACGTCAGTATTTGAGGTGTGTTATAAAATGGGCACTTTAGGGAACTTTTCAAGATTTTTTCCTGTTTCAACTGCCATAGTGGTTGACACTGCAGTATGGCAACTTCTGCCATAGCAGAGAAATTCTAGCTATAGTGGAAGTCAACACCGATTAGCACCGCTATAGCGGTCAGTTCCGCTATAACGATGTCACTATAGCAGTGTACGGACCATTATAGTGGAATAAGTCAGGGTATATGCAGAATCTTCCCAAAAAATGTTTGAAATTTCTCAAGAACATTTTGGGAAAGGGAAGAGGCGAAGGGAGGTTATTTTCATTGTTTTTCAGCCAAACTCCATCGAAAAGGTAAGGTTTTTGCTCCCTATTTCAGTATTTGGATTACCAGACCTTAGAAACTATAATCTCGGTCTTGGGAGGGGAGGTTTGGATGTTTCTAGGATGATTAAATCTGGGGGAAAACGGGGAATTCTATGTGTAGAATTCTTAGTTTATGATTATTATCACTTATGCATGTTTAAAACACCATTATTCACTAAATATAACCGTAAAAATAGTAGTTTAGGGAGAATTAAGGGTGGGAAAGCCCTGGGATAGGTGAAATGATTATGGTTTGGCCAGAGGATTAGGATTTGTGTATAATATGGGTAATTTTAGGCCATTGGACTGATTATGATATGTTTGTAATCATTGTTTGACCAAGAACAATCGAAGGCTTCAGAAAACGGGAAGGCTCCGGCCCAATAGAGTTTTCAAGCTATTTGAGGTAGGTGATGGTTATTGTCTTTCCAAATGCAATGTGTCTACATGTAACCTTACCTTAGTGATGTATGTGCTTGCATTTTTAAGGAATGAGTTTATGAATGTCTGAGCATCTAGGTGTCAATTATGTGAAATGAACTTGGTTTTGTTTCTTATTGGTGTTACAAGTGTGTTTCTATTCATTTAATTATTGACTGTTGGATTTTTGTGTGGCAATCAGTTTGCTTGAGTACCATGCCTGGTATGGAATATATATGTATATTAGTTGGCTCAGGTACTGTTCCTGGTATGGGATACTTAACGATTGGATCGTGTACCACGCTTGGTACAGGTTCTATATTAGTTGGCTTGGGTACCACGCTTGGTACAGGTTTAAATATACATTGTTGATTTTATTTTATCGATGGTTCCATGAGTGGACTGAGTTGGTTGTGAAATCTTGATTGTACATATTGGTCCTTGAGAGGCCGGGTTGTTACACTTAAATGTAGGGTTGGTCCTGGGTTGGACCGGGAATTGCATGTTAACACTTATGTATTGGTGTAGGGATCCTTAGTTGGTACGGGTGACGTAAAAAGGGTAAGTGTTACTAATATTAATATTTGTTAAAATGGTTGTTGAACTTGTTTCACATGGTTGATAAGTTAGAAGGTAGACTGAGAGTCTGGAAATATATTACTGGCTGTTGTTACATGTTTGTACCGCTTTACTCAGTTCTGGTTTATTGTTCATATGTTATTTGTTAGAGATGGATGATGATCCTACCAGTACACTAAGGTTGTGTACTGATTTTGCACTTGCTTTCTTTTTGTGAGTATAGGACATATTCCAGTGGCTCCGACGCGACCTCAGATACAGTCCCAACGATTCCATATTCCAAGGGTGAGCTGCTTCTTTCGAGCTACCATGGTTTCTTTTGATTTAGTATTAGTCCACTTGTTTTGGACTTAACTCTCTGTTTTGGAGTTGCATCCCTGTTTCTAGATATTGGTAGATGTTTTGGTACGATGACTTTAAGTTTCTATTGGTATTTCCGCAGAACCTTATTGTTTTAGAAGTTTTGGGTTGTGAATGATAGTTTATTTTGATGCAATTAGTTTTGAGCTATTAGATTTACAAAGTGTTGAGGTGATAATGGGTTCTCTCATCCAGGGGTTTCCGGTGGGTGCCACTCGCGGCGGTTTGGATCGTGCCAAAAAGTGATTTTTAAAACCCTAAAACAAGATGGAAATCATATATGGAACATGAGAATTTACTTTCATAACAATCTGTATAAAAAGGGTAAGAAACCTAGTTTCTAAACCATGAAAATCATTGTAAAAGCCTTAGATTTTTGGGACTAAGGGAGAACTAAACCCTTATTGAATACCTACATAGGTGGTAGAAGATGATTCTTGAATTAATGATGGAGTTCTGAAGCTTTGGAGAAGAAAGCCCTAGGTATGAAACATGGAGAAAAACACTCTTTTTCTTCTTGAAACTGACTTGAGAGAAAATTGACTTTGTTTGGGGGGTTTTGACTTAATAAAATAAGCCTAAGACTATTTATAGTCGGAGCTAATTTAGGAAGGAAAGGTCAAAAATACCCCTGAGAAACTCATTTAAAACCTGCTAAAAATTTGTGACTCGGGTTCCACGGATGGGAACCACTGTCCATGGAACCCTGTCGTGGTTCCTGGGCAAAAACTCCTGAGCTACTGGAATGTTTCCACGAGGGTGGTCCACGGTCCGTGGAAACTTTCACGAGCTATGGATCCAACTCATGGATATTGGGATTTTTCTGACCCTCAAGTCTGGTCCTATGAAGGGTAACCACGACACATGGTTCTATCCACGGTCCATGGAAACCTCTCGTGGCTTGGACCCTGAGAGTTCAACTATAGGTTTGATCCCACGAGACTATTCCATGACTCATGGTTCAGTCCACGACTCGTGGACTTGGCTCGTGGTCTAGGTTTTGAAGGCTGATGTCACGACCCAATTTCTCGGTCATGATGGCACCTGCAACCCCCAAGTAGGTGAACCAATCCCCGTAGCTCGAAACGGTTAGTAATGGGCTACTTTCCAATAGTTTAAGCGGAAGAATAAATAAATAAGCAGAAGTAAGGGAACAAGATGAATAGACAGGATAATCGGAGTAATATAAATACAATCGGAAGCAAAACTAACCTAAAACCTGGTATCATAGTATATAAGAGCCGACTACAACAGGAGTACAAAAGGGTCCAAAAGATATATATATATATAGATAAGCTGTCTCCGAATAGTAACAGAGTGCAGAATATACAAAAGATAAACTAAGTCAAGCTCTGAATGCCAAGAGCTCACCCTCAGCCTGGATGATCCAAAAATAGCTTCCTGCACGAGTCTTCGGCGCTCTAACAACAATGGCCCACACTAGGATCTGCACCAGAAGATGCAGGGGGTAGGGTGAGCACCAAATGCGAAGCATAAGGTACCAGTAGGTATCATAGGCCGACTGGGCACATATAAAGTAAAAGAACAGTAGAAGGCAGAGTAGAAACAAACAGTCACAAAAAAGAACGATAAAGTACATAAGAACTAGCCAGAAGGAAAACAACCGAAAGCAACAAGCAAGGCTAGCAATTAGGATATATACATGGCAAAAACAGGTGTAAAAAGAATGACGCACCTGGGATCCTCGAAAAAATAGTATATATATAGATAAGTTCTAGCAAAGAACGGTATACCGGTAACCTCAAGTATATAGAATGGGAGGGAAGGATAAAGTAGACATGCTCGATAAAAAAATGAATAAACACCCAAACCATACCAATTCTCAAATCTATGAGTAACAGTCTAGCAAGTCCAATTCCACACTTATAACTGTAGTAGAGATAAAATCCGTAAATTAGTAAAGAGAGACTACCTACAGTCCCTCGACCGCCCATACAATCGAGGAATGCAATCAAGCGAATACAAACCCTTCGGCATCCCATACTACCGGAGCATACAATCAGCAAACAGCAAACAAGGGTGGTATCTCAAGAAATGAAAGATATGATGCATGATAACCTCAGGGTGAAATATAACCTCTGTATGTACCTCCTCCGGTGCCAATCGGGCCCAGCAGGCATGCTCCATGGAAGGATTCAACCCGTATACCTCTACTCCATCGTATACCCTTCCCCTCGGCACACGTGGCCCGAAGCCCTTGGCCCGGAGCGGCAAGGTCCATGGAGGTCCCGGACCCCATACTAAATCTCAGAATCAAAATGTGTCCTCCGTAATCGATTCCGGGTTCAAGCCAGTGGCTAAATCTCAAGTATGCGTGCCTAGACCCTATCTAGGACTAAATCAGTGAAACAATGTCTCAAAAACCCTTCTAAAGGTGCTCGGGCGTAACCGAGTCTAAAACAGTGGAAAATGTCTTAGATGCTCGACCCGGTCGAGTCTAAAGTCATTTCAAATCAGTGAGAAAACTTAGCTAGCTCTCCGACCCAGTCAAGTATAGCAATAGTAGAAAATCATGATGAAAACCACATTTTGACCTTCTTTAACCCCAAGAAGATCCACGTATCACGTCAAATCATTTCCAAAAAAAATGGGCCCCCAGGGCTATGCAAGTTTAAGAAAACAATCCCAGTGGACCTGAAGCCCGAAACCGTAGTAAAAGCGTGGGCAAACCTCTTTAGCCGAGTCTAACGACACCCATATTACCATAGTAATAGCCGGGCTGAAATCCGGGTTGCCGGCGGGCCCGTGGGTCCCGTAACCCGAAACCAAAAATGAAAAGGAACATGATGATCACCACCTACAAAGGGATGCATGCTCGAATTTTAGAGGAAAATGGCTAAGGGAAAGGCTCAAACCATCCAGCCATCATAAGGAGCAATTTAAAGAATCAAAAAAGGTAATTTGACGGATTTAAGCGGTTACAACTTACCAATTATAATGGAGGAACGATTAGGACTAAGGAATTTAGTACCCAACACCCACAATTGATTAGACACTAAACTGGAACGAGTTTGGAGCAGTAACAATGGAGGAGTTTGAGTTTTGGAGTGAAAGAGATGGAGTTGGGAGTTTATATACTATTCAGAGGTCCTTCATCGCGATCCCGAAGGACTCCTCGTGGTAGCGAGGACCACGCTGGCTAGACCACCACAGTCGCAGAGGCTAGCCACACGATTGCAAAGAACAGGGACCCAGCGACTTCATCGCGATCGCAGAGGCAAGGCTCGCGATCGCGATAGAGGTTGATGCCTGCACCTGCAACTTGGAAAATTTTGCAATTTTTTGAAAGCTCAATGGGGCACTCCGGGCATAATCAAAAATCGATATTCAATAACCAAAAATGCTAATAGAGTGGAAACGATATTCCAGACTCAATGAAATCTATGAAACTTCCATACGAGGTCATTTTGGAGAAATGTTAACCCAAGTCAACACTAACCAAAAGGAACTCAAAGGCTCAAAATGAGTTTGGCTCACCCAGAACTCGAACCAACCACTTTTCTAGCCCAAACTCAACATTCTGGAGCTGATGGAATCGTCAGATTTTGAACCGACACTCCGATCATCGAAAGTCACCCAAAGTTACACTTTCAACTCCAAATGGCCTAAAAAATGAGAAAACTATACAAATCCCACAGAGAAAGTTCTCAGACCTCAACTAAAGGTCTAACTAGACCAAAATCATAGCTTTGGAGCTAATAAAACTGTCAGAATTCAATTCCGAGCACATTAGCTAAGAATATTGACCAAAGTCAATGATATACTAAGTTTAGGCTCTAAAATAGGCAAACAGTCATAACGACCAAATGAACGACCAAGGCACTGAACAACTGGTCCCAATAAATATCTTGGGGCCGCTTTAGGAAAGCTCTAACAGTGCAATAAATTCATAAACGCGAAGATGACCGAAAGGGTCATCACAACATCCACTACTAAAAAGGCTTTTGTCCTCGAAAAGTAAAGAAAAAGGGAGTACCTAAAGGCTCAAAAAACTGCGGATATTGAGCACGCAACTCACTCTCAGTCTTCCAAGTAGCCTCCTCGACCGAACAGTGCCTCCACTGAACTTTCACAACCAGAATCTCCCTAGATCTCAACCTCCTGATATTTCTGGCCAAAATAGCTATTAGCTCCTCAACAAATGATAACCTTTAATCCAACTAAATCGAATCTCAATGCAACACATGAGACTCAACTGGTACATATCGGCACAACATCGAGACATGGAACACTGGGTGAATAGCTAAAAACATCAGAGGCAATGCTAACATGTAGGCAACACTACCAACCCTCTGCAGAATCTCAAATAGACCAATGAACCTGGGGCTAAGCTTGTCCCTCCGACCACATCTCATCACACCCTTCACGGGCGATACACCAAGAAAACTAGGTCACTAACACTGAACTCCAAGGCACGAAGTCTACGATCAGCGTAGCTTTTCTGCGTACTCTGGGTCACTCTAAGTCTATCTTAGATCAAATGGACTAGGTCCAAGGAATCTCTAAGCAAATACGTACTTTGTGGTCTGTACTCTAACCCATCAAACCAACCAATGGGCGATCTGCAATGCCTATGATACAAAGCCTCAAAAAGTGCCATGCCAATGCTCAAATGAAAGCTATTATTATACGCAAACTCAGCTAATGGCACAAACTGATCCAATAAGCCTCCAAAGTCAAGCACACAGGCCCGAAGCATCTCCTCTAGGAACTGAATGGTCCTCTCGGACTGGCCATCTATCTGAGGGTGGAAAGCAGTACTAAGCTGAACCTCCTTACCCAAATCCCTCTGTATAGCTCTCCAGAACTGAGATGTGAACTGAGTGCCACGGTCTAAAATGATAGAAGCTGGGACCTCGTGCAATCGTACAATCTCATGAATGTATATCTGAGCTAACCTCTCTGCCCTGTAGGAAGTCTGAACCGGCAAGAAATGCATTGACTTGGTCAGCCTATCCATGATCACCAAAATGGAATCAAACCTTCGAGTGGTATAAGGCAAACCAACAATGAAGTCCATAGTAATACCTTCCCACTTTCACTCAGGAATGGGTAGTCGCTACATCAAGCCACTCGGTCTCATGTGCTCGAACTTCACCTGATGACAGTTCAAGCACCAAGATACAAACTCTCCCATATCCCGCTTCATACCACTCCACTAGTAGAGCTGTCTCAAATCTCTATACATCTTCACTATGCCAGGATGAATAGAGTATCAACTGTATCAAATCTACCACTTTCGGAACACAAAGTCGACCATCAAACCTCAGAGCCTCATCAGAACCCAAGGTAGCCCGGCTTGTCTCATCCTTAACCAAACTCTGATCCTTAAACTGTCGGCTTTGAATCTGATCAACTAGGGTAGAGCGAACCTTAAAACTGGCAAGAACTCTGCTGGGATCCGATAAGTCAAGCCTAACCAATCGGTTAGCCAAGGAATGGATGTCCTAGGCTAAAGGTCGCTTAGAAACTGAAAGTGAAGCTAGGATACCCATACTCACTGCCTTCTGACTCAAGGCATCCGCTACCACGTTTTCCTTGCCTGGATGGTATAACATAGTGAAATCATAGTCCTTCAGCAACACAATCCATCTCCTCTACCTCGAGTTCAGCTTGCGCTGACTCGTAATGTACTGAAGACTATGATGGTCGGTGAATATCTCATAATGAACTCCATATAGATAGTGCCTCCAGATCTTGAGCGCAAAAACTACCGCTACCAACTCTAAGTCATGGGTGCGGTAGTTGCGCTCGTGAACCTTCAGCTGCATTGACATATATGCTATCACTCGAGCCTGCTGCATCAACACTCAACCAAGACCGACCCCTGAAGCATCACAATACATGGAGAAATCCTGACCCTCAACTGATAAGGTCAAATATGGAGCTGAAGTCATTAAGGCCTTAAGCCTCTGAAAACTATCCTCCCACTGATCGGACCACTGGAATGGAACATCCTTCCTAGTCAGCATAGTCAAGGGTGCTGCTATGGAAGAAAATCCCTCAATGAATCGTCTGTAGTAACCGGTTAACCCAACAAAACTACGAACCTCGGTAGGAGTAGGGTGTAGGCCAATCACGAACTGTAAAAATCTTACCTGGATTCACTCTAATCCCATCCTTGGAAACCATGTGTCCTAGGAATGAAACTGACTCGAGCGAAAAATCACACTTTGAGAACTTGGCATAAAGCCGATGATATCTCAAAGTCTGAAGTGTAGTCCTCAAATGCCACTCATGCTCGTCCCTACTCCTCGAGTATATCATGATGTCATCAATAAAGACTATCACGAACATATCCAGGTACGGGCTAAGAACCCTATACATCAAATCCATAAAGGATGCGAGGGCATTAGTCAACCCAAAAGACATCACCAGGAACTCATAATGGCCATAACGTGTCCTGAATGCTCTCTTAGGGATGTGCTCTGCAATAATTCTCTACTGATGGTAGCCAGACCTCAAATCAATCTTAGAAAATATGGCAGAACCTTGAAGCTGATCAAACAGTTTATCAATCTTGGGCATCGGATACCTATTCTTCACGATCACCTTATTCATCTGCCGATAGTTAATACACATCCACATCGACCCATCCTTCTTCTTTACAAAGAGGATAGGAGCACCCCAAGGAGACACACTCGGTCTAATGAACCCCTTAGATAACAAATCCTGGAGCTTCTCCTTAAGCTCTCTCAACTCAGCAGGAGCCATACGATAGGGAGGGATAGAAATGGGCCTAGTACCTAGCTATACTCAATGGCAAAATCAATATCCCTCTCAGGTGGAAGGCCTAGAAGGTCGGTAGGAAGCACATCTAGGAAGTCTCTAACCACAGGAACAGACTAAGGAGATGTATAGTCAACACTAGCATCTCGGACATATACTAGATAAGCTAGAAACCCACTGGAAATCAACTTGCTAGATCAAAGACAAGAGATGATCCCAGATGGTGCATGGCTAACAGAACCCTGCCACACAACCCGGGACACACCGAGCACGGCTATGGTAACGATCTTGGCATAACAATCCAAAACCGCACAGTGAGGGGATAACCAGTCCATGCCCAGTATCACATCAAAGTCTAACATATCAAGTATCATCAAAGCCTAAGTATCCAAATCACCAACAGATATCACACAGGATCTCACAATCTGATCCACTACTAAAGAATCTCCTACTGGGGTCGAAACAGAAACAAACACAGATAATGGCTCACTAGCCAACCCCAAACAAGGCAGAAAGTAGGCAGATATATATGAACAAGTGGATCCAAGATCAAACAAAGCATAAGCTGGCTGATGACATACAAAAATCGTACCTGTGATCACAGAATCTGAGGTCTCTGCCTCCGATCTCCCAGGAACCACATAGAACTGATGATGACCTCCACCTGCCTGACCGCTATCCCTACATCCTGCTTTGCCATGTGGGGCACCACCCCTAGCCTGACCATCACCCCCTCTAGCCGGAGGCTTAACTGCTCGCAACGGCTGGGCTGGCTGAACTGTACCCTGCTGGGGGCAATCTCTAGCAAAGTGACCAACCACACCACAAATGTAACAAGCCCCTGAGGACCTACCCTTTTTGTATGAACTAGCCAAACTCAAATGGCCAGCATGGCCTGATGACCCGAAAGATGCACCCCTTGAAGACTAACCACTCTGGCCCTGATGGCTACCCTGGCCTTGCTCAAACTGAGACCCCAAAGCCTGGAGTGAAGCCTGAACTAGTCAACTAGACTGACCCTGATACTGCTGTGGCTGATAACCTCGGCCCCACTGGCTGGAAACTCTACCACCATGCCTAGAACCACTGTAACCACCCTTATGTCGAGGCCACTTATCTCTAGCCCCGGTGTCATGACGACACAAATCCTCAACTGTGTGGGCATAATCTGCAATGGCCTGGAATGACCAACCGCTAGCAACTAGTATCTCAGAAGGCTCTCTGAACTCTTTCCACAGCCCCCAAACAAATCTACGAATCCAGTCGGCCTCAGTAGGCATAATCATGGCCCCAAATAGAGCAAGCTGATAGAAATAAGTCTCGTACTCTGAGACAATCATAGAATCCTGGAAAAATCTAGTAAACTCCTCCCTCCAACACTTTATGTCACTCTGTGGAAAGAACTTGGCCATAAAGGCCTCATAAAACTCAGATCAGGTCCAGAGAGGTGACGTAGAAGGCCTGCAAGCAACCTGGGCCCCCTTCCATAACTTCGTTGGAATCTCCAGCTGATATGAGGTATAGCCAACCCCGTGAGTCTCTAATAATCCCAAATGATGCAACATCTCCTCACAGGTGGTGATAAAATCATGGAGGTCCTGACTCTGTGTACCAGTAAATCTCAGCGGCGCCAATATCAGAAATCTACTCAAGGCCTTTTGCTCCCCATCTGTCATGGCAGGGCGAGGAGTAAAAGGCTGGGCAACCAATGGGATTGAAACAACCTCAGCGCGGGGAGCCGCAATAATAGGCTGCACTCCTGAACTCTGAACACACAAGGATGCCCCAGGAGCGGATGTCTGTGCTGCCTCAGAAGGACGCTCCCCAATTATACCCAAGAGCTGAACAAGTAAACCCCAAATATCTGAAGACTGAGATGGGGCTGAAGCTGGCATAGAAACCGATGCTGGAACTGTCATAGGAGTTGGTGATACTTGGGCCATCCCCGGGTCCACATGCTGATGCTCTGGAGCTAACTCTGGCTCGTGGTCATACTCCGGCTATATATCAACCCTGGCGGCCCTAGAAGGCACCGATGCTCTGGGATGACCTCTAGCCTTGCCCTTGAGACCACCCCGACTCCTAGATAGAGTCAGAGGTGCAGGGGCAGGAGACTCTCCACCGCCTGAAGCTTAGGATCTCGTACGAACCATCTGCGAAAGAGTGAACCAGAACAAGTGAGATTTTCAAGAACTTCCAAGGATACAATGCACAGAAGAGAGAGACAAGAAAAGTCCAGTTTTCTAAGTTGTCACTATAGCCTCCCAAAGATTGAGCACGGACGTCTCCGCCACGATCCGCATGACTCTACTAGACATTGTCTCCTATACCGATGACAACGGTGAACCTAGAGCTCTGATACCAAGCTGTCATGACCCGATTTGTCAGTCATGATGACACCTATAACCCCTCAGTAGGCGAACTAATCCCCGTAGCCCAGAATGGTTAGTAATGGGCTACTTTCTAATAGTTTAAGCAGAAGAACAAATAAATAAGCGGAAGTAAGGGAACACGATGAATAAACAGGATAACCAAAGTAATATAAATACAAATGGAAACTAAACCAACCAAAAACCTGGTATCATAGTATATAAGAGTCGACTACAATAGGAGTACAAAAGGGTCCAAAAGAGATGTATATACATAAGTTGTCTGCGAATAGTAACAGAGTGAAAAATATACAAAAGATAAACTAAGTCAATCTCTGAACGCCAAGAGCTCACCGTCAGCTTGGATGATCTAAAAATAGATGCCTGCACGAGTTTCTGGTGCTCCAACGGCGATGGTCCACACCAGGATCTGCACCAGAAGATGCAACGGGGTAGGGTGAGCACCAAATGCGAAGCATTAGGTACCCAGTAGGTATCATAGGCCGACTTGGCTCATATAAAGTAAAAGAACCGTAGCAGGTAGAGTAGAAACAAATAGTCACAGAAAACAATGATAAAGTACACAAGAACTAGCCCAGAGGGAAGACAACCGAAAGCAACAAGCAAGGCTATCAAATAGGATATATGCATGGCAAACACAGGTGTAAAAGAGAACGATGCACCTGGGATCCTCACAAAAATAGTATAAATATAGATAAGTTCTAGCAAAGGATGGTATACCGGTAACCTCAAGTATATAGAATGGGAGGGAGGATAAAGTTGACATGCTCGATAATAGAATGAATAAACACCCAAACCATGCCAATTCTCAAATCCATAAGTAACAGTCTAGCAAGTCCAATTCCACACTTATAACTGTAGTAGAGAGCAAATTCGTAAATAAGTAAAGAGAGTCTACCTACAGTCCCTCGGCTGCCCATACAACCGAGGACTACAATCAGGTGAATACAAACCCTTCGGCATCCCATACTACCGGAGCGTACAATCAACAAATAGCAAACAAGGGTGGTATATCAAGCAATGAAAGATATGATGCATGATAACCTCTGGGTGAAATAGAACCTCTGTATGTACCTCCTCCGGTGCCAATCGGCCCAACAGGCAGGTTCCATGGAAGGACTCAGCTCGTATACCTCTACTCCACCATATACCCTTCCCCCTGGCACACGTGGCCCAAAGCCTTTGGCCCAGAGCGGCAAGGTCCATAGAGGTCCCGGACCCCATACTAAATCTCGAAATCAAAATGTGTCCTTCGGAATCGAGTTCGGGTTCAAGCCAGTGGCTAAATCTCAAGTATGCATTCCTAGACCCCGTCTAGGACTAAATCAGTGAAATGATGTCTCAAAAACCCATCCAAGGGTGCCCGGGCATAACCGGGTCTAAAACAGTGGAAAATGTCTCAGACGCTTGACCCGGTCGAGTCTATAGTCATTTCAAATAAGTGAGAAAACTAAGCTAGCACTCTGACCCGGTTGAGTATAGCAATAGTAGAAAATCATTATGAAAACCACATTTTGACCTTCTTTTACCCCAAGAAGATCCACGTATCACGTCAAATCATTATGAAAATTCTGCAATTTTTTGAAAGCTCGATGGGGCACTTCGGGCACAATCAGAAATTGATATTCAGAAACCAATAATGCTAATAGAGTGGAAATGACATTATGGATTCAAAGAAATCGACAAAACTTCCATACGAGGTCATTTTGGAGAAATGTTGATCCAAGTCAACACTAACGAAAAGGAACTCAAAGGCTCAAAATGAGTCTGACTCACCCGGAACCCAAACCAACCACCTTCTTAACCCAACTCAACATTCCAGAGCTGATGGAATCTTCAGATTTCAAACCCTACACTCCGATCATCAACATTCACCCAAAGTTACACTTTCAACTCCAAATGGCTTGAAAACTGAGCAAACCATGCTAATCCCACAGCGGATGTTCTCAGGCCTCAACTAAAAGTTCAACTAGACCAAACTCATCGCTCTGGAGCTGACAAAACTATCAAAAATCTATTCCGAGCATGTTAGCTAAGAATAATGACCAAAGTCAATGATATACTAAGTTTAGGCTCTAAAATGGGAAAACAGTCATAACGACCAAACGAACGGCCAGGGCACCGAACCACTGGTCCCAGTAAGCCATAAATGACTTGGGGCCGCTACAAGAAAACTCTAACAGTGCAATAAATATGTAAATGCGATGATGACCAGAAGGGTCATCACAACTGATTTGCAGGATTGATTTCACGGAGGCTTTCCACGACTCGTGGATCCTTCCACGGTCCATAGAAACCATCCGTGGTTTTGACTGGGACTTGGAATATTTTATTTTTTGATTTTTCTGAGTTGGTTCTAGGCTTGGAAGTTCTGGGGTATTACAATATCTCCCCCTTGGGATCATTCATCGTCTAATGAAGACTAAACAAGCTGAGTTTGGAGGGAAAGAGCTGTAATCCTTACTAACTGAGTTCTAAAATTTGAATTATGGCTGAATAAGGTTCTAAGTACAGGAAAGCATGCTGCAATGCATGAATAGCTGATGGAAGATAATACTGAAACTGAAATACACATGAAAATAAACTGAGAAACTATAGAGGAACTATTACCTCAAGTTGAAGTTGAATCTAAAGGGAAGAGGTGGGGGTACTTGGTCATCATGGCTACCTCTGCTTCCCAAGTAGCTCCCTCAACTGACTAGTTCCTCCAAAGGACTTTCACTGAAGCGACCTCTTTATTCCTTAACCTACACACCTGACAGTCAAGAATCTGAACTGGGACCTCTTCATAGGAGAGACTATTCTTCACACCCACGCTTTCTAAGGGCACAATTAAGGTTGGATCACCAATGCATTTCTTCAACAAGGATATATGGAAGACTAGGTGCACCGATGCTAAGTCTACGGGCAACTCTAACTCACACACCACCTTTCAAACTCTCCTCAAAATACTGTAAGGACCTACATAGTGGGGACTAAGCTTCCCCTTCTTACCAAACATCATCATACCCTTCATGGGTGAAACCTTCTGGAATACCCAATAATCAACCTCGAATTCTAAGTCCCTTCTCCTCATATCTTCATAAGATTTCTGATGACTCTGAGAAGTCTTCAACCTTTCCCTAATGAGATAACCCTTCTCCATGGTCTCATGGACTGAATCTGGCCCTATCAAAGCTGCTTCACCTACCTCAAACTAGCCTATAGATGATCTACATCTCCACCCATAATGTGCCTCATATGGAGCCATCTGGATGCTAGAGTGAAAACTGTTATTGTAGGCGAACTCTATAAGAGGTAAGTACTCATCCCAATTACCCTTGAAGTCTATCACACAATCTCTAAACATATCTTCTAAGGTCTGAATAGTATGCTCTGCCAGACCATTTGTGTACAGGTGAAAAGTTGTGCTAAGATTAACATGTGTACCAAGACCCTTCTAAAACAATCTCCAAAACTGAGATGTGAACTGAGTACCCCTATTTGGGATTGTGGATGAAGGAACTCCATGCAACTTGACTATCTCACGGATGTAGAGTCTGACATAATCCTCTACTGAATTGGTAGTCTTGACAGTCAAGAAGTGGGCTGACTTAGTCATCCTATCTACAATCACCCAAATAGAATCATGCTGCCTGCGAGTACGAGGTAAGCCTATAATAAAGTCCATATTAATCACCTCCCACTTCCAAGTAGGAATGTTCATCTCCTGAGTCATACCACCTGGTCATTGATGTTCTACCTTTACTTGATGACAGTTGGGATACTTAGCCATAGAATCAACAATGTCTCTCTTTATGCCATTCCACTAATAGACTTCTTATAGGTCACAGTACATCTTGGTGGCACCTGGATGGATGGAATACCTAGAGCTATGAGCCTCTGTCAAAATCTGGTGCCTCAAATCACCTACATTAGGAATGCATAGCCGACCTTGATAATGAAGCACAACATCTCCCCCTTAGGAGAAAACCTCTACTCTCTACTACTGGACATCACCCTTCAGAAAAAGTAAGATGGGATCACTGTCTTGCTTTTCCATCACCTAAGCTACCAATTAGGATTCTGAGCCATTTTGAATAATGACCCCACCTTCTGACATATCCGTAAGGTGAACCCCTAACCGAGCGAACCTGTAAATATCCTTGGCTAATTACTTCTTTCCTTTCTCAACCTGTGACACACTACCTATGGATAACCTGCTAAGTGCATCAGCTACTACATTGGACTTACCCGAATGGTAAGGCACACTCATGTCACAGTTCTTAAGAAGATCTATCAACCTTCTCTGACGAAGGTTCAATTCTTTTTGTGTGAACACATGCAAAAGAATCTTATGGTCAGTAAACACATCTACATGGACACTATAAAAGTAGTGTATCCAAATCTTTTAGGCAAAGACCACTACGGCTAACTCAAGATGATTATTCCGGTAGTTCTTCTCATGAGTCTTAAGTTGTCTAGAGGCATATGTAATGACCTTACCATGCTGCATCAGAACAAAACCTAAGCCAACTTTAGACGTATCAGAATACACCACGAAACTGTTTGTACCCTATTGTAGAGTCAAAACTAGGGCTATGGTCAATCTAGTTATCAATTCTTGGAAGTTCTTCTCACACTCATATGACCAATGGAACTTAAAATTTTTATGAGTCAACCTAGTAAACGGAGAAGCTATGGATGAAAACCCCTCAATGAACCTCTTGTAGTAATTAGCCAAACCCAAAAAGCTCCTAATGTCTGTCTAAGAAGTGGGTCCAGGCCAATTATTTACTTTTTCTATCTTCTCAGAATCCACTCGGATACCCTCCTTAGACACTACATGACCCAGAAAAGAAATTGACTGTAACTAAAACTGACACTTGCTAAATTTGGCAAATAACTGGCGATCCTTGAGAGTTTGCAACACCACTCTCAAATGATTTACATGCTCCTCCTCACTTTGTGAGTAGACTAGAATGTCATCTATAAAGACGATAATGAACATGTACAAATACTTCTTGAACACCCTGTTCATCAAGTCCATAAAAGCTGCAGGAGCATCCATTAGTCCAAAAGACATAACCATAAATTCATAATGACCATACCGAGTCTTAAAGGATGTATTAGAAATGTCTCACTCTCTAACTCTGAGCTGATGGTAACCGGATCTAAGGTCTATTTCCAAGAAGCAACTGGCATACTGAAGCTGGTCGAGCAAGTCATCAATCCTGTAGATGGGATACTTATTCTTAATTGTGACCTTGTTCAACTGACGGTAGTCTATACACATCCTTAAAGAGCTGTCTTTCTTGCACATGAAGAGAACTGGAGCACCCCAAGAAGAGATGCTGGGTCTGATAAAACCTTTATCTAAGAGGTCTTTGAGCTGTTCTTTCAACTCCTTAAGCTCAGCTGGAGCCATTTTGTAAGGAGGAATAGGTATGGGCTGCATATTTGGAAAAAGGTCTATCCCAAAGTTGATCTCCCTTCAAAATGACTATGGGAAGATCTTCAAGAAACACCTCTGGGAGCTCACTAACGGCCAGAACTATTTGGAAAGGTGGGGTTTTGAACTCAGAATCCTTAACCCGGACTATACGGTAGAAGTAACCATTTAAGACCATCTTCCTATGTTAAAGATAAGATATGAAACAACCTTTTGATGTTGGATGACTACCTCACCATTCTAAGACAGGCTCATTTAGAAACTGAAATTTCATGACTCTAGTTCTGTAGTCGACTGAGGCATAACATGCATGTAGCCAATTGATGCCAAGAATGACATCGAAGTCGGTCATATCTAACTCTACTAAATCTGTTGAGGTGATTTTATGAAGGACTAAGACTGGGCAATTTCTATACACCCTCTTAGCTAGGACTGACTCACCAACTGGAGTAGAGACTGGGATGGGCTCTAGGAGTTTTTCAGAACTGACTCCAAATTTACATGCAACATACAGGGTTACAAAAGAGAGTGAGGCCTCTAGGTGTAACAAGGCATAAACATTAAGAGAAAGGACTTGGAACATACCGGTGACTATGTCTGGTGAACTTTCCTGATCCTGACATGAAGACATGGCATAGAGATGGTTCTGACGCTGACCACCACCTATGCCAGAAGTAGTACCCTGCTGAGCTGTGCGACCTACTAGAGCTGCTGAAGTGGTAGACTAGGCTATGTTACCTCCCTGTCCCTGCCTGGATGAGGGGCACTCCTTCAACTTATGGACAAGCTGACCACACCCCAAACACTCCTCTCTACCAGCAAAACACTCACCTGGATGATTTCTACCACACTTTGGGCATGTTGGGAAATTGGGGTTACCTGAAACACTGCCTTGTGACTTAGATCCTGCTGCCCTCTTTTTCTGGTCTTGTCGAGGTCTAGGAGATGGAGCACTTGCTAATGAAGGAGCTGGAGTTGAAGACCTCTGCTGGAACTATGAGCAATTCCCACCGCCCGACCTCTACTGAGAATAATCATGATTACCTGTCCTAGACTTTTTGTTCTCCCCAATAATCTCCTTATGCTTATCTTTCTCAACCTGCTGAGAATGGGTAATCGGTCTAGATATATCCATGTCACCCCAATAACATAACATTCCTGCACTCTATTTTTACCAAATTGGATACCCCATACAAGAACTTCCGCATTTGTGCCCTCGTATCGGCCATCATAGATAGGGATACGTAGAAAGCTGAGTGAACTTCAAGACATACTCCTAGACTAACATTGATCCTTGCCTTAAATTCATAAACTCTTGGGCCTTAGCTTTCCTCAGCTCCCTCAGGAAAAACCTATATAGAAAATCTCCCTAAAAGCACTCCCAAGTAATAGGAGTTGCATCATTGCCCCTACTGTCCTTCCACTGAATGAACTAAATGTGAGATACATACTTAAGCTGGTAGGAAGCTAGCTCAACACTGTTAGTACCAATGACCTGCATCACCTCAAGAATTTTCTTGATCTCATTGATAAAGTTCTGTGGCTCTTCACCAACCTTTGACCCCAAAAACTCTGGTGGGTTCATGCATAAAAATCTCGAACCTGGGGTGCAGCTAATCCACCATTTAAGTTAGCAGAAATTGGGGCCTATTGATTAGTTTGGTTGGTCACAGCTTGTGCCAATATGTGGATAGCATTGCGAAACTCAGAGTTTATAACCTCGTGGTCCGGTGCTAGAGGATTAGCATTAGCATTGCGTGTGTTAGCTCAGCGAGAAGGCATGATCTGAAATGTATAACAAATGGATTAAAGAGGAGAAGCAGAGTTAAACTCTATCACATGATAAAGATCATGAAAGAAGTAAAGTTTTTCTTAAAACACCTCGTAGCCTCTCCCTCATAAGTGTGGTTCACACCCATGAAAGAGACTCTAATTAATGTGGCTTTTTGAAACCCTAGGACTCTTGAACTTGATGCTCTGATGCCAAGTTTGTAACTCCCTGAGGATAGCCCCTAGACGTAACACGGGACCTAGGATCACAAGTGACTCCAAGCAAAACCTCAATCTGGCATATCACAAGCATTCTGAAATAATTCTAAACAAGCGAAAGCATAACTGAATTAAAGCGTAAGGTCTAAAGAGAATTTTACTGAAACTTTATGAGATATAGAAACTGTCTAAGAATCAACTGAACAAAAAAAACTGAGTCTAACTCTATGTCTAAAAGCCTCTAATACTGATGAGCTGCTGGTACAAGCCCCCAGCTAACTCTAAAATACTGAAATAGAAGTAAATTGGCTAACTCAAAAAGAATAAAGATATGTCCTCAGATGATGAGGAATAACCACAGACTGCCGCTGAAGTGGCACTGGAATGAACTTATCAAGCGATTAAAGCTGAGAACATGAACCTGCATCATGATAGGATGTAACACATAGAGTATGCGTCAGTATTTTGAATGTACTGAACATGAGGGATATGCAAAACTGGCTGAATGTGTAAACATGCTAAAATACTGATAACTGTTAAAACTGAACAAAGTTGTAGTACACAGGCCCAAAATATAGTCATGCATAAAAGAAGTTAAATAGAAGAATAATCAAAAACATGCTGAAAACTGGTTATGAACAATAAACTTAGGGCCTGAGGTACTTTACTGAAACTAACACTGTGGGAGAGCTTATTAACAAACATAAACCACGTGAGCTAAATGTGGAGTCCGATGTATACACCCCATCGAGAGGGGCCAATATACTTTGCCAGGGTATAAAGGCATGACTAATATGATCACTAATTCTGAGGCCCAACTGAGAGGCTAAATAACCTACGGTGGCACGTAGTTCTTGTACTTGAGGGTACGCTGAACCCTAGTACAACTCGGTGCTATATACTACTCCCAAACTTAAATATTGGTAGCTCATTTAAAACTGGGGTTTTGAATTTCGGAGACAGAACTAACTGGTCTGAAAATCTTATTTTCCTGAAATATTGTAGTAACATGAAAACTGGCTGAAATTCTTAATTTTAATTTAACACTAGTAGTCTGGGTTAAATCTTGAAGAAAACTAAAACATGAGAAAATACCACACTTTTAGGGATAAGTTCTTCATTCCTAAAATCATGGTAAAAATCCATGAAATCCAATAAAAGTGATATTTAAAACATTAAAACACGATGGAAATCACATATGGAACATGAGAATTTCCTTTCATAACAATCTGTATAAAAAGGGTAAGAACCCTAGTTTCTAAACCATGAAAATCATTGTAAAAGCCTGAGATTTTTGGGTATAAGGATGAACTAAACCCTTACTGAATAACCACATACCTGGTAGAATATGATTCTTGAATTGGTGAAGGAGTTCTGAAGCTTTGGAGAAGAAAGACCAATGTATGATACTTGGAGAAGAACACACTTTTTCTTCTTGAAACTGACTTGAGAGAAAACTGACTTTGTTTGGAAGTTTTGACTTAATAAAATAAGCCTAAGACTATTTATAGTCGGAGCTAATTTAAGAAGGAAAGGTCTAAAATACCCTTGAGAAACTCATTTAAAAACCTGCTGAAAAATTCGTGACTCAGGTTCCACGGACGGGAACAACGATCCATAAATGCTTCTATAGCTCATGGAACTCTGTCGTGGTTCCTAGGAAGAAACTCCTGAGCTACTGGAAAAAAAGGTGGTCCACGGTCCGTGAAAACTTTCACGAGCCATGGATCCCACTCGTGGATCCTCAGACTTTGCTGACCCTCAGATCTGGTCCCACAAAGGGTAACCACGACTCATGGTTCTACCCATGGTCCATGGAAACCTCTCATGGTTTGGACCCTGAGATTTGAACTGCAGGTCTGATCCCACGAGACCATTCCACAACTCGTGATTCAGTCCATGACATATGAACTTGGCTCGTGGTCTAGGTTCTGAAGGCTGATTTGTAGGACTGATTCCATAGAGGCTTTCCGCGACTCATGGATCCTTCCATGGTCTGTGAAAACCATCCGTGGTTTTGACTAGGACTTGGAAAATTTCATTTTCTGATTTTTTTGAGTTGGTTCTAGTCTTGGAAGTTCTGGGGTGTTACACATATATGCTCGGTAACATCTAGGAGTTTCAACTGAAGACACATACGGTCGTGTGAAATATATGACTTCTTTGACTAGAAATGAGTACTATAAATCTATAGGTTTAGAACTCCACACGAAAGAAACCTATATTAGATGTAAGCTTCGCTTTCAAGTAGCATATAATCTATGACGACCTTTATAGAAGGAACATGTGACTCTAGGTCGTGTCATGGAAAAAGAGGTTTTAGCTTTACATACCTTACTTCGAGACTCTCTCGACCTTATGTCGTGTCATTGTTTCCCTTCAAAGTACTTACTCTCTGCGACATAACAACATATGCAATAGTATAAGCAACTAACCAAGAAGTATGGCGAGGTCAGAATGACGATAATAGCTTACGAGTGACAACCTTAGCTAATAAAATAAATAAATGGTGTATCACCACACCTCTCTCTTTCACCTTATCAAATGAACTATGACTACCTATGAAGTCAATATTAATCCCTCCATCCGTGCCTTACAATATACAACCCATTCATATCCCAATCATAAATTTGACCTCTCAACTTCCAAACACCGCCTCATGAGTTCTCTATCTGTGGCATTTAAATGCCCCTTTAAGCTCATAGGTTAAGTTGGGAGAAAATTATAATATTTCATACAGTGATAAGAAGCCTAATAAGATATAAACAACATTCTAAATCCATTTAGGCATTTTATCAAACACTTGACGAGCGACAAGCTTGGAAGAGCCATAAAAATCGTGTTTGCTATGCCTAGCCTCCCTCCTTATTTTATTAAGCTTACGGCCTCAATATACAACAATACACACCTCATTTAATCAAAAATACAACCATTATCCCTCTACATACTCCCTCCTCACCAATTATATCAATTATAATGGGCAAAACATGGACTCACGGCTTCCTATAACCATCCCGTGAGTCCTACCCGTGACATATACTTAAAATCACTCTTAGAGTCATATTTATGGGGATAGAAGAACAACCATACCTTTATAAATAAGAATAAAATCCCTGCAACTTTTTTATGTTTAAGAACAACACCTTTTCCTTCAAGAAAACACTTGACTAAGAAGGTTTCCATGACCTATGATGAAAAAAACACTTGATTCTTGAAGGAATTCACTTACCTTAGGCTAGGAAGAGATTGAGATGAAGAAGAACTGAAGAAAACTATTAGTAAAAAGATCCTTTATTTTCTGATGGATATGGGAAATGAAATCCGAAATTTTCAATATAAAAACACAACTTTTGGCCGACTTACCCAAGGCTTCCACATGTCCCGCAGTGATTGGGCAGTGCTCGTGTCTGTAGTAAAATGCGTATAACATTTTACTCCAAACTCGTATGGATGAGCGGTTTGTTATGTTGGAAACTATACTCAAATACCTTTAATTTGATACTTCATAGGACCTATAAATCCTTTTATATTTGGATATATACTTGTTACAAGTCTGACCTTATACGAGCTTGTTTGAAATAGTCTACTGTAGTGAACCCTTCATCTTGAACTTTTGTTCCAAGTATCCCTTTGGTTTCTAACCTTTGTATAGCGCTTCAATTGACTTAATATAAGTGTCCCTTTGTATAATTTTCCACTTACAACCTTATCCTTTTGGTTCATAATAATTCCTTCGAGTTTATGAGTTGCACACATATCTTAAGTTTGAGTCATTTCATTATCTCCCCTTGGGATCATTCGTCCTTAAATGAAGGATACGACTCAAAATTATTCTAACTCTATCTTTTGAAATTTTTTTCGCAGAGTTTTCCTTGTAGACTGGCCTATCCAAAATCTGTCAGCTAACCAAAGCACATACAATTCACTTTACAGAGCATCACAACAAGAGAATAATATTCAACAGATATCAATGAAGCTCCGCTTGGCCTTACACAAATGAAAACTATAGTAGTTGATATAGTTTACCTTATACTCCTTTTACTTTACATTTCAACTCTGAAGAACATATAAAACTCTTGAATCATGGGAATGTATCAAGTACCTGAACATATAGCATATAGATAAAGCAGTATTAATAAGTATGATTAAAATTTATACTCGAATAAAAAGAGTAATAAATTTAAGAACCTTTTGGTTGTTCCTTGAATGAGTGAGGATACTTTGCCCTCATATCAGCCTCTGCTTCCCACGTGACTTCTTCTACATTCTAACTTTTCTATAGGACTTTAACTAAAGCTATTTCTTTAGTTCTCAGTTTTTTGATTTGTCTATCTAGTATGGCCACTAGGAATTCTTCATATGATAACTCTTTTGACAGTTCTACACCCTCTGAAGGGATAACTTGAGAAGGATCTACTAAGCATTTATGTAACATAGACACGTGAAAGATTGGATGCACTGCTGCTAGCTCAGGAGGTAAATTAACCTTATAGGCTACTTGGCCAACTCTCTTTAAGATTCTATAAGGAACAATATATCTAGGGCTCAACTTACCTTTTTTTCCAATCGCATAACCCCCTTCATATGCGACATCTTTAAGAATAACCAGTCGTCAACTTGGAACTCTAAATCTCTGCGTCGCACATCTATATAAGATTTCTGTCGGCTTTGAGCAGTCTTCAGCTGCTCATGTATTAGCTTTACCTTTTCAACTGCTTGATGGATAAGATATGGTCCCAATATTTGAGTCTCACTTACATCAAACCAACCAATAGGTTATATATATCATTCCTCAAAAAGAGCTTCAAATGGAGCCCTGCTAATACTAGAGTGATAACTGTTATTATAGGCAAATTCTATTAGGGGCAAATAATCATCCCAACTGCCTTAAAAGTCCAGAACGCATACTCTCAACATATATTTGAGTGTCTAAATGGTGCACTTGGCTTGTCCATCCATCTGCAGATGGAATGCGGTGTGAAGGTTCACCTGTGTGTCTGAACACTCTTGAAATTACCTCTAAAAATGTGAGGTAAACTGGGCACCCCTATCTGAAATAATGGAAATTAGAATTCCATACAAGAGAACAATCTCTATTATATATAGCTTGGCATAATCTTCTGTGGTATTGGTAGACTTAACTGGTAAGAAATGGGATGATTTTGTTAATCGATCTGCGATCACCCAAATTGAGTCATGCTTATAAAATGAGGAAGGAAAACTTTTAACAAAATTCATGTTAATGGCCTCCTATTTCCACACTGGATTGCTCATAGTTTGAGCTAGGCCATCGGGACTTTGATGGTCTGCTTTCACTTGCTGGCAGTTGGAGCACTGTGCTACAAACCCCGCTATATCCCTTTTCATGTTGTTCCACCAGTAGACCTATTTAAGGTTATGGTACATCTTTGTAGAGCCTGGATGAATGGAATATCGAGAATAATATGCTTCAGCCATTATTTGCTGTCTTAGACTATCACATTAGGAACACATAATCTTCCTCGACAACTTAAGGTACTATCCTCTACCATCTCAAATGCTAAAATTTTATGTTGTCGAATCCCTTCTCTATACTGGAGCAATAAGTGATCAACATATTGTTTTTCTTTCACAAACACCACTAATGATGACTCTGCAGTGTTCTGCACAACTACACCTCCATCTTCAAAATCTAGAAGTTGAACTCCTAGACTGGATAATCTGTCGACATCTCATACTTCTTCATTATGAGTGGGTGGAAAATATACTAGGCTTCCCATAAACATGTGACTGAGAGTATCCGCTACAATGTTAGCTTTACCAGGGTGGTAGAAAATATTGACATCATAGTCTTTCAGCAACTCTAGCCACCTTCTCTACCTCAAATTCAACTCCTTTTGCTTGAAGAAATATTGGAGACTCTTATGGTCTGTAAATATGTCAACATGTACCCCACACAAATAGTGGCGCAAAATCTTAAATGCGAATACAACTGCTGCAAGCTCTAAATCATGAGTGGGGTAGTTCTGTTCATGCTTGTTCAATTGTCGAGAAGCGTATGCTATAAACTTCCCATGTTTCATCAAGAAGCATCCTAGGATGACACCCGAAGTATCATAATAAATGTCATACCCTTCTATGCCCTCTGGTACGACCAATACTAGAGCTGTAGTCAATCTATCTTTCAGCTCTTGAAAGCTTCTTTCACAATCATCTGACCACTAAGATTGGGCTTCTTTCTGCATTAATTTAGTCAATAGGGTGGAAATAGAGGAAAATCCCTCCACAAGTGTTCTATAGTAACTGGCGAGCCCCAAGAAACTACATACTTCTATCAGAGTGGCAGGTCGAGGCCATCTCTTCATAGTCTCTATCTTATGAAAATCAACTTTAATACCTTCACTAGAGACCACATGTCCAAGAAAAGTCACTTAGTTCATCCAGAACTCACATTTAGAAAACTTGGCATATAACTGGTTCTCTCTAAGAGTCTGTAGAACTGATCTGAGATGATCTGCATGCTTTGCTTCATCAAGTGAATATATTAAGATATCAACTATAAATATAATCATGTACATATCAAGAAAGGGTTTAAAAACCCTATTCATCATATCTATGAAGGCTGCTGGGGAATTCATCCAAATGACATGACAAGGAACTCAAAGCTCCAATATCTAGTTTTGAAGGCTGTGTTCAGAATATCCACTTCACGTATTCTCAACTGGTGATAACCAGATCTTTAGTCAATCTTTGAAAAACATTTGGCTCATTGCAACTGATCAAATAAATCATCTATTCTGGGTAGGGGTACTTATTCTTTGTTGTCACTTTGTTCAACTGCCTGTAATCTATACACATTCACATTGTTCCATCCTTCTTACAAACAAATAGCACTAGAGCACCCTAGGGTGATATGTTGGGTCGAATAAAACCTTTGTCAAGTAGATCTTTCAACTGCTCCGTTAGCTCGCCATTCTATAAGGAATAATGGATATATGCTGGGTACCAGGATCGAGGAGGATCGAGGTCAATACCGAAGTCAATATCTCAAACAAGAGGTAATCGAGGAAATTAATCAGGAAACACATCTGGATATTCATTCACAATAGGTATGAACTGAAGAGTTGACATGTGTTCCTCAGCTTCAAGGTCTCTGACATATACTATGTTATGTAAACACCCTTTTGCTAAAAGCTTCTGTGCCTTAATATAGGAAATAAGACTTCCTCTAGGCATCATAATATTCCCTTTCCACTCTATGGCTGGCTCCCTCGAGAAATAGAATCGAGCAATCTTAGATCGACAATCAACTATAGCATAACAAGAAGATAGCCAATACATGCCCATAATGACATCAAAAGCAACCATGTCCAGCTCTATCAAGTTAGCCAATGTATAATGTCCACCTACTATTACTAGGCACCAATAGTAGATATTTTTAGTTGTAATAGACTCTCCTACTGGAGTTGATATTGCAAATGGCCTACGTAATAACACTGGCTCTATTCGTAACTTCTTAGCAACAAATGGAGAAACATATGATAGGGTCACCCCTGGATATATCAATGCATAAACATTATAAGAGAAAATGGATAAGGTAGATGTAACCACATCTGGGGAAGCCTCTTAATGCTGTCGGCCTTCTAATGCATATATTCGATTTGGGCCATCTCTAAAACCAGAACCTCTGCCTCTACCTCTACCTGTATGTCTAATTGTCTGTACCTAAGGATCAAGAGATGGAGATGGTGTTGAGGAAGAGGATGCTCCTATGGAGCCTGTGGATGGTGATCTATCACCCTTTCCCTCAACTCTAAGTCTAGGACAATCACATATCTTGTGACCCTCGACTCCATACTCATAACAAGTGGTAGATCCATTTAAGCACTCTCCAAAATGAGATTGGCCACACTATCTACAAGTAGGTCGAGGTGGTAATCCCTGACCAATACCTCTCTCATAGCGGGGGATTGGTGCCCAAGAAGTCTAACTCTAATCCTTTCTGGACCTCGATGACTGAGTTGGAGCACTAGCTGTGAAGTGGGATGCCGAATGAGCCTGCCTAGGTGGCCCTCTGCTGGAGGAAGCCCTTTCACTTCCCTGATATCTGCCAGCTGCCCTAGCCCTCTTACTCTGCTCCCTTTCTAATCTCTCTGCTCTATGGTCACGTATGCGATCCTCTGTCTGCTGTGCATATGCCATCAGTCTAGTAATATCCATATCATTATTAAGTATAGCAACTGCACAAGAGTCAGTCAAATGATCTCCAAGGCTACCCACAAAGTATTGCATCCTCGCCCTCTAGGTGCTGACCATCTCTGGAGAAAATTTAGCCAACCGAGTAAATCACATGCTATACTTCTTGACACTGAGGTTATTCTTTCATAAGGATAGAAATTCATCCACGCTCGCTTCCATGAGCACTAAAGGTAAAAAGTCAAACATAAAGTCCCTCGTGAACTCTTCCCAAACTGCTGGGGGGCATTTGGGCCCCTGGAACCGACCCACTTCTCATGCCAAGCAATGATAACATATTTTAGCTAATAAGAGGACAATTCAACAACCTCAGTCTCAGATATATGCATAACCTTGGAGATTCATTTGATCTCATCTATAAACTGTTGAAGGTCCTCTTTCACACTAAATCCTGTAAACACTGGGGGATTCATCCTGAGGAAATTATAAACTCCAGATCCGGCAGTCTCTCCATGAATAGTGTTATGTGAAACCACATTCTGTCCTTGTATCTGAGCAGCTACTAAGTGGGTGAGCATTTGTATTGCTCCTCTAAGATCCGGCTCTGAGGCACCTGATGGTAGTACATGCAGTGTAGAAACTATTGCAGCTGCTACTAGAGGTGTAGGAAATCCTGTATGCCCTTCTGTACTAGGCACCTGAGGACTTTAATGTATAGGACTTGGCAAGCCCTACTGAGCCCTCTTATGATCCACTAATACTGGAGAATGCTCTATAGTGGCTGCATCTTGAGTAGTGCTGGTACTATGGCCTACTTTATCCGTATCTTTGGTAGACATGATCTGTATCACAAATAAGCAGTGTGTGAGTCAGAAGTAATTTTCTAAGACTTAGCTCTATTGCACGATCTAGATTTTAATAAAATATCAGATTCCTAAATCCCCATGTAGTCCCTTAATTATTAATATGGCATGCAACACATTCATAAGAAAGGTCCTACTAGACACGGTTTCTTAGACTCCCTGGGATACTTGAATCTTGTGCTCTGATATTAAGTTTGTCACACCCCTAGGTAGGAGGGGTGGACATTAAGGAGTTATACTATAACCTGTTGAACATATATACTAAACTCGTACTAAGGTTGTAAACTTACAAGCGATAGCATGGACATCAACATGTGTTTACATACACTGAAACATAGAAAACTGAAGGGCCCTCTGGACTAGTTGTACAACTGAAACAAAACTATATCAAAGAAGTCTCTAAAGAGTTAACAATAGAAAATATGATAACTAGTCGGGATAGGGCCCCAACATACCCATTATACGATATATACATGACTCTAAAATATATGACCTAGACATCTGACAGCTCCTCAGAGAGGTGGATCTTACCAACTGATCAACTGGAATACACTGGTCTACTGTGGATGCCTGCTAGCATGAGTACAAGATCCTGCATTCATAAAAATGCAGCCCCTAAAAATAAAGGGACGTCAGTACATATAAAACATGTACTGGTATGTAAAGCAGACTGAATAACAAGTAAACATGTAAGAATCCTCACTGAATTGAATATCAAAGATAGGAAAGTCTGAGCATACATATACAGGGAATGTTATCTGAAACTGAAACTGAAACTGATACTATGATCAATATCACGGGTCCTTATATAACATCCTACGCATGACTTATTTACATGTATTTAAAATTCCTAGAATTTTCCTAGGTGACATCTTTACCCTTTTATATTGCTTCTTTATTTTTTGTATAATACTAACTGTCATAAAGTCACAAGATGGCCTATTGTTGGCGATTGGTAACACATGTTTGGCATATTTAGCCAACTATCACAATCATATGTGAAATCTCATAGTCTAGATAACATGGTCTGTCAAGGTACCCCCTCCAGGGCTTCTGTAGGGTCTGCCCGTAAGCCTGTGTAGTCAAGGGAATCCACGATGGGAGGTTTTAGGTGACTCTATCTGAATTCTATGCACAAAATAGCATTGCAAAAAGTGATCATAAAGACACCCACCCCATGCTGCAGAGTAGGCTATAATCTCATCTTGCTTGTAAAGGACTATAGTAAGAAACTTATGAATCATATAACTCATTATTTGAATATTGATACTTTCTTTTAGTTGAAGAATTATATATCTATGTGATTTATATTCTAATGGCTATTATGTGGCCAATTACTTCCTCTAAGTTTTGTGACATATATGCTCGGTAACTTCTAGGAGTTTCAATTGAAGACACGTACGGTCGTGTGAAACATATGACTTCTTTGACTAGAAATGAGTACTATAACTCTATAGGTTTAGAACTCCATATGAAAGAAACCTATATTAGTAATAAGCTTTGCTTTCAAGTAGTATATATTCTATGATGACCTTTATAGGAGGAACATGTGACTCTATGTCGTGCCTTGATGGAAAAAGAGGTTTTAACTTTACATACCTTACTTTGAGAATCTCTTTACCTTATGTCGTGTTATTGGTTCCCTTCTTATCTATGACATAATAACATATGCAATAGTATAAGCACCTAAGCATGAAGTATGGCAATGTCGGAAAGACGATAATAGCTTACGAATGACAAGCTTAGCAAATTAAATATATAAATGGTGTATTGCCACACCTCTCTCTTTTCCCCTTATCAACTAAACTATGAACACCTATGAAGACAATATTAATCTCTCCACCCTTTCCTTACAATATACAGTACATTCATATCCCAAACAAGGTCATAAACTTGACCCCTTGGATTCCAAACACCGGCTCAGGAGTTCTCTATCTAGTGGCGTTTAAATGCTTCTTTAAGCTCATAGGTTAAGTTGGGAGAGAATTTTAATATTTCATACAGTGAGAGGAAGCCTAATAACATATAAACAACATTATCAATCCATTTAGGAATATTATCAAACACTTGACGAGCGATAATCTTGCAAGAGCCATAAAAATTGTGTTTTCTATGCCTAGCCTCTCTCCTTATCGCAATAAGCTTTCTTCCTCAATACACAATAATGCACACCTCATTTAGTCAACAATACAACCATTACAGCCCTCTACATACTCCCTCCTTACCAATTATATTAATTACAATGGGCAAAACATGGACTCATGGCTTCCTATCACCGTCCCGTGGTCCTACCCATAACCTATACTTAAAACAACTTTTAGAGTCATATTTATGGGGATAGAAGAGCAGCCATACCTTTATAAATAATAATAAAATCCCTGCACCCTTTTTATCTTCAATAACAACGCCTTTTCCTTCAAGAAAACACATGACTAAGTATGTTTCCATGACCTATGATGAAAAATACACTTGATTCTTGAAGGAATTCACTTACCTTAGGCTAGGAAGAGATTGGGATGAAGAAGAACTGAACAAAATGAGTAGTAAAAAGGTCCTTTATGTTCTGATGGATATGGGGAAAAAATCCAAAATTTATAATATAAAAATTCAAGTTTTAGCTGACTTACCCAACGTTGCCACATGTCCCGCAGTGATTGGGCAGTGCGTGTGTCTGTAGTAAAATGCATATAACATTTTACTCTAAACTTGTATGGATAAGCGGTTTGTTGCACTGGAAATTAAACTCACATACCTTTAATTTGGTACTACATAGGACCTCCAAATCCTTTTATATTGGTAGATATACCCGTTATAAGTTAGACCTTATACGAGCTTGTTTGAAATAGTCTACCGTAGTGAACCCTTCAACTTGAAATTTTGTTTCAAGTCTCCCTTTCGTTTCTAACCCTAGAACTTCAAATGACTTAATATAAATATCCCTTTGTATAATTATCCATTTACAACCTTATCCTCTTGGTTCATAATAATTTCTTCAAGTTTACGAGTTGCATGCGTATCTTATGTTCGGGGCATTACACTCGGTTACGAGAATCTCCTACAGAAATCAATTTTAAGTATATGAATGTATTTGGCTCTTTGCTTTTGAATTTCAGACTTACTACTTATTACTTATGATTATGAATATATTGTTAGCCTATGATATTGCATTAAGTCATTACATTACAGATTTTACTACGATCTTATGATTTTATCTTTAAGTATATTTTGAGCATGTTTTATCATGGTTTATGCATATATCACATACTCCGTACATTCCATAGTACTGATCACATACCTCTTTGTGCTGCAACCTATCATGATGTAAATTTAGTAGCTCACTCCCAGACTCGTGGCTAGCAGATCAACAACATATCCAGTAGCTTGGTGAGTCCTCATTGTTCGGGGACTTAGAGTTATTTAGATTATTACTTTATTTCAGTTTGCAGTCATTTAGAGTTAGCTGGGGGACCTGTTGCAACAACTCATTAGTTAGTAGAGGCTTCATAGATAGTCAGTCAGTTAGTTGTATGAGTTTTCAAATGACTTTATTTCTGTCAGTTTTATGAAAGTTTATTTTATTATAGTATTCTTCAAGAGCTCAACACATGTTTTAGCTTCCACATTATCTTTCTGTCTATTTCTCATTAGTATTCCAGGCCATGGATTAGCATGGGGTCACTTGTGACTCTAAGTACCGTGTTATGTCTTGGATATAGGGTTAGGGCATGACAAACTTGGTATCAAAGCACATAGTTCAAGTTTCCTAGGCTGTTTGTGAAGCCGTATCTAGTAGAGTCTTACTTATGGGTGTGTTGTGCCCCATACTTATAATCAAGAGGCTACAAGGTATTTAGGAAGTATTCCCCTTCTTTCATACTCCATATCATGCAGTAGAGCTATTCCCTAAGAAACTTATAAATATTCATGCGTTGCTCCAATTCCTCTGATCATGCCTCATCTTTGAAGTGGTGTAAACTGTAAAGTTTAGATTCTTATCAGTGAGATGCTCTCAGATAGAGCCATTAGAAAGTGGAAAGACTGCACAAGGTCTTAAGAGGGGACCACTAATGCCTTGAAGTCTACTGATCTGAAAATATGTACCATTTTCCACTCGTGGAGCTGAGCCTATAGTAGAATGTGATCTTAGACCCTCTTCTAAAAACATTACTAAGAATAGAACCTTAGAAAGTATGGTTCACTTGGCGTTTGGGTAGTGTAGTCACTTAAGAGCTAGTGTGAATTAATATGCTATGAGCTATAAGTGATAAGATGACCCCAGATCTATATGCATGAATTTAGAAGTGTAGTAGCTATAACATTAGGATAGTGATGGACTGAAGTATCTATCCACAATCATGTATCGATAAGGTGAGTATTAGGTTGATAATTCCCTTGACATTGAGGGAAGAGTAATAAGTTATGTGTAGATTCCATGGTAGTATGTGGAGGAAGAATTGTTGGTTATGATGACTTAGAGAATATTTGAATTAGGGAAGAGGCTCATGAAGGCATATCAATATGTAGAAAATGATTATGTATAGGATGAATAATGAATCAATAAGGAGTTGCATAATGAGGTAGTAAGGAGGAGTAGTAGTGTTATGGAGAAGAATATGCATCTAGGCTGAAGTTAGATAGGATGTGTGGTTAAAGTTTATTATCTTGTCATAAATTTTTTAATGGACTAGTGTTTCTTGATTGTCATTTTGTAATTGTAAGTCAGTGTAGTATTTAAGATATTGTGTTGTTATCCGTGTTTAGTACTAGACAGTAAGTCTAAAATTATGGATGATTACCAAGGTGAAAGAATGATAGTTAAGGATGGTGATGCTAGTTTTATGGAATTGACCTAGTAGGCCTAACCTAACATATGCAGAGATTTAAGTTGATTAACTTGCAATAAGTGTAGTGGTTCAAATATAATGTATATGTGATCTCTATATGAATCAGTAAATAGTGGTTAAGTCATTAGACAAAGAAGAGAGCCTTAAGCATTAGAAAGGTAGATGTGTACCCAGAGTGGTATGTTGATACATGATATTCAAGGATCCTATAGTGCTATGTGTGACTAGTTTAAAATTCTTGGGTTGCTAAGTATTGAGAAGGCTAGGTGTTTAATATATGGTGTTCTTAGAGATGAGTTCAGGAGATTATAGATGGACGATGTTGAGTCCCTTAGTGTGGTTTTAATTCAATTGATTGGAGTGGATATGAACTTAGAGATGTTATGTTAGTATGCAAAGAAGTAAAGGTCAGATTGTTATGTGTTAGAAGAAGTGGGTATATACGTCAGTAAGAGTATGAGTCCTATAGTGATAGCCTTAGGTGCAAAAAGGGAGTTAAGAAACATCTCTGAAGAAAGTCCTAGCAAGGGTGTTGTACCAACAAATGTAGCTTATTCGGGAGACTCTAATCATTTTTGAGTATAGTGAGGCCCAAACATTGTAGAGTAAAGTGGTTACAACTCAGTTTAGAGAATAGGTCCATAGACTTAGAATATCGACTTTTGATCTAAGAGGGAGATGATAGGGTGAAGAACCAAATCGGGTATTGTAACACCTTAGATTTTGAACCTAGGCATGTGCAAGTCATGTACAGACCAAACTAGACTAGTTTATCCAGAAGTCGAAAAAGAGTTAGTATGAGATAACAATCCATCCCTGATCTAGTGTATTTCTCAAACTTATATTATTATGACACTCTACTCATGACATGAGCATTCATTCCATGACATCATACAAGGTCCAAGTACTCTATGTATACACATGCCCATCCTCAGATACATGAAATGAGAAGCAACAACTTCAGACAACAATCCCAGTCTTACTCTATGATTCCACGAATTCTAGCTTTATGTCAAGATACTTAGTACATATAATCTAATCTCTCACAGTATGTTTAGTTCTATGCCCTCAGTTCTTAAGTTATTCCTTATTGGCTAATGGCACAAGGCCATATCATGTATATGCTCATATCAGATCTCTTGAATGACTCATGCTTATGATTTCCTTTCTCTTAGCCCTATGCACATACATACAAACTAGTGATGGGTGGTTATAACATGTATGCTCAGAATAACCCTCTATTCAGGCCTTATGTCCTTAGTATGTGAAATATTTATGCCCTTTGCACTCAATTCCCCAAGTCTCATCTTAAGTGACTAGGTCTCACTATGTATAAGTAAAGATTTATTAGTATCTCTTATCCTTGTTAATGATGCTCAGTTCAGATTCAGCGTTCACAACCAAGAGTAGGCCTTAACAGGTATCAGACTAGCATGACAATGATAGGTGTAGCACTTTGTGCCTCTGGGTTAGGTTTGAACATGGGGAAAACGATTAGTTAGGCTCATACCTTAGTAATTATATGATCTAGTTTTACACTTATTATTCGTTCTTAGCCGCCTCTTCATGATTTATACAAGAGTTTTTATAATAGACCAGTCTAGACCTGCCAGTATTCATTTCCTAAGATTAGAAGGTTTCCATTCAGTTTAGTCCATGATAATAAGTTTAGTTCAGGAGAGAATAGTTAAGATTCCTTGATTTAGTCACTCCATTCTAGATTGATCTTCATTCGAGGACGAATGATCCCAAGGGAGAGATATTCTAACACCCTAAAAATTGTAAGTTAAGATCCAAACTGTTCTTGTTATGTTGTTAGACCTAAAACCGATGAATTTTTTATGAAATCTAAGTGTTAAGATCAATTCTTAAGTTTTGGAGGTGTATTAGATATGAATTAAAGTCATCAAGAACTCCTCGCTCAAAGTTAAGTTGAAAGTCTTTCTACCGATTTAGTTTTCATGTATGTTCTAACTAGGGTCAACATCAAATGATCATTTCTATTAGAATATGAAGAGTAAAGAAGCCTAATAGCCCCCAAATTAAAGGTATTTGAATCTTCTTTCAAACGCCACTTACCGCTCGTTAATACGAGTTTAGAGTAAAATGTTATGGGCATTTTAGTGAAGCATTTTCAGTTGTTAAAAATCCAACGGTCATGGGAAGGGCCGTGTAACACCCCAGGTGTTTTAAGGTTGTCCTTTGTCCTATATCAAAGGTTTACGAGCCTAAATTTGAGAATTTTATTAATATCGTGCGTATTCAAAAATATTTGATTTAAAATAAAAATTTGGTAAAAAGTTTTATTTTTATTGCCTTCCTAAAGTGTTTTAAATATTTATGAAAAATACTTTTATTATGATATATTTATGTATGTATTTATTTTATAAGAGTTTTATAATTTATTAATATTTTAGTGAAGGTAGTAAATTTAGTTATGTTAAAAATATTATTATATGAGATAGAGCTTATTCAAAATAATTTTCTGTTAATTGTGATATACTTAAAATGTTATATATATATATTTTATCACGAACCTAGACAATAGTTGAGTGCATAAATAATAGGATAAGAATTTTTAGCCTGGTGACACGACAACCTCCACGTGGAGGATAGTGGTTTTTGTTGCAGTACTCTTGGCCATATTTCATTAGTGATAAATGCTAGCTATCATTGCCATCATCAATTAGTATTTAATTATTAAAGAGCATTTCATTTATTTGAATTGATATGTAATGTGCTGCCTATATATACACCATGAAAATAGCTCTTTGGTTGGATTTTTTCTTAGAAAATTATACCATCTATATATACTACTTTCATCAAATTCCCATTCTTTCAGACGATGAGATTTTGAAATACTTCAATCGAATACTTATATATTTATATAGTCATGTTGAAGGGAGATTTTAGTAGAAAATATTTTTGATAATTTATTTGATCCCCGAAAGAAAATCGATTATCTACCTCAAGTTATTCAATCTCGAATTTGGGTATGTAAAGGCTATTGCTCTCTTTTTTGGCATGATTCCTAGAGATTTGAAATCTTTGTGTCTAGCATGCTATCAAAGAGTATTCTGAGATGTCTCTCAATCAGAGTTGTTATTATTTTTGTTAAAAAAAAAATTCTATCTGATGATGTCAATTTCGTGTTAAGTGGGAGGCAAGAGGTGATATATATATGATTGTGGTTATTGAATTACGGTGATAGTAGGAGTAATTATGGTATTAGGATTGTGGTACAGAGGAGTTACGGTGGTTATTGAGTATTTGAGGGCTATTTTTTATGTTTGTATTGTATTATGTGCTGCATATTGTATTATGTTTGATTAGATTTTTTAATTGCGATTGCCTAGAGTGCTCACAAAAACCTGTAAGGCGTGAGAATTGTCCGCATAATTGAGCATGTGGCTCTGCAAAGACCTGTAAGGCGTGAAACCTTTTCGTGTGGTCGAGCCTATGGCATTTTGAGGACCTGTAAGGCGCGAGTATTTATCTGTATGGCCTCCCTTGTGTATTTCTGTCCCGTAAGGTGTGTGTTTGTTTCATAGATTGAGCCTTTATATTGTGTTGTTCATCTTGTATTGTATTTCTATGTTATGATTATTCTGATTACATGTATCTTGAGTTTTGGAGGCAGTATGTGATTGAGGTTGTGGTTGTTGTGGGGACTAGAGCAGGGGAAGGTAAGGTATTGTTGGGATGATGTTGTGTCTGTGCAGCTGGTGGTTGAGGTGTTGGTATTGTTCCCATTTCAACTTGCTTCATATTGTGTTTTTCAGTTTTGAGTTCTATTATTTCTATTATTTTGTTGCCTTATATATTCAGTGAATTCTTTCATACTGACGTCCTCATTGCCCGGGGGACGCTGCATTCATCCCTGTAGGTTATCAGGTTGAAAGTAGTCCTTATTGCGTGTGGGTGAGTTCAGCTAATGGTTGGTACACTCCATTCTCTTCGGAGTTGTTAAGTCTTGAGTCTTTTTTAACTTTATACTTGTAACGGGTTTGTCGGAGTCCTATCCCGAGTTGTGGTTAGCAGTTCTTCATCATAAAGGCTTGTAGACATCTGTTGTAGGTCTGATGGTCAGGTGTAGCCTAGTTGGACTTGTATTATATATTTTTTATTATATATATATATATTGAGTTTGTTTCCGTTGTATTTCTCCTTGTATTGTTGTAGCCTTAACGGCCTGTATGTATTGCTTGGTCCGGTTTTAGTTGGTTCACTCAGCCAAGTAAGGCACAAGGTGCTCGTCGCACCTCCTTGGATTTGAAGTGTGATAAAATTGATATCAGAGCATGGTCTACCCCTAGAGATCCTGTAAGCCGTGTCTAGTATAGTCTTGATTGTGGATGTGTTGTGCACCACACTTATAATCAAGAGGCTACGGGGCATTTATGATTGGTTACCTTTCTTTCATCTTTCAAATCGTGCGGTAAAGCTGAGTCTTCAGAGTTGAATTATCAAAATTGTGTCATAGTGATTCACGATCATATCCTTAGAAGACCTTATATAAAGGTCAATTCTTATTTGTGGTGTCATTATATTTATGGAGATAAGGTGTTTCCATTTAAGATAAATTTCCATTTCAGTTATGAGTCTATGTCATCGATGGTCGTGTGGGGTTCGATGAGTTTCTGATAGCTCCTAGTGGCCTTCTGTGGAATGTAGCTTGTTTTCTGAGCTGTTTTGCAGGTGTGGCAAAGTTCGGTTTATAGGGGAGGTTTTGCCAGAATTTTGAGATGTTCAAAGCCTTACCCAAGCGTTCTATTTTAGATTTGAGGAGGAATGTTTCTAAGGGGGGAAGGATATAACACCCCAGGTATTTTAAGGTTGTCCTTCGTCCTATATCAAAGGCTTACGAGCCTAAATTTAAGAATTTTAGTAACATCGCGGTATTCAAAAATATTTGATATAAAATCAAAATTTGGTAAAGAGTTTTATTTTTATTGCCTTCCTAAAATATTTTAAATATTGATAAAAAATATTTTTGTTATGATATATTTGTATATGTATTTATTTTATAAGAGTTTTATAATTTATTAATATTTTAGTAAAGATAGTAAATTAAGTTATGTTGAAAATTATTATTATGAGATAAACTTTATTCAAAATAATTTTCTATTAGTTGTGATATATTCAAAATGTTATATATATTTTATCACGAAATAATATAATATCTGAGTGCATAAATAATGAGATATGAATTTTTATCCCGGTGACACCACAACCTCCACGTGGAGGATCGTGGTTTTTGTTGCAGTACTCTTGACCATATTTCATTAGTGATAAATGCCACCTATCATTGTCATCATTAATTAGTATTTAACTATTAAAGAGCATTTCATTTATCTGAATTGATATGTAATGTGCTGCCTATATATACACCATGAAAATAACTATGTGGTTTGATTTTTTCTTAGAAAATTATACCATTTATATATACTAATTTCAGCATATTCCTATTTTTCAGACGATGAGATTTTAAAATACTTTAATCAAATACGTATGTATTTTGTCACGCCCCGAGGCTACCCCCTTGATGTAACACAGGACCTGGGACCACAAGTGCTCCAAGCTAACCCTTGGTAATAGCATAACTCAGATAATTCAATAGATAAGTGGAAGCATAATAGGAAGATCCGAAGTTGCATGTATAGATAATCAAGTCAAATAGGAATACAAATCCAAAAGGAGACTCGAATACTTTCTATGTCAGAAAAGCCTCTAACTATCATAAAGAGTTGCTGGGACAATCCCCCAGCTAACTCGAAATCTGAAATGGAAGCATAAAGATGGACGCTCTAATGCTAGTCCTCGAATAATGAGGACTCACCAATAATCAGTTGAATGTCTGGCGTAGTCTAGCCACGAGTCTGAGGGAAGCTGCCTGAATCTGCATCGTCAAAGGATGCAGCGCAAAATGCGTCATTACTATAAGATGTACTGAATATATGAGATAAACAGGAATCTGCGATAAGCATGCTAAATAAACTTTTAAAGGTGAAATCATGTTGTAAGTGTAAAGCAGAAATGCATGAGACTCAATGCAATGCCAAAACAAGATATACAAAATATCATAGTAATCATAATAGTCCTAAAATCTGGTGGCAAGGAGTCAATGCATTTTAAAACCTGATATTGTTTCTGTGGGAGGTTCTCTAACTTACATAGACCATGTGAGCTCCATGGAATCCGATGTATACGCCCCATCGAAAGGATCTAATATACCTTGCAAGGATATAAAGGCATGACTGTGGCATGATCACTATATCTGATGCCCAACTGAGGGGACTTAGAACCTACGGGGGCACGTAGTTCTGGGACTAAGTGTACTCTCACCCTGTCTAACTTGGTGCTAAATACTACTCCCAAAATAAAATGTATAGCTCATTTAATACTGATGCATATCGGGATGCAGAACTGATCATAACTAATGATATATCTAATGTCAAATCTGTTCATAGAGCATAGAGACATATCTGATGTCATACGAATTCATATCATGAGTCTTAAAGCTTTGAAAAACCATAATTCAAGATATAATTTCCTTTCTAAAATCATAGCTTGAAGAATTAGGCATGCGATTTCATGAAAACTGAGGTCATGCTCTCTAAACATACCAATTTAACTTGAAGACATGCAATTCGAAGGAATCATGCTAAAATTCATACTTAACATATGGGATTTTGAAAACACTTATAAAACATCAATTAAAGCATGGGTAGTAGATGAGAAATCATAAATTAAAGCTTTAAAACAAACCCATAACTTTTCTCCAATTTGGGTAAGAAACCCTAATTTCATAATTTGCTAAATCAAAGTAAAGATTTGGGGATTTTGGCACAAGGGTGAGAGGAAACCCTTAATGAATACACACATACCTTGATTGATGCTAACCCAACTAAAATTGAAAAGAAAACGAGGCTCGAACTTGGAGCTTGAAGGATTTCTTTTCCCAATTTGGTAGATGAATGAGGTAATGAGAAGGGACTTAGGCTAATAAGTTTAGAAATCATGCTAAGAATGGCCAAAATGATCTCACTTAGGAGTTAAAAAAGTGGGTAATGATTGAAATACCCCTGAGACTTAATTAAGAAAAAGCTGGAAAAAAATTGACTTTCAGGAATCACGGATGGATTCCATGAGTCGTAGACCTAACCACGGCTCATGGTTTCCACTCGTGCTTCCTGGCCACAGAGTCAGGAGGCAGAAGGCAAACCACGAGTCCAGAGGATGACTCGTCAACTGGATACAACCCGTAGACCTGAGCCGTAGTTCTAGGCTCAGCATTCAAGCTGCAGATGAGGAACTAAGAGTCAATAGAACGGGCCGTAGAATGAACTATGGTCCGTACACCTGAGTCATAGTTCCTGGGGAAAGTACTGATCTCTGATTTAGGTTCGACGAGTTGATAGTACAGTCTGTGGTCCAAACTACGGTTCATAGAATCAATCTGTGATTCTCAGAACAGACGTTTAACTGCAGGAGTCAAACCACGGTTCCATTCCATGACTCATGGTTCTAACCACGGTCTATGGTTTGGACCCGTAATTCCTGGAAACATGAAATTTTTCATAGGTTTAAACTTAGAAAGCTATTTTGATTTTTGGGGTGTTACAATATCTACCCCTTGGGATCATTCGTCCTTGAATGAAGACTAAACAAGGGAAAACTGAAGAGAAAACATCCCAACCAATCAACAACACACAAAATCTGAAGAACAAACATGAAAACTGAGCTTTCAACTTAAAACATGACTGAATCAACTTCGAAAAAACAGACATGCATGCATACTAAGATCATGAGGGGTGCTTGATCGAATAGAATAGTATAGACATACTAATGAGGAAAATACTACCTTAAGTGGAAACTGGATCGGAAGGAAAGAGATGAGGGTACTTGGCTTTCATGGCTGATTCTGTTTCCCAAGTAGCTCCCTCAACAAGCTGATTTCTCCAAAGAACTTTTACCGAATCAACTTCTTTGTTTCTCACCCTCTGAATATGATGATCAAGGAACTCTACGGGAACTCCCTCATAAGTGAGACTATCCTTCACACCCACATCCTCCAAAGGAACAATAAAGGTCAGATCACCAACACACTTCTTCAACAAGGAAATATGGAAAACCGGATGAACCACTTCTAATTCTGTTGGCAAATCTAACTCATAAGCAACGCTACCAACTCTCCTCATAATCCGATAGGGACTTACGAAATGGGGACTAAGCTTCCCTTTCTTGCCAAATCTCATCACACCCTTCATGGGTGACACCTTTATAAAAACCCAATCATCAACTTCAAATTCCAATTCCCTTCTCCTCACATCCGCATATGATTTCTGTCGACTCTGAGTGGTCTTCAACCTCTCCCAAATAAGTTGAACCTTCTCCATAGTCTCATGAACCAAATCTGGACCAATCAAGGCTGCCTCACCTACCTCAAACCAACCAATAGGAGACCTACACCTCCGACCATAAAGTGCGTCATAAGGAGCTATCTGGATACTAGAATGAAAGTTGTTATTGTAGGCAAACTCAAATAAGAGGTAAGTGATCATCCCAATTAACTTTGAAATCGATCACATAAGCCCTCAACATATCCTCCAATGTCTGAATAGTACACTCTGCCTGGCCATCCGTCTGCAGGTGAAAGGTTGTGCTAGGTTTCACCTGAGTACCAAGACTTCTCTGAAATGATCTCCAAAATTAGGAGGTAAACTGAGTACCTCTATCTGAAATAATGGAAAATGGAACACCATGCAATCAGACTATCTCACGAATGTATAGTCTGGCATAATCCTTAGCTAAATCCGTAGTCTTGACAGCCAAGAAGTGGGATGATTTGGTCATCCTATCGATAATCACCCAAATAGAATCGTGTTGCCTTTGAGTATGAGGCAAACCTATAATGAAGTCCATATTGATCGCTTCCCACTTCCAAGTAGGAAGGTCAATATCCTGAGTCATACCACCCGGTCACTGATGCTCTACCTTCACTTGCTGACAGTTGGGACACTTAGTCACAAAACTGGCTATGTCAGTCTTCATATCATTCCACCAATAGACATCCCATAGATCACGATACATCTTGGTGGCACCAGGGTGAATAGAATATCTAGAACTATGAGCCTCAGTCAAACTCTATTGTCTCAACCGACCTACATCTGGCACACACAATCGACCCTGATAACGAAGTACACCATCCCCTCCTTAGGAGAAACCCTTAACACTCTGCTGATGGACTGCTCCCTTTAGCTGAAGCTAAATAGGATCACTGTCTTGCTTTGCCTTCACTTCAGCTACCAAAGATGATTCAAAACCATTCTAAACAATAACCCCACCTTCTATCGAGTCCATAAGGCGAACTCTTAATCGAGCAAGCCTATGAACCTCCTTAACCAATTCCTTCTTTCCATCTTCAATTGAAGACACACTACCATGGAAAATCTACTAAGTGCATCCGCTACAACATTTGCCTTACCCGAATGGTAAAGCACACTCATATCATAATCCTTATGAAGCTCAAGCCATCTCCTTTGACGCAGATTTAATTCCTTTTGAGTGAACATATATTGAAGACTCTTATGGTCAGTGAATACATTCACATGCACACCATACAAGTAGTGTCTCCAAATCTTCAAAGTAAAGACCACGACTGCTAACTCAAGATCATGAGTAGGGTAGTTCTTCTCACGAGTCTTAAGCTGTCTAGAAGCATAAGCAATCACTTTACCACGCTGCATCAAAACACAACCCAAGCCAATTCTAGAAGCATCACAATATACAACAAAGTTCTCCAAACCCTCGTGTAGGGTCAACACTGGTGATGTGGTTGACCTAGTCTTCAATTCCTTAAAGTTCTTCTTACAAAGATTATACCACTGAAACTTAACCTTCTTCTAAGTCAATCGAGTCAAAGGGGCAGCAATGGAAGAAAACCCCTCCACAAATCTCCTATAGTAACCAGCCAAACTCAAAAAGCTCCTCATATCAGATGGGGAAGTGGGTCTAGGCCAGTTCTTTACTGCTTCAATCTTTTGAGAATCAACTCGAATACCATCTCTAGTTACAATATGACCCAGAAAAGCAACAGACTGCATCCAAACCTCACACTTGCTAAACTTAGCAAACAACTCCCAATCCTTGAGAGTTTGCAACACAACTCTCAAATGATCCGCATGCTCCTTATCACTCCGAGAGTAGATAAGAATATTATCAATGAAAACAATCACAAACATATCCAAATAATATTTGAACACACGGTTCATCAAATCCATAAAGGCTGCATGAGCATTTGTTAGACCAAAAGACATAACCACAAATTCATAATAACCATATTGCGTTTTGAAGGCTAATCAAACAAGTCATCAATCCTAGGAATGAGATATTTATTCTTGATTGTGACCTTGTTCAACTGATGATAGTCAATACACATCCAAAGGGAACCATCCTTTTTCTACACAAACAATAGTGGGGCACCCAATGGAGAAATGCTACGCCTGATGAACCCTTATCAAGAAGATCTATCAACTGCTTCTTCTATTCCGTAAGTTCCATAGGAGCCATACTATAGGGAGGAATAAAGATAGGATTTGTATCTTGTCATGCCTCGAGGCTACCCCTTAGACACAACACGGTGCTTAGTGTCACATGTGACCCAAAGCTAACCCATGGCATGGCATACCTATGAAAAACCAATACAGAGATATGTACTATGTGGAAGTTAAACCAATTTAATATCTAAAAACAAGGAGAGAGCCCAAGTAAATGTTAAATGGATATAATATCAGATAGTTTAGTGCATGACTGAAAAATAACACTAACAACTACTGCATCTAGTCTATGTCTGAAAGCCATCTAACTGAATAGGAGTTGCTGGGATATGCCTCCAGCTAACTCTACAAATCAAAAACTGAAGGTAAATACTGAAATAAATCATGTCTATTGTCCTCGAACTAATGAGGACTCACCACTGAACTACTGAGTACAAATTAGGGAACCAAACTAGGCATAGTCTATGCTGAGTGCCTGAACCTACATTATAAAATGATGTAGCACAAAAGTATGCATTAGTACTTTGAATGTACTGAGCATGCAGGATATATATGCAAAGCTGGGCAATATAGAACTGAACATGAAGATAGATATATTGCAACATAACTGAAAATTGAATTGAATGCAATGACTAAACATAAATAATGAAATAGCATGCTGAACTGAATACTTAACATAAATATTGGATACAAGGTCAATGCACATGATCTAACTGTGGGAGACACTACTAACTAACATACCCCAAGTTGAGCTAACTATGGGGCCAACTTGTGACCCTGTATGGGAGGGTGTTCATACCATGCTAAGGGTACAAACAAGTCTGATGTGGATCCACTAATGATGTCCACAAGGGACAAGGAGGTGCAACCTAGTCTGACAGTTGACTCCTTTAAACCTATGGTGGCGCCGTAGTTCTAGGACTTAGATACTGCTTCTAAAGGTCATGGCCTATACTGACAGCTAAGCCTTCATCCCCTCATCCCCTTAGTACTAAGTCTACTCCCACTGAATGTAAGTAATAATATACTGAAATAAAGGATAGCTCAAAATACTGATGAAAGACTGAGAATGCAACCTACATAAGCTGAAGGATGTGGCATTCAATTTTTGAAGCATGAGCATAAAACTGTTCTGCCTAACAAGTCAAATTCATGAAATACTGGATGATCTACAAGTTAGGGTTACTAAGCATTGTTTATAAAACTATATTAATTCTCCAAGAGATATGTAGTCAACACCATAAAGTTGTAAGAAGTGGATTATATAATAATTCCCTAAGATTTAGGAACCCTAGGTCTGAAGCATTCATGGAAGAAACTGAAGATGACTGAAATCTAGGGTCTTAATAGTTAAAAGGAACCCACTAGTAAAATTCCACATACCTGGTGAAGAAATCTACGGAGAAATCCTTGGATTTTTGGGGCTGAACCTGATGGAGACCTCTGCTTGTTCTTGGAAGAAACTGTCGCCTCTTTCTCTTGATTTCTCCCTAAGTTCTAAAGAATCTAGGAGAATAGATGTTTTAGGTAGGTTTAGACCACTTAACTAGGCTTAAATGACCTAAAACAACATATCTTATCCCTTAAAAGAGAAAGGAAAAGTCCAGAATACCCCTGGGAAAGTTAAAAGAATTTCTGCAGAAAAATGCGATTCAGGGATCACGGCTTGGTTTACGGACCGTACTTCTGAACAATGGACCGTCAACCTGAGTCAAGGTTCTGCCTAAGAGTCTAGGGGTCTCTGGTCCAGGGAACTACGATTCAACATGATGGACCGTTCTTTTGAACTGGGGGTCCTCTGATTCAAGGAAACCACGTGTGTCAGGCTGAGCCGTGGTTCTAAAGAATGGTCCATGGTTTGGCCTGTGGTCCCTGGAATCAGAGCTGAGGGTCTACTGGGTTTGGGACTATGGTTTGAATGACAAACCGTGCTTCCAAATAACGGTCCATTGTCAGAACCGTGGTCCCTGGGGCAGAAACTATTAGGCTACTATATTAGGGATTTCGGTTGAGGATGATGGTCCGTCATTCAACCCATCTTCTCTATGACCTTTTTGGGGTCCTCTGGAACTTTCGGACTATGAGTGTACATGACAGACCATGGTTTAAAACTACGGTCCGTAGTCCTAACCGTGATTCCTGGAAACTTGAACTTTTCTTGAAATTTTTATTTTCTACTGTTTTTATGAGCTTAGTCTGGGCTTGGAAGTTATAGGGTGTTACAATATCTCCCCCTTGGGATCATTCGTCCTCGAATGAAGACTAAACAAGCTGAGTTTGGAGGGAAAGAGCTGCAATCCCTACCAATTGAGTACTAGAAACTGATATCTAACTGAACTGAGTTCCATAAACATGTAGGTATACTGAAATATAGGGAAAACTTACGGAACAATGGTACTGAGTCTGAATCACACATGACCAAACTGAGAGACTGGAGAGGATCTAATTACCTCAAGTTAAAACTGACTCGGTGGGAAAGAGGTGGGGGTACTTGGACATCATGGCTGCTTCTTCTTTCTAAGTAGCTCCCTCTACGGACTGATTCCTCCATAAAACTTTAACTAAAGCGACTTCCTTGTTCCTCAACCTGCAAACCTGACGGTCAAGAATCTAAACTGGAACCTCCTCATAGGTGAGGATATTCTTCACAGCCACAGTCTCTAAGGGTATTATCACTGTCGGATCACCCACACACTTCTTCAACAAGGAAATGTGAAAGACTGGATAAACTGCTGCTAGTTCTAATGGCAACTCTAACTCGTAAGACATATTACCAACCCTTTTTAGGATTCTATAAGGACCTATATATCTAGGACTGAGCTTTCCTTTCTTGCCAAATCTCATCACACCCTTCATGGGTGACATTTTCAGGATAACCGAATCATCGACTTCGAACTCAAGGTCTCTTCTCCTAACATCGGCATAGGACTTCTGGAGACTCTGAGCTGTTTTTAGCCTCTCTCTAATGAGTTGATCTTTCTCCATTTCCTCATGTACCGAATCTAGCCCAATCAAAGCTGCTTCACCTACTTCGAACCAACCAATAAGTTACCTACATCTACGCCCATAGAGGGCATCATATAGGGCCATCTGAATGCTGGAATAGAAGTTGTTATTGTTGGCAAACTCTACCAGAGGTATGTGATCATCTCAACTACCCTTGAAATCAATCACACAAGCTCTCAACATATCCTCCAAGGTCTGAATGGTACACTCAGCCTGACCATCCGTGTGCGGATGAAAAGTGATACTGAGGGTCACCTAAGTACCAAGACCTTTCTGGAAGGATCTCCAGAAATGAGATGTAGACAGAGGACCTCTATCTGAAATGATAGACAAGGGAACCCCATGCAATCTGACTATCTTGTTGATGTAGAGCCTGGCATAATCCTCCGCTGAATCTAGAGTCTTGACTGCCAAGAAGTGGGCTGACTTAGTGATTCTATCCACTATCACCCAAATGTAATCATGATGCCTGCGAGTACGGGGTAATCCCGTAATGAAATCCATGTTGACCACTTCCCACTTCCAGGTAGGAATGCTAATCTCCTGAGTCACACCTCCTAGTTTCTGATGTTCTACCTTTACCTGCTGACAGTTGGGGCATTTAGCCATAAAATCTGTGATGCCTCTCTTCATTCCATTCCACCAATAGACTTCCCGTAGATCACGGTACATCTTAGTGGCACCAGGATGAATGGAATATCTGGAATTATGGGCTTCTGAGAGGATCTACTGCCTCAACTCAACCACCTTCGGAACACATAAGTTCCCCTGATAATGGAGTACACTATCTCCTCCTTGGGAGAAAACCTCTACTCTTTGCTGATGAACTGCACCCTTCAGTTGAAGTAGTATGGGATCACTATCCTTCTTTTCCTTAACTTCAGCTACCGAACAAGATTCTGACGTATTCTGAACTATAACACCACCATCTGTCATGCCCATAAGGCAAACTCCTAGGCAAGCAAGCCGATAAACATCTCTGACCAGTTCTCTCTTCTTTTCTTCAACATGAGATAAGCTACCCATAGACAGTCTACTTAGAGCATCCACCACTACATTGGCCTTACCCAGATGGTAGAGCACATTTATATCATAATCCTTGAGGAACTCAAGCCATCTCCTCTGATGAAGATTCAACTCTTTCTAGGTGAACACATACTGAAGGCTCTTGTGATCTGTGAACACATCAACATAAACACCATACATATAGTGCCTCTAAATTTTTAGGGTAAACACAAATGCTGCAAGTTCGAGGTCATGAGTTGGGTTGCTGCAAGTTCGAGGTCATGAGTTGGGTAGTTCTTCTCATGTGTCTTAAGCTACCTGAAAGCATAAGCTATGACCTTACCCTGCTGCATTAAAACACAACCCAAGCCGACTCTGGATGCATCATAGTAAACCACGTAACTGTCTGAACCATCTGGTAGAGTCAAAACAGGAGCTGTAGTCAACTTGGTTTTAGTTCTAAGAAAGTCTTCTCATACTCCCCTGACCACTGAAACTTGACCTTTTTCTGAGTCAACTTGGTCAATAGGGCAGCTATGGATAAAAATCCTTCTATGAACCTCCTGTAATAACCAGCCAAACCCAAGAAACTTCTAATGTCTTTCGGAGAGGTGGGTCTGGGCCATTACTTTACTGCCTCAATTTTCTGGGAATCAACACGTATCCCTTCTCTGGATACCACATGACCAAGGAAAGCGATAGACTGTAACCAGAATTCACACTTGCTAAACTTATCGAATAGCTGGCGATTCTTGAGGGTCTAGAGCACAACCCTCAAATGAGTCGCATGCTTTTCCTCGCTTTGAGAATAAATGAGGATATCATCAATGAAGACAATGACAAACAAGTCCAAATACTGTCTCAACACCCTGTTCATTAAGTCAATGAAAGCTACAGGAGCATTGGTTTGTCCAAAAGACATAACAACAAATTCATAGTGACCATACCGAGTCCTGAAGGCTGTCTTCGGCATGTCACTATCTCTGACTCTGAGCTGATGGTAGCTAGATATGAGGTCTATCTTAGAGAAATAACTAGCGCCTTGAAGCTGGTCGAACAAGTCATCAATCCTTGGGATGGGATATTTATTCTTGATTGCGACCTTGTTCAATTGACGGAAGTCAATGCAAATTCTGAGGGAACGGTCCTTTTTATGCACGAACAGCAGTAGAGTACCCTATGGAGAGATGCTGGGTCTAATGAAGCCCTTATCTAGCAGGTCCTTCAACTGCTCTTTCAATTTCTTAAGCTCAGCTGGAGCCATTCTGTAGGAAGGAATCGAAATAGGCTGGGTATCTGAACTGAGATCAATTCCGAAGTCAATTTCCCTTTCGGGAGAAACTCTGGGGAGATCTTCTGGGAACACTTATGGAAACTCATTCACCACTAGGACTGACTCTAGAGTTGGGGTCTCAGAGGTTGAATCCTTAACACAAACAATGTTGTAGATATACCCCTTGTAGATCATTTTTTTGGCCTTAATGTAGGAGATGAGATGACCTATAGGCACTGAGTTACTAACCTTCTACTCTAGGACTGGCTCATTAGGAAACTAAAATTGAACGATCCAAGTTCTACAATTGACTGAGGCATAACAGGAATGTAACTAATCCATGCCTAGATGGATATCAAAGTCTACCATTTCTAACTCTACAAGATCTGTGAGGTGACTTTCTGGGAAACTGTGACTGGGTAATTTATGTATACTCGTCTAGCTATGACTGGTTCACCAACTAGAGTAGAGACTGAGAAGAGTTCTAGGAGGGTTTCTGGACTGACATTAAAATTTGCTGCTATATATGGAGTTATAAAGGAAAGTGTAGCCCCTGGGTCTAATAATGCATAAACATCAGCATTAAAGACTCGTAACATACTCGTGACCACATCAGGAGAGTTCTCCTGATCTTGTCGAGCCTGAAGAGCATATAACCTCTTCTGGCGCTGACTTCCACCTGTACCAGATGAGGCACCCTGCTGAGTGGGGCAACTTGCTAGGGCTACTGTAGAACCAGTCTGAGTCTGCGGGCGGACATCTTTACCTTTCTGAGACGCTGTGGGACAACACCTTAACATGTGTCCTGGATTTCCACACCCAAAGCAATTTCCACTACCTGCTAGGCAATCACCTTGGTGGTTCCTACCATACTTTTTGCATACTGGGTTAGTGCGCCCACTAGTAACTGTACCATGGGACTTAGAGCCAGATGCTCTATCCCGTCTATCCTTCTTGAACTTGGGCACTGGGGCACTAGAAGAAGATGGAGCTGGAGCTGAATTTTTCTTGCAATAATGAGAGCGGTTGCCACCCTCTGACCTCTGCTAGGAGTGGCAAAACTCACCTATCCTAGACCTCTTAACATCACCTCCCCTTTCCTTGATCTTTTCCTCCTCCATCTATTGAGCATAAGTAACCAACCTGGAGAAGTCCATTTCCTTCACGAGCATTGCAGTCTTGCATTCCTTGACCACATCATCAGACACACCAGACATGAACTTACTCATACGAGCTCTAGGGTCAGCTACTATTCCCGTGGCATACTTAGACAGCTGAGTGAACTTCAGAGCATAGTCGTTCATGCTCATGTCATCCGGCCTCAGATTGATGAACTCTTGAACCTTAGCTTCCCTAAGCTCTAGTAGGAAGAACTGGCCCAGAAATGCAGTCTTGAAAAGATCCCATGTCACTGACCCTGCATTGGCACAACGAGATTCCTTTCATCCTAGGACACTTGAACCTGATGGTATGATACTAAGTTTGTCAAACCCCGAGGCTACCCCCTGGATGCAACACGGCTCTTAGTGTCACAAGTGACACTAAGCTAACCCATGGCATGGCATACCTACAACAAACCAACATAGAGCTATGTACTGTGTGGAACTTAAAACAATTTAATATCTGAAAACAAGGAGAAAGCCCAAGTATATCTGAAATAGATATAACATCATAATAGTTTAGTGCTGACTGAAAACCAACACTAACAAGTAATGCATCTAATCTATGTCTGAAAGCCATCTAACTGAATAGGAGTTACTGGGACATGCCCCCAACTAACTATACAAATTTAAAACTGAAGGTAAATACGGAAATGAAACATGTCTATTATCCTCGAACTAATGAGCACTCACCACTGAACTGCTGAGTTTGAACTGGGGAACCAAACTAGGCGCGGTCTGGATGCTGAGTGTCTGAACCTACATCATAAAATGATGTAGCACAAAAGTATGCATCAGTACTTTGAATGTACTGAGCATGCATGATATATATGCAAAGCTGGGCAATATAGAACTGAACATGAAGATAGATATGCTGCAACATAACTGAAAACTGAACTGAATGCAGTAACCAAGTATAAATCATGAAATAGCATGCTGAACTGAATACTGAACATAAATACTGGATACAAGGTCAATGCACATGAATCTTACTGTGGGAGACACTACTAATCGACATACCCCAAGTTGAACTAATTATGGGGCCAACCTGTGACCCTGGATAGAAGGGTTTTCATACCGTGCCAAGGGTATGAACAAGTCTGACGTGGATCCACTACTGATGTCCACAAGGTACAAGGAGGTGAAGCCTAGTCTGACAACTGACTCTTTTAAACCTACGGTGGCGCCATAGTTCTAGGACTTGGGGAGTGCTTCTAAAGGTCTTGGCCTATACTGAAAGCTAAGCCTTCATCCCCTCGTCTTCTCGGTACTAAGTCTACTCCCGCTGAATGTAAGTAATAATATACTGAAATGAAGTATAGCTCAAAATATTGATTAAAGACTGAGAATGCAACCTACATAAGCTGAAAGATGTGGCATTCAATTTTTGAAGCATGAGCATAAAACTGTTCTGCCTAACAAGTCAAATTCATGAAATACTTGATGATCTACAAGTTAGGGTTACTGAGATATGTAGTCAACACCATAAAGTTGTAAGAAGTGGATTATATAATAATTCCCTAAGATTTAGGAACCCTAGGTCTGAAGCATTCATGGAGGAAACTGAAGATGACTGAAATTTAGGGACATAATGTGTGAAAGGAACCCACTAGTGAAATCCTACATACCTGGTGAAGAAATCCATGGAGAAATCCTTGGATTTTTGGGGCTGAACCTGATGGAGAACTCTACTTGTTCTTGGGAGAAACTGTCGCCTCTTTCTATTGATTTCTCCCTAAATTCTGAAGAATCTAGGAGAATAGATGTTTTAGATAGGTTTAGACCACTTAAATAGGCTTAAACTACCTAAAACAACATAGCTTAGCCTTTAAAAGAGAAAGGAAAAGTCCGAAATACCCCTAGGAAAGTTAAAAGAATTTCTGCAAAAAATCATGACTTGGTTGACGGACCATCCTTCTAAACGACGGACCGTCAACCTGCATCATGGTTTTGCCTAAGTGTCTAGAGGTCTCTGGTCTGGGGAACTATGACTCAACAGGACGGACCATTCTTTTGAACGACGACCCGTCATGTGACTCGTGGTTCCTGGGACTGGAACTGGGGGTCCTCTGATTCAAGGAAACCACGTGTGTCAGGCTGAGCCCATGGTTTGGAATCAGATCTGAGGGTCTACTGGGCTTGGGACTAGGGTTTGAATGACAAACCGTGCTTCCAAATGACGGTCTGTTGTCGAAACTGTGGTCCCTGGTGCAGAAACTATTAGGCTACTATATTAGGGATTTCGGTTGCGAATGACGGTCCATTGTCCATAAGGACGGACCATCATGCGACCCTTCTTCTCTGGGACCTTTTTGGGGTCCTCTGGAACTTTTGTACTACGAGTGTACATGATGGACCATGGTTTTAAGCTACGGTCCATACTCCTAACCGTGATTCCTGGAAACTTGAACTTTTCTTGAAATTTTTATTTTCTACTGGTTTTCTGAGCTTTGTCTGGTCTTGGAAGTTCTGGGGTGTTACATATCTGGAAGAAGATCAATTCCAAAGTCAATCTCGCAGTCAGAAGGGACTCAGAGTAAAACTCCGGGAAACACTTTTGGGAACTCATTCATAATAAGAACAGACTGAAGGGATGGGGTTTCAGACTCTGTGTCCATAACCCAAACTATATGATAAATATAACCCTTAAAATTCATCTTCCTAGCCTTAAGATAAGATATGAAATGACCTTTCGAGGATAGAGGACTACCTTGCTACTCTAAGACAGGTTCATTTGAAAACTTGAAACTGACAACTCGAGTACGACAATCAACCAAGGCATAACTAGCATACAACTAATCCATACCAAGAATAACATCAAAATTAGTCATCTCCAACTCTACTAGATCCGCTGAAGTGACTCTATGAAGGACTAAGATAGGGCAATTTCGGTAGATTCTTTTGGCTAAGACTGACTCACCAACAGGAGTAGAAATACAAAAAGGTTCTAAAAGCAATTCTGGATGAACTTTGAATTTGCATGCTACATAAGGGGTGACAAAAGATAAAGGAGACACCGGGGTCCAACAAAGCATACACATCTAGAGAGAAGACTTTCAACATACCAGTAACAACATCCAGTGAACTTTCCTGGTCTTGTCGAGAGGACATAGCATAAAGACGATTCTGGCACTGACAGCCAGAACTAGAAGTGGCGCCCTGCTGGGCTAGTCGACCTCCTGAAGCTGCTGCAGCATACTGAGTCCTGCTATCACCCTGTTCCTTATTAGCTGAAGGGAAATCTTGAATCCTATGACCAACCTGACCACATCCATAACAACCCTATCTACCGGTTAGACACTCGCCGGGATGATTCTTCCCACACTTGGATCAAACGGGGTAAGAAGTCCCCTTTGCACCACTCCCCTGCATATAAAAGACTGCACCTCTACAAGACTAATCATGACAAGGCCTAGAGTCCTGAGAAGGAACACTAGCGGTAGAATGCACCAGTCCTAATGACCTTTTCTGAAAGAATGATCCATGTCTGCCTCTGGACTTCTGACGGCTAAATCCCAAACTCTCAAATCTGACTATTTTGTTCTCCGTAGCCATCTCCCGAAGCTTGTCTCCCTCGATCTGGTGAGCATGATTCATAAGTCTGGAGATACTCATGTCACTTAACAGTATAGAAGATCTACACTCCTTCACAAAATCTGAGATTCCATAGATATACTTTCTCATCTGATCGTATGGGTCAGCCACCATAGCAGGAGCATACCTGGAAAGCTGAGTAAGCCTCAACCCATACTCCTGCACATTCATGGATCCCTATCTCAAGTTCACAAACTCCTCAGCCTTCACTTGCCTTAACTCCCTCGGGAAGAACCGGTCAAGAAAATCCCTCTTGAAACACTCCCAAGTCATAGGGACCACGTCCATAGCCCTAGATTCCTTACATTGCGTGAACAAGATATGAGATACATCCTTGAGTTGATAGGATGCTATCTCAACACTATCAACATGAACCACTTGTATCACATTAAGATTTTCTTCACTTCATCTATAAAATTTAGTGTATCCTCACTCACTTTAGAACCCCAAAACTCAGGTGGGTTCATACGGATAAAATCACGAACTCGGACCACTACCCCACCTTGAGGGTGTACGGGGATAGGAGCCAGCTTGTTGGCCTGAGCGACAATAGTCTGGGATAGCATATGGATGGTGTTCCTGAACTCCTCATTCATGACCTCGGGAGCTAGAACTGGAGGAGCAGTATTCTGAGTAGCTCGGTCAGGCATAGCACATCGAGGCATAATCTAAAACATACCAAGAAAGTATTAGAGGGATATTAGAGTTAAACTCTATGGCATGATATGATCATGAAAGAAGTGAAGTTTTTCTAAGACATCTGATAGCTTCCTTCTCATAAGTGTGGTGCGCTTCATACACATGAAAGAGACTCTACTTGATGCGGCCTTCGGACATCCTAGGACTCTTGAACCTGAGGCTCTAATACCAAGTTTGTCACACCTTGAGGCTACCCCCTTGATGTAACACGGTACTTGAGACCACAAGTACCCCAAGCTAACCCTTGGTCATAGCATAACTCAGATAATTCAATAGATAAGTGGAAGCATAATAGGAAGATCCAAAGTCGCATGTATAGATAATTAAGTCAAATAGGAATACAAATCCAAAAGGAGACACGAATACTGTCTATGTTTGAAAAGACTCTAACTATCATAAAAAGTTATCGGGACAAGCCCCAAGCTAACTCAAAATCTGAAATGAAAGCATAAAGATGGATGCTCTAATTCTAGTCCTTGAATAATGAGGACTCACCAATAATTAGCTGAATGTTTGGCGTAGTCTAGCCACAAGTCTAAGGGTAGGTGCCTAAATTTGCATCGTAAAAGGATGCAGTGCAAAATGCATCAGTACTATAGGATGTACTGAATATATGAGATAAACAGGAATCTGACATAAGCATGCTAAATAAACTTGTAAAGCTGAAATAATGTTGTAAGTGTAAAACTGAAATGCAAGAAACTCAATGCAATGCCAAAGCAAGATCTACAAAATGTCATAGTAATCATAATATTGCTGAAATCTGGAGGCAAGGAGTCAATGCATTTTATAACCTAATAATATTTCTAGGGGAGGTTCTCTAACTGACATAGATCATGTGAGCTCCATGGAATCCGATGTATACGCCGCATAGAAAGGACCTAATATACCTTGTCAGGGTATAAAGGCATGACTGTGGCATAATCACTAAATTTGATGCCCAACTGAGGGGACTTAGAACCTACGGGGGCACGTAGTTTTGGGACTAAGGGTACTCTCAGCCTGTCCAACTTGGTGCTAAATACTATTCCCAAAATAATACGTATAACTCATATAATAGTAATGCATATCTTGATGCAGAACAGATCATAATTAATGACATATCTAATGTCAAATCTTTTCATAGAGCATAGAGACATATATGATGTCATATGAATTCATATCATCAGTATTAAAGCTTTGCAAAACCATAATTCAAGATATACTTTCCTTTCTAAAATCATTGCTTGAAGAATTAGGCATGCAATTTCATGAAAACTGAACCAATTTTACTTGAAAACATGCAATTAGAAGAAATTATGCTAAAATTCATACTTAACATATGGGCTTTTGAAAACACTTATAAAACTTCAATTAAAGCATGGGTAATAGATGAGAAATCATGAATTGATGCTTTAAAACAAACCCATAACTTTTCCCTAATTTGGGTAAGAAACCCTAATTTCATAAATTGCTAAATCAATGTAAAGATTTGGGGATTTGGGCTTGAGGGTGAGAGAAAACCCTTAATGAATACCCACATACCTTTATTGATGCTAACCGAACTAAAATTGAAAAGAAAAGGAGGCTTGAACTTTGTACTTGAGACTTGGAGCTTGAAGGATTTCTTTTCCCAATTTGGTAGATGAATGAGGTAATGAGAAGGGAATTAGGCTAATAGGTTTAGAAATCATGCTATGAATGACCAAAATGACCTCACTTAGGAGTTACAAGGGTGGGTAATGACTGAAATACCCCTGGACTTAATTAAGAAATAGCGGGAAAAAATTGACTTTCAGGAATCACGGATAGATTTCACGAGTCGTAGACCAAACCACGACTCATTGTTTCCACTCGTGGTTCCTGGCCACAGAGTTAGGCTGTAGAAGGCAAACCAAGAGTCTGTAGGATGACTCGTCAACTAGACTATGACCCGTAGACCTGAGCCATAGTTCTAGGCTCATCATTAAAGCTGCAGATGAGGAACTATGAGTCAACAGGATGGGTTGTAGAATGAACTATGGTCCATTGACCTGAGTCGTAGTTCCTGGGGAAAGTACTTATCTCTGGTTTAGGTTCCATGAGTTGACAGTACAGTCTGTTGTCCAAACTACAGTTCGTAGAATCAATCCGTGGTTCTCAGATCGAAAAGTGACTTGCAGGAGTCAAACCACAGTTCCATTCCATGACTCGTGGTTCTAACCACGGTCTGTGGTTTGGACCCATAATTCCTGGAAACATGAAATTTTTTAGAGGTTTAAACTTAGAAAGCTGGTTCAATTTTTGGGGTGTTACTTATTTATACAGTCATGTTGAAGGCATATTTTAGTAGAAATTATTTTTGATAATTTATTTGATCCTCAAAAGGAAATCAATTATCTACCTCAAGTTATTCAAGCTCGAATTCTAGATATGTAAAGGCTATTTATCTCTTTTTGTTAGGATTCCTAGAGATTTGAAATATTCGTGTCTAGCGTGCTATCGAAGAGTATTCTATGATGTCTCTCAATCATTGTTTTTATTATTTTTGTTAAAAAGAACTTCTATCCAGTGATGTCAGTTTTGTGTTAAGCTGGAGGCAAGAGGTAGTGTATATATGATTGTGGTTATTGGATTACAGTGATGGTCGGGTTAATCGTGGTATTAGAATTGTGGTATAGAGGAGATACGATTGTTAGTGAGTACTTGAGTGCTATTTATTAAGTTGGTATTATATTATGTGCTGCATATTGTATTATGTTTTATTGGATTTTATGATTGCGATTGCCTAGAAGTTTTACAAAAACCTGTAAGGCATGAGACTTGTCCTCATAGTTGAGCCCCTGGCTCTGCGAAGACCTGTAAGGTGTGAGACCTTTCCGCGTGGTTGATCCTATGAGATTTTGAGTACCTGTAAGGCGTGAGTCTTTTTACGCATGACCTCCCTGGTGTATTGCTCTCCTATAAGGCATGAGTGTATTTTGCAAGTTTAGCCTTGTATTGTGTTGTTTATATTGTATTGTATTTCTATGTTATGATTGTTATGGTTAGCTGTATCTTGAGTTTTGGACGCAGTATGTTACCAAGGTTATCATTGTTGTTAGGACTGGAGCAAGGGAAGGTAAGGTATTGTTGGGATAACATTGTATCTGTGCATGTGGTGGTTGAGGTATTGGTATTATTCCCATTTCAACTTGCTTCATGTTGTGTTTTTTCAGTTTTGAGTTATATTATTTCTTTTATTCTGTTGCTTCACATATTCAGTAGATTATTTTGTACTGACGTCCCTATTTCCTGGGGGTGCTACATTCAAAACTGCAGTTTATATGGTAGACAGTAGTCCTCATTGCGTGTGGTCGAGTTCAGCTAATGGTTGGTATGTTATATTCTTTCCAGAGTTGTTAAGTCTGGAGTCTTATTTAGCTTTATATTGGTAACGGCTATGTCGGGGCCCTATCCCTTCTTGTGGTTAGCAGTTCTTCATCATAGAGGCTTGTAGACATTTTTTGTGGGTCTGATGGTCAGTTACGGCCTAGTTGGCCTTGTATTATATTTTTCTATATATATTTGAGTTTGTTTCCATTGAGTTTCTTCTTGGATCATCGTAGCCTTAGCGACCTACATGTATTGTTTGGTTTGGTTTCAGTTTGTTCGCTCAGCCAAGTAAGGCACAAGGTGCCAGTCACGTCTCCTTGGATTTAGGGCATGACAGGCCGACATGCATTGGAATTCCAATGGCTATTTTTAATGCTAGTCGGAGCCATAATGGCTCATGGGGAACACCATTGGAACCAACCAGAAAGCCCCAAAGGCCCCCGTGAAGCCGACGGTTTATTCCATGACCCATGGGCCACCCGATGACCTTTCTGTACTTTTTTCAGCATTTAAGTTTGGGGTAGTTCGGTCCTTTTCTTACCTCAGGCCTTTCTCCACATCTTTTAAACACCCAAAATGGGTTATTTCTAAGAAGAACATCGAATAACCTCTAAATAATTCTTCAAGACCCTAAGTTAAGACACCTAGGGTTTCAAGCAAGCAAAAGCATAGAAGCTGAAGCAAGAAAGTCTCTCAAGAGTTTTTCCTTCAGATTTCTTCTCTAAGTCTCCACCTCCAACCTTAGGGATTCTTCTCCAAGTTTTCATCCCCAGAGTTCTAGATACAAGTTCTTCAATTTTTAGGTATGTGGGTATTCAATAATGGATTTCTTTCACCCTTATGCCCAAAATCTATAATTTAACTTTGATTTTATTGAATTTGAGGAATTCGGGTTCTTACCCAATTATGATTTTTTCTATGAAATTGATTTATTTAGATTGAAGTATGCTTTCTAATCTCTTAACCATTATTTATTATGAAAATATTCAAGCATTTCAATAGACTATGAAGTATGAAAAATTTCTAGCATGATTTTGCCCTATTGCATGTTTTCAAGTAAAATTGACATGTTTAGATAACATGACCTCAAGTATTTATGAAATTTGCATGCCTAATTCTTCAAATTATGAGTTTTAGAAAAAGTATGTTTTGAACTATGGCTATGCTATGTTTTCAAGAAGTATGAATTTATGAATAACATGACATTAGGTATGTCCCTATGCTTTATGAAAGATTTTAACATATAAAAATGTGTCTATGCTTTATGAATGGATTTGACATCTAGATATGTCTACCCAAGTTATGAACAGTTTGACATTAGATATGTCACAAGCTATGTATGAGCTATATATATGTTTTGGGAGTAGTATTTCTATCGAGTTGGACTGGGTTTAGTGTACCCTTAAGTCTCTGAACTATGTTACCACCGTAGGTTGCCCTTTATGGCTCACTTCAGGATCCTTATGTTTATGGTTCTAATTTTGGCCGGTTAGGACAAATTTTTTTAGTATAGGGTATCACACTGGATTTTATGTAGCTAACATGGTCTATGTTGGTTATGAGAATCTTCCATAGAAATTAGTTTTAGGTATATGAATGTATTTGGCTCTTTGCTTCCAGATTTTAGACTTACTATTTATGACATATGATTATGAATATGTTTTTAGCCTATGATATTGCATTGAGTCATTACATTACAAATTTTACTACGATCTTATGATTTTAGATTTAACTATATTTTAAGCATATTTTATCACAGTTTATGTATATATGACATACTTAGTACATTCTATAGTACTGATCGCATACCTCTTTGTAGTGCATCCTATCATGATGTAGATTCAGTAGCTCACTCCCAGAATCGTGGCTAGCAGATCAGCAGCACATCCAACAACTTGGTGAGTCCTCATTATTCGGGGACATAGAGTTATTCAGATTGTTACTTTATTTTAGTTTGTCGTCATTTAGAGTTAGTTGGTGGTCCTGTCCCAGCAACTCATCAGTTAGTAGTGGCTTCATAGATAGTCAGTTAGTTAGTTGTATTAGTTTTCAAATGACTTTGTTTATTTCAGTTTTATGAAAGTTCATTTTACTACAGTATCCTTCAAGATCTCCACACATGTTTTAGCTTTCGCATTATCTTTCAGTCTATTTATCATTAGTATGCTAGACCATGGATTAGCTTGGGATCACTTGTGACTCTAAGCAGCGTGTTACGTCTAGGGGGTAGGCTTGGAGTGTATCAAACACAATCGTAGAATTATATCCATACTGAATCACAACTGTATAGCCTGTATCTCATAAATATCACTTTGTATCATGTCTGAACACACATCTTTCACTCATTTGTACACACATGCTTAAGGGTCTTATTTTTGCCCATCTAGTCATGACCTTCAGGGCCCCCTATATTTCTATGTTCTAGTACTAGTGTGGTACCTGATACACTATATAAACGCTCATATGTAAGCTTAAATTGGGCTCGAGCCACTCATATATGCATCATAACATAACTACTGATCTGTATGTTCACATCGGACTCAAGCCACTCATGTGAGAATAATAATATATTCCTTGTTCCTCTCAATATATCATAGTATATTCCTTGTTCAATCATCTCACAAGATAATCAATACAATTACACATTGATAATCACAAGTGCACACTAAAAGCATAAGTCATATTAAGACAGGCTTCAATATTTCAACAACTTATTCATACAAGCACTGTCAACCTAACAAGTATCAATAAAAGTCTATGTCGGAAGACCAATCATACATACTTTGTCAACTCATAACATATACAAGTGACTAATCAAAGTTTAACTCATAACATATACACGTGAGCCTTCCCTTTTGTCAATACCTCAAAACGCTCAAAATCTAAAAATAATCAACGCAAGAGTATTTAATCATCTACTCTTTGAATAGTGACTTTGAGAATACAAACCCACATAATTTTACTCTTTTTCAAGGTTTAAACCATTACACAAGAATTAATTCATCATAGTCTAGATTACCAATGATCACATCATCCTAAAGCATGGAGTTTCTACCCAATCACCCCCTTTAAACAATTCTTATGCGAAAGGTATCATTTTATTGGACTCTAAGTCCCTAAACACCACAATTATGCATTATAATTATCAAATTCCATCCTAAAAAGTATTTGTTAACAACTTAGAAGCATAAGAAATGATAATTTTATTCACCCATTAGTTTTCATAAGTTCTAGGTGTCTAATCTAGAATCCACCGTTAATGCCATCCCCATTGATTCTAGGGTGTTAAAGGGTTACTAGATGAGAAAGTTGACATGGGTGAACTTACTTCAAAGAAGAAATATTCCCTAGCCTTGGAAAATTTGCATCTTAGGTCTCTGGAATGAGTTTTGAAGTTATGAGGCTGAGTAACTCAATAACTGACTTAAAGGACAATTCCACCTCACGTCACTCGCTACAGTAGTCACCACCTTCACTATAATGGACCCACTATGGTGACCAATGCCTTGCTATGGAAAAAACATGGCATAATATCTAACACCCACTACAGTGGAACTCCAACCGCTAAGAGGGATCACTATAGTGGAAAATCCACCGCTCCAGTAATTCCTCGTTAACTAGAATCTCGGTAAAACTGTACCAAAGTTCATTTCACTACACGAGTATCATTTCAAGACACCCCAACATAAAACAGATGTGTAAACTACTGTAAAAACCTGCTACGAACTCACTCATATTATCAAAATTCCCTAAGGAGGTTATAATTCACTAGGTCACCCCTTAACGGAACACAACACATCATAAAAATGCACAAATTATCATGATTACACCAATGTTTTTAGTTTTAAACCTTTCCATCTTTGAGTTTTAGTAGCACAATTTTACAATGGGGACTTTCACAAGGGTACTATGGCCTTAACCATCCCATAATGACTAGATGGGTCATTTCATCAAATATCAATTAAACCACCATTCATCCACAAATGAACAAGAAGGGAAACAATGGAAGATATACCTGACTCTGCAAAAAGCTGGTGATAGTTTGCACGCATGTCTGATTTGGTCTCCCAAGTGGCCTTCTCCAAACAGACGGTTCTTCCGCTGGACCTTCATAGATGCAATATTTTTTGGATATTTTCTTATGGACCTCTATATATATGATATCCACAAGCTCCTCTTCATAAGACAAATTCTCATAAAAAAAGACCAAATCCAGCAAAGGATATAAGTACCATCACCATGACACTTTTTCAACATTAAAATATGAAACACCATGTGAACTGCTGAAATACCTGGAGGAAAATCAAATTAATAGGCTATCTCCCCACATATCTAAGGATCTCAAAAGGATCAATATATCTCGGACTAAGCTTATCTCACTTTCGAAACCTCATCATACCTTTCAGGGGTGAGACCTTGAGCAAAACTTACTCTTGTACTATGAATTCCATGTCCTAGACCTTTCAATTCGCATACTACTTCTGCCTACTCTGGGCTGCCAAGATATTACAAGAATTACCATGACCTTCCCAAGTTACTCCCTCAATAGATCGTTACCCCATGGTATCACCTCAAAGGCATCAAACCACCAAATAGGAGATCTGGATCTCCTCCTATACAAAGCCTCGAACAGAGCTATATCAATGCTTGAGTGATAACTATTATTATAAGAGAAATCTTCCAATGGAAAAAACAAATCCCAATGACCACCAAAATCGATCACACAAGTTTAGAGAATATTCTCCAGAACATTAATCATATGTTCAAACTAGCTATCGGTTTGAGGGTGAGACATGGTACTAAGTTCTTGTCATGCCCTGAGGCTACCCCTTGGATGTAACACGGTTCTTAGTATCATAAGTGACCCTAAGATAACCCATGGTCTCGCATAACTAGACAATTTTTGGTAAAATATGAACTATGCGGAAAACTGAAAGTATTTAAATATCTGAGATGGGAAAGAAACCCAAACATGCATGAATAAAGAAAATATGAATAAGGGTAAAATGAGTCTGAAAAACAATACTAACAACTCAGTTTCTAAATCTAGTTATATGTCTGAAAGCCTCTAACTAATATGAGTTGCTCGGATAAGCCCCCAGCTAACTCTAATAATCTGAAACTGAAATATCAAACTGAAAAATGAAAGCATATCTATCATCCTCGAACTATGAGGACTCACCACTGAAGCTGTTGAGTAAGGACTAGAAATTGAGCTAAATGGTTTGGATGCTGAGAGCCTGAACCTACGTCATACAAGGATGTAGCACAAAAGTATGCGTTAGTAATTCCAATGTAATGAGCATGCGGAATATATGCTAAGCTGAACAATATAAAGACTGAACATGGAGACACACAATGAAGCATAAACTAAAAGATAAGATAAATACAGTAACCAAGTAACTAATATGAATATATAGCATACTGAACTGAATACAAGGTCAATGCGATATGGGTCTGACTGTAGGAGATACTATTAACAGACATACCCCAAGTTGAGCTAACTGTAGGGCCAACCTGTAACCCTGGATGGAAGGGTGTTCATATCTTGCCAAGGGTACAAACAAATCTAAGATGGATCCACTAAACTAATATCCACAAGAGTCAAAGGTGACTAGCCTAATATGATAGCTGACCCCTTTCATACCTATGGTGGCACCATAGTTCTGGTACTTAGGGACTGCTACTAAAGGTCTTAGCCTACTCTGACAGCCAAGCCTTCATCCCTTCATCCCTTTATTCACTTGGTACTAAGTCTACTCCAAACTTAATGTAAGAAATGATATGCAAGCTGAAATACATTATAGCTCAAATACTGATAATCATCCGAGAATGCAACATACATATACTTAAACTGATGGCACTCTAATTCTGAAGCATGATTGTCTGAATTATCTACCTAGCAAGTATAATTTATCAGTATTGGAATTTACACAAGCTAGGATTTCTGAATCCTGTACATGTAACTATGTTAATTCTCCAAGAAACATATAATTAATATCACATAAGCTATAGCATCTGAATTGCAATGAATTCGTAAGATTTAGGAACCCTAGGTCTGAATAATTCATGGAAACTGAAAAACTGAACTGAATCTAGGGACTCACTGGGTGGAAGGAACCCAATGATGAAATCCTACATACCTAGAGAAGAATCTATGGAGAAATCCTTGGATCTTTGGGGTTGAACTTGAAGAAAACTTCTTGTTGTTCTTGAGGGACACTATCGCCTCTTTTCTCCTTTTCTTTCTAAATGTCTGATGATTTTAGGAGAATATGTGATTTAGGCAGATTTTGACTAATTTACTAGGCTTAGAGTAAGCAAAATAACGTAGCTTAGGTCTTAAAAGAGATAGGAAAAGTCTAAAATACCCCTGGGAATTTTAAAAGAAAGCTGTTGAAAATTGTGACTCAGGTACCACGACTTGATTGACGGACCTTAGTCCTGAATGATGGATCATCAACTGAATTGTGGTCCTGTCCATGAGTCTTAGAGGTTCTCTGATCTGAGGAAACCATGACTCCACAGGATGGACCGTAGTTTTAAATGATGGACCGTCATGTGAATCATGGTTCCTAGGACTTTAGCTGAGGGTTCTCTGGTCTAAGGATTTCCACGAGTCAAAGGACAGACCATGGTTCTGAAGTATGGTCCATAGTGTGACTCGTGGTTTTTGGGTAAAGGACTAAGGGGCCTCTGATGTTCTCATTCCATGAGTCAACAGGATGGACCATAGTTCTGAATGATGGTTCGTCGTATGACTAGTACTTGCTAGGCCCTGAACTGATGGTCCTCTAATTAAGTGGGAATCACAAGTGATAGGACGGACAGTGGTTGACATGCCCCGAGTCTATCCCCTGCACATAACATGGTGCTTATGGTCACAAGTGAACCCAAGCTAACCCATGGTCTGGCTTGTCTAGATAATTTATGATAAATTTAAGTTGTGCGTAAGACTTAACTGACTCATAATATAAGAGTTAGAAAAGAAATCCAAACATTATTGAATATATATATATATAATTATCTAAAAATGTGATAAGTCTGAAAGTAACTAAAATACTCGAGAGCTGATTCTAGTCTATTTCTGAAAGCCTCTAACTGATATGAGTTGCTGGGACAAGCCCCCAGCTAACTCTAAAAGTCTGAAAACTGAAATATAATACTTAAATGAAAACATATCTATCATCCGGGAACTATGAGATCTCACCATTGAAGCTGCTGAGTAAGGACTGGAAGTCAAGCTAAGTGCGGTCTGGGTGTAGAACGCCTGAACCTACATCATGATAAGATGTACCACAAAACTATGCATCAATACTTCGAATATACAGAGCATGCGGGATGTATGTAAAGATGTGAAACATGAATACTGAACATAGAAATACATACTGAAGAATGATCTGAAAGGTAAACTGAATACAGTGACTAAGTAACTAACATGAGTGAATAGCATGCTGAACTGAAAACTGAATACCAGATCAATGAAGTATGAGTCTACTTGTGGGAGTTACTATTAACTGACATACGCCAAACTGAGCTAACTGTGGGGCTAACATGTAATCCTAGATGGAAAGGTGTTCATACCTTGCCAAGCGTACAAACTAATCTGACGTGGATCCACTAAACTGGTGTACTCAAGGGACAAGGGTGTCAAACCTAATCTAACGGGTGACCCCTTTAGAACCTACGGTGGCACCATAGTTCTGTGACTCAAAGACTGCTACCAAAGGTCTCTTCCTAAACTGATGGGTGAGCCTCTATCCCTTCAACCACTTGGTGTTAAGCCTACTCCCAACTGAATATATATATAGCAATGAAATGCAAGATAAAATACTGAATAGCTCAAATACTGGTAATCATCTGAGAATGCAACATACATATACTGAAACTGGTGGCATTCTAATTCTGAAGCATAATTGTCTAAATTTCCTACCTAGCAAGTATAAATTATGCGTACTGAATTTAACACAAGCTAGGGTTACTGAATTTTGTACATGTGACTATGCTAATTCTGCAAGAAACATGTAATTATCATCACACAAGTAATAGAATTTGAATTGCAATGATTCCCTAAGATTTAGGAACCTTAGGTCTAAATAACTCATGGAGAATTAAAGAATTAAACTTAGTCTAGGGACTGAATGGGTGGAAGGAACCCAATGATGAAATCCCACATACCTGGAAGAAAATTCTACGGTTGAACCTTTGGATTTGGGGCTGAACTTGAAGAAAACCCTCATGCTTGTTCTTGAGAGGAAACACTTATTTTCTTGTAGAACTTTCTAAGTGTCGATTTAGTTTAGGAGTTATGAGGGAAAAAGCATAAAACCCCCTTTAATTACCCCTAAAAAGACTTAGGATCGGAGTTAAATTAATTAGGAAAAGACCAGAATGCCCCCAACTTAAAACAAAAATTATAAAAATTCCTTCACCAGATAGGCTACCTGAAGGGCGTCGGACCTGTGACGTCCCATCAGCCTGGGCATCAGGAAAGGACAGACTGGGGCTGGTCCTCTGGACAGTCCCCACGATGGCCCCCATGGTCCGTCGCGTCCATGATGGCCATGGTGATAGCCCGTCAGGATAGAGGAGGTCTGGGAGGCGGCGCTGGTAGTTTCCTACGGGTTGCCCCATGGCCCGTAAGACTTCCAACAACCATAGGGCCCCCATCTGGCTGAGGTTGGCAGACAGAGCCTCTAAGCTCTTCCAACGGGGGCCTTGATTGGCTGTCGTGTCCACGATGCTTGTGGGTCAGACCATTGGGCTTGCCTGGAGATGAATATTTTTTTTGAGTTTTTCTTAGTTCTGGGTTTTAAATACTGATCTGAGTTAGGGGGTGTTACAATATCTCTCCCTTAGGATCATTCATCCTTGAGTGAAGACTAACTAAGTTGATTTCTGAAGGAAAGAGCTGCAATCCCTACCAACTGAATACTACAAGCGGATATCTGACTGAGTCTAGCTCTAAGGACATGAAAACATGGAGAAAATACTAGAATAGCTAGGAAAACATGATACTGAGATGGACATGCATATGAGGAGACTGAGGGACTGGAGAGGAACTATTACCTCAAGCTGAAATCGAGTCAGAAGGAAAGAGGTGAAGATACTTGTCCATCATGGCTGCTTATGCTTCCCAAATAGATCCCTCTATAGACCGATTCCTCCACAAAACCTTCACCAAAGCGACTTTCTTATTTCTTAACCTATGATCTTGACGGTCAAGAATTTTAACTAGAACCTCTTCAAAGGTGAGGCTATCTTTCACAACCACACTCTCTAAGGGCACAATCAATGGCATATCACCAACAAACTTCTTCAACAATGATATATGGAAAACTGGATGAACTGCTGCTAATTCTACTGGCAACTCTAACTTATAATCCACATTACCAACCCTCTTCAAAATCTTGTAAGGCCTACATATCAGAGACTGAGCTTTTCTTTCTTGCAAAATCTTATCACACCTTTCATGGGTGACACTTTCAGGAAGACCCAATCATTCATCTCAAATTCTAAGTCCCTTCTCCTCACATCTGCATAGGACTTCTGACGACTCTGAGCTATCTTTAACCTTTATGTAATTAGTTGAACTTTCTCCATGGCCTTATGAACTAAATCTGGTCCAATCAAGGCTTCTTCACCTACTTCAAATCAACCAACCAGTTACTTACATCTACGCCCATAAAGTGCCTCATATGTGGCCATTTGAATATTGGAGTGGAAACTGTTATTGTAGGCAAACTCAATTAAAGGTAGGTGATCATCCCAAATACCTTTGAAATCTATCACACAAGACCTCAACATGTCCTCTAAGGTCTGAATGGTACCATCCATCTGCGGATGAAATAATATGCTGAGATTTACCTGAGTACCAAGACCATTCTGAAAAGACTTCCAGAAATGAGATGTAAACTGAGGATCCCTATATGAGATGATAGACAAAAATACTCAGCTCTGAATGTCTTCCAAAAATTCTTATAGATCCTCTTCAGACTTAGACCCATGAAACTTTGGAGGGTTCATCCGAGTGAAGTGTCGGATCCTAGCTACAGCAGTGTTGGCGTGAGGTGAAGCTGGTTCCACCACCTGCTGGTTGACCTGAGTGGTCATGGCCTAAGAAAGCACTTGGAATGCAGCCCTGAATTTAGCATGGGTAACTTGGTCATTCAGAGGGTCTACCGAGGCTGCTGGTGCGGTTGATTCCTTGTGTTGGCTTTTTTGGGAGGCATTTTTTGAAACGCGTAGAGCACGAGTTAGAAGGAGATTAAATAGATTTCATACTCTATAGCACGAGATGGAATAGAATGAAGTTAAGGTTTTCCTAATGAAATCTCATAGCCTCTCCCCCATAAGTGTGGCGCATTTCACACCCATGAAGAAGACTCTATTCGATGAGGCTTTTAGACACGCTAGGACACTTGAATATTATGCTCCGATACAAATTTTTTCATGCCCTAAGGATACCCCCTGGACATAACATGGTGCTTAGGGTCACATGTGACCCCAAGGTAACCCATGGTCTGGCTTGTCTAGATAATTTCTGATAAGTTTAAGCTGTGCGAAAGACTTAACTGATTCATAATATAAGAGTTAGAAAAGAAATCCAAACATGAATGAATGTATATATAATTATCTGAAAACGTGATAAGTCTGAAAGTAACTAAAATACTCAAGAGCTGATTCTAGTCTATAACTGAAAGCCCCTAACTGCTATGAGTTGCTGGGACAAGCTCTCAGCTAACTCTAAAAGTCTGAAAACTGAAAAATAAGACTAAAATGGAAACATATCTATTGTACCCAAACTATAAGGTCTCACCAATGAAGCTGCTGAGTAAGGACTAAAAGTCGAGCTAAGCACGGTCTGGATGATGAACGCCTGAACCTACATTATGAAAAGATAGAGCACAAAATTATGCGTTAGTACTTTGAATGTACTGGGCATGCAAGATGTATGCAAAGCTGTGAAACATGAGTATTGAACATAGAGATACATAGTGAAGCATGAATTGAAAGGTAAACTGAGTACAATGACTAAGTAACTAACATGAGTGAATAGCATGCTGAACTGAAAACTGAATACCAGATCAATGAAGTATGAGTCTACTTGTGGGAGTTACTATTAACTGACATACGCCAAACTGAGCTAACTGTGGGGCTAACATGTAATCCTAGATGGAAAGGTGTTCATACCTTGCCAAGCGTACAAACTAATCTGACGTGGATCCACTAAACTGGTGTACTCAAGGGACAAGGGTGTCAAACCTAATCTAACGGGTGACCCCTTTAGAACCTACGGTGGCACCATAGTTCTGTGACTCAAAGACTGCTACCAAAGGTCTTAGCCTAAACTGACGGGTGAGCCTCCATCCCTTCGTCCACATGGTGTTAAGCCAACTCCCAACTGAATATATATATATATATAGCAATGAAATGCAAGCTGAAATACTGGATATCTCAAATACTGATAATCATCTGAGAATGCAACATATATATACTGAAACTGGTGGCATTCTAATTCTAAAGCATAATTGTCTGAATTTCCTACCTAGCAAGTATAAATTATGAGTACTGAATTTAACACAATCTACGGTTACTGAATTCTGTACATGTGACTATGCTAATTCTCTAAGAAACATGTAATTATCATCACACAAGTAATAGAATATGAATTACAACGATTCCTTAAGAATTAGGAACCCTAGGTCTGAATAACTCATGGAGAATTTAAGAACTGAACTGAGTCTAGGGACTCAATAGGTGGAAGGAACCCAATGATGAAATCCCACTACCTGGAAGAATATTCTACGGTTGAACCTTTGGATTATGGGTTGAACTTGAAGAAAACCCTCCTGCTTGTTCTAGATTGGAAACACTTATTTTATTGTAGAACCTGCGAAGTGTCAATTTAATTTAGGAGTTATGGGGGAAAAAGCATTAAACCTCCTTTAATTACCCCTAAAATGAATTAGGATCGGAGTTAAACAAATTGGGAAAAGACCAGAATGCCCCCAACTTAAAAAAAAATTATAGAAATTCCATCACCGGATGGGCTACTTATCGGGCGTCAGACCTGTGATGGCCTATCAGCCCGAGTGTTGGAATAGGGCAAACTGGGTCTGGTCCCCTGGACTCTCCCCATTATTGATTCCACGACCTATAGCTTCCACGACGGCCGTGGTGATAGCCCGTCAGGACAGATGAGGTCTGGGAGGGAGGCACTAGTGGTTTCCCACAGGTTTTCCCACAGCCCGTCAGACTTTTTACTCCTGTGGGGACCCTCATCTGGCTAAGGTTGGAAGATAGAGCCTCAGGTATCTTCTCACAGGGTCATCGATGGGGCATTATATCCACGATACTCGTGGGTTAGCCTATGGGGCTTGCCTGGAGATGAATTTTTTTCTGAGTTCTGAGTTTTAAATGCTGATCTGAGTTCTGGGGTGTTACAATGGTTCTGAACTATAGTCCGTGATCCGATATGTGGTTCTGAGGAAGGAAAATGGTACTTGTATGATCTTTGAGTCCACGAGACACATGATGGTCCGTGGTCCTGGACTACAGCCCACGGTTTGACTCGTGGTTCCTGGAACATGAATTGGGGGTTCTCTGGAAAATGAAACTATGGTCAAGATGATAGATCACGGTTCCAAACTACGGTTCGTGATCTTCACAGTGGTTCGTGGAAACTTGAACTTATTTCTAAATTTTTTACTGAGTATAGTCCAGTAGTTGGTTTAGATCCTGGGGTGTTACAATACCTCCCCCTTGGGATCATTCATCCTCGAATGAAGACTAAACAAGCTGAGTTTGGAGGGAAAAATCTACAATCCCTACCGACTGAGTACTAGAAGATGATATCTAACTGGGTTAAGTTCTATGGACATGAAAACATGCTGAAATGTAAGGTTAACTGAGGGAACAAGATACTGAGACTGAATTACACAAAAGTAAATTGAGAGACTATAGAGGAACTATTACCTCAAGATGAAACTGAATCGGGAGGGAAGAGGTGAGGGTACTTGTCCATCATCGCTGCTTCTTCTTCCCAAGTAGCTCCCTCTACATACTCATTCCTCCACAAAACCTTCACCGAAGTGACTTCACTATTTCTCAACCTACAAACCTGACGGTCAAGAATCTCAACTGGAACCTTCTCATAGGTGAGGCTATCCTTCACATCCACACTCTATAAAGACACAATCGATGCCGTATCAACCACACACTTTTTCAGTAAAGAAATTTGAAAGACTAGATGAGCCGCTACTAGTTCTGCTGCCAACCCTAACTCATAAGCCACATTACCTATCCTTTTCAAGATTCTGTAAGGACCTACATATATGGGACTGAGCTTTACTTTCTTGCCAAATCTCATCACCCCATTCATGGGTGACACTTTCAGGAATACCCAATCATCGATATCAAACTCTAAGTCGCTTCTCCTCACATGTGCATAGGACTTCTGATAACTCTGAGTTGTCTTTAGTCTTTCTATGATGAGTTGAAATTTCTCCATAGCCTCATGAATCGAATCTGGCCCAAACAAGGCTGCTTCACGTACTTCAAACCAACCAACCGATGACCTGCATCTATGCCCATAGAGTGTCTCATATGGGGCCATTTGAATACTGGAATAAAAATTGTTATTATAGGCAAACTCTATGAGAGGTAGGTGATCATCCCAACTACCTTTGAAATCGATCACACAAGCTCTCAACATGTCCTCTAATGTATGGATGACATGCTCTGCCTGACCATTCATTTGCGGTTGAAATATTGTGCTGAGATTTAACTGAATACCAAGACCATTCTGAAAAGACTTCCAGAAATGAGATGTAAACTGAGGACCCCTATCTGATATGATAGACAAGGGAACCTTATACAACCTAACTATCTCGCTAATGTAGAGTCTAGCATACTCCTCTGATGAGTCTGTAGTCTTAACTGCTATGAAATGGGCTAATTTGGTCATCCGATCCACAATAACCCAAATGGAGTCGTGCTTTCTGCGTGTACGAGGTAAATCCATAATGAAATCCATGTTGATCGCTTCCCACTTCCAAGTAGAAATGCTAATATCCTGAGTCACACCTCCTGGTTTTTGATGTTCTAATTTAACCTACTGACAATTGGGACTCTTTGCTACAAAATCTTTAATGTTCCACTTCATGTCGTTCCACTAATAGACATCTCGTAGATCATGGTGCATCTAAGTGGCACTGGGATGAATAGAATATTTGGAATTATGGGCTTCTGTAAGGATCTGCTGCCTCAACTCACCCACATTAGGTACACATAAATTACCCTTGTAGAGAAGCACACCATCTTCCACATGGGAGAAAACCTCTAGTCTCTGCTGATGATATGCACCTTTCAACTGAAGTAATATGGGATCACTGTCTCATTTCTCTTTAACCTCTGCTACAAAAGAAGATTCTGACCCTTTATGGACTATGAAACCACCATCTGTCATTTTCATAAGGCAAACTCCTAAACGAGCAAGCCTGCGAACATCTCTGGCTAATTCTTTCTTATATTCCTTAATATATGACACACTACCCATGGACAGTCTGCTGAGGGCATCAACCACTACATTGGCCTTACCCGGATGGTAGAGCACATTCATATCATAGTATTTGAGGAACTCAAGACACCTTCTTTGATGAAGATTCAACTCTTTTTAGGTGAACACATACTGGAGGCTCTTACGATCTTTGAACATGTTCACATGGACACTATACAAGTAGTATATCCACACCTTAAGGCAAACACCACTGTTGTAAGCTCAATGTCATGACGGGTAGTTCTTCTCATGAATCCTTATCTGCCTGGAGACAAGCTATGACCTTACCAAGCTACATCAAGATACAACCCAGGCCGACCGTAGATGCATCACAATAAATCACTAAGCCATTTGAACCCTCTGGTAGGGTTAACACGAGAGCTGTAGTCAACCTGGTCTTCAATTCAAGGAAGCTTTTCTCACAGTCATCTGACGACTGAAACTTGACATTCTTCTAAGTCAACTTGGTCAATGGGGAAGATATGGATGAAAATCCTTCAACAAACCACCTGTAGTAACTGGCCAAACCCAAGAAACTCCTGATGTCAATCAGAGAGGTGGGTCTAGGATAGTTCTTCACTGCCTCAATATTTTGGGAATCATTACTCACTAGACACCACATGACCAAGAAAATCAACTGATTTCAACTAGAATTCAGACTTATTGAACTTGGAAAACAACTGACGATCCTTGAGAGTTTGCAATACTACTCTCAAATGGTCTGCATGTTCCTCCTCGCTCTGAGAATATATGAGTTTATCATCAATGAATACAATGATGAACAAGTCAATATACTGCTTAAACACTCAGTTCATTAAATCCATGAAAGTTGCAGGAGCATTCGTTAGTCCAAAAGACATAACTACAAATTTATAGTGACCATACCAAGTTCTAAAGACTGTCTTCAGAATGTCACTATCTCTGACTCTAAGCTAATGATAACCGGATCTAAAAACTATCTTAGAGAAGCAAGTAGCACACTGAAGCTGGTTGAACAAGTAATCGATCCTGGGGATGGGATACTTATTCTTGATTGTGATTTTGTTCAACTGATGGTAGTTGATGCACATACTGAGAGAACCATCTTTCTTACGCATGAACAATACTGGAGGACCGCATGGAGAGATGCTTGGTCTAATGAAACCCTTATCTAGAAGGTATTTCAACGGTTCTTTTAATTCCTTAAGCTCATCTGGAGCCATTTTTTAAAGAGGAATCAAAATAGGTTGGGTATCTGAAAGAAGATCTATTCCGAAGTCGAATTCCCTTTCAGGAAGAACTTTGAAAAGATCTTCTGGAAATACTTCTGGGAATTTATTCACTATTGAGACTGACTCAAGGGTTTGGGTCTTGGAGTTTGAATCCTTAAGACAATAAATATGATAGATATAACCTCTGGAAATCATTTTTCTGGCCTTAAGGTAAGAGATAAATCAACCTACAGGCACTGAGGTACTACCCGTCCACTCTAAGACTGGCTTGTTTGGAAACTGAAATCAAATGATCCTAGTTCTCCAATCGACTGTGGCATAACAGGAATATAACAAATTCATGCCTAGAATGATATCAAAGTCAGTCATTTGTAACTCTACAAGATTGGCTGAGGTGACTTTCTGAGAATCTATGACAGGGAAATTTTTGTATACCCGTCTAGCTAAAACTGGATCACCAACTGGAGTAGAGACTGAGAAAGTTTCTTGGAGAGCTTCAGGGCTGACACCAAAATTTACTGCTATATATGGAGTTACAAAAGAAAGTGTAGCCCCTGGGTCTAACAATGCATAAATATCTAAATGGAAGACTTGTAACATACTCATGACCACATCAGGAGAATACTCCTGGTCCTATCGCGTTTGAAGAGCATAGAGCCTGTTTTGGCGCTGACCACCACCTGTACCAGACAAGACACTCTTCTAAGTGGGGAGACCTGCTAGAACTACTGTTAAACTAGCCTGATTCTATAGGAGAGCATCCTTGCCCTTTTGTGAAGCTAATCGACAATCTCTCATTCCATGTCCTGTCTTGCAACACCCAAAATAATTTCCAATTCCAGCCATACACTCACCCTGGTGGTTTCTGCCACACTTCTTGAAAACTGGATGATTGCATCCACTAGTGACTTTACCTTGGGACTTAGAGCCTTGCGCCCTATCCCGTCGATCCTGCCTTGACTTAGGCACTGGGGAACTAGCAAAAGATGGGGCTAAAGCTGAAGATTTCTGGCAGAACTAAGAGAGGTTACTACCATCCAACCTCTACTGAGAGTAGTTGAAGTTACCTGTCCTAGCTCTCTTATTGTCCTCTCCCCTCTCTTTGATTTTCTCCTCCTTGATCTGCTGAGCATAGGTAACTAACCTGGAGATATCAATCTACGTAACCAGCATAGCAGTCTTGTACTCCTTGACCATATCATTGGACACATTAGATATGAACTTACTCATACGGGCCCTAGAGTCAGCTACTATTGCCGGAGCATATGTAGACATATGAGTAAACTTGAGTGCGTACTCCTTCTCACTCATATCATTTTGCTTCAAGATGATGAATTCTTGGACCTTGGCTTCCCTGAGCTCAAGTGGGAAAAACCTGTCCAAAAAGGCAGCCTTGAAGTAGTCCCAATCCACTGGACCTGCATTAGCACAACGAGACTGCTTCCACGGCTGATACCAAGTTTAAGCCACTCCTTTTAGCTGGTAAGCGGCTAAATCTACACTCTCAACCCGAGTGACACCCATGATATTTGTTACCTTCTAAATGTCATCAAGAAACACTTATGGATCCTCTTCTGACTTGGACCCATGAAATTCAGGAGGGTTCATCCGAGTGAAGTCTCGGATCCTAGCTGCGGTAGGGTTAGTCTAAGGTGGAGCTGGTGCCACTGCCTGCTGATTGGCCTGAGCGGTCATGGCACGAGCAAGTACCTGAAAAGAAGCGCTGAATTTGGCATGAGTGACTTGCTTATTCAAAGGGTCTGCTGGTGCTGGCTGATTCCTGGTGTTGGCTCTTCAAAGAGGCATTTTCACACTGCAATGCGTAGAGCATGAGTTAGAAAGAGATTAAATAGAGTTCACACTCTATAACACGAGATGAAAAAAAAGAATGGAAGTTTTTCCTAATGACATCTCATATCTCCTCCTCCATAAGTGTGGCGCACTTCACACCTATGAAGAAGACTCTAATTGATGCAGCTTTTAGACACCCTAGGACACTTGAACCTGATGCTCTGATGCCAAGTTTGTCACACCCCGAGGCTACCCCCTGTACATAACATGGTGCTTAGTGTCACAAGTGACCCCAAGATAACCCATGGCCTAGCATAAATAGACAATTTCTAGTAAAGCATGAGCTGTGCGGAAAACTAAAAGTATTTAAATATCTGAGATGGGAAAGAAACCCAAACATGCATGAATAAAGAAAATATGAATAAGGGTAAAATGAATCTGAAAAACAATACTAACAACTTAGTTGCTGAATCTAGTTCTATGTCTGAAAGCCTCTAACTGATATGAGTTGCTGGGATAAGCCCCCAACTAACTCTAATAATCTAAAACTGAAATATAAAACTAGAAGATGAAATCATATCTATTATCCTTGAACTATGAGTACTCACCACTGAAGCTGTTGAGTAAGGACTGGAAATCGAGCTAAGTGCGGTCTGGATGCTGAGCGCCTGAACCTACATCATACAATGATGTAGCACAAAAGTATGCATCAGTACTTCGAATGTACTGAGCATGCAAGATATGTGCTAAGCTGAACAACATAAAGACTGAACATGGAGATACATATTGAAGCATAAACTGAAAGATAAGTGAATGTAGTGACCAAGTAACTAACATGAATATATAGCATGTAACTAAATACAAGGTCAATGCAATATGAGTCTGACTGTGGGAGACACTATTAACTGACATATCCCAAGCTGAGCTAACTATGGGGCCAACCTGTAACCCTAGATGGAAGGGTGTTCATATCTTGTCAAGAGTACAAAGAAATTTGACATGGATCCACTAAACTGATAACCACAAGGTACAAAGGTGACCAACCTAATTTGACGGCTGACCCCTTTTATACCTATGATGGCGCCGTAGTTCTGGGACTTGGGGACTGCTACTAAAGGTCTTAACATAATTTGACATCCAAGCCTTCATCCCTTCATCTGGTTGGTACTAAGTCTACTCCCAACTGAATGTAAGAAAATATATGCAAGCTAAAATACTAGACAGCTCGAATACAGATAATCATCTGAGAATGCAACATACATATACTAAAACTAATGGCATTCTATTTTGGAAGCATGATTGTCTGAATTATCTGCCTAGCAAGTATAATTTATGAGTACTAGAATTAACAAAATCTATGGTGTCTGAATCCTGTACATGTGACTATGCTAATTCTCCAAGAAACATATAATTATTATCACATAATCTATAGCATCTGAATTGCAATGAATCCCTAAGATTTAGGAACCCTAGGTCTGAATAATTCATGGAAAACTGAAAAACTGAACTGAATCTAGGGACTCACTGGGTGGAAGGAACCCAATGATGAAATCCTACATACCTAGAGAAGAATCTATGGAGAAATCCTTGGATCTTTGGGGTTTAACTTGAAGAAAACTTCTTCTTGTTCTTGAGGGAAACTATCGCCTCTTTTCTCCTTTTCTTTCTAAGTGTCTGATGATTTTAGGAGAATATGTGATTTAGGTAGCTTTTGACTAATTTACTAAGCTTAGAGTAAGCAAAATAACGTAGCTTAGGTCTTAAAAGAGATAGGAAAAGTCTAGAATACCCCTGGGAATTTTAAAAGAAAGCTGTTGAAAATTGTGACTCAGGTACCACGACTTGATTGACGGACCTTCGTCCTGGGCGACTTATCGTCAATCAAATCATGGTCATATCTATGAGTCTTGGGGTCTCTCTGATCTGAGGAAACCATAACTCTACATGACGGACCGTAGTTCTGAGTGATGAAGCATCGTGTGACTCGTGGTTCCTGGGACTTTAGTTGAGGGTCCTTTGGTCTGAGGATTTCTATGAGTCAAAGGATGGGCCGTGGTTCTGAAGTACGGTCCGTAGTCTGACTCGTGGTTTCTGGGACAAAGACTAAGGGGATACTGATGTTCTGATTCCACGAGTCCACAGGACGGACCGTAGTTTTAAAAGATGGTTTATCGTATGACTCATGGTTGCTGGGACCTCAACTTATGGTCCACTGATTAAAAGGGAATCACGAGTGACAGGATGGACCGTGGTTCTAAACTATGGTCTGTGATCCCATCTGTGGTTCTAAGAAAGGAAATTGGTACTTCTATGATCTTTGACTCTATGAGTCACACGACCGTCTGTGGTCCTGGACTATGGTGCGTGGTCTGACTCGTTGTTCCTGGAACATGAATTGGGGGTTCTCTGGAAAATGAAACTATGGTTAAGGCGACGGACCATGTTTCCAAACTATGGTTCATGATCTTGACCGTGTTTCCTAGAAGCTTGAATTTTTTTCGGAATTTTTCCGCTGAGTAGAGTGTAGTAGCTGGTTCAGATCCTAGGGTGTTACAGATCCAGTGTAGTACCAAACTCATCCTTCAAAGTACTTTGAAAAATAGATGTAAACTTTGTACCTCTATTTGAGATAATAGAAATTGGAACTCAATGCAACTGAACAACCTCTTAGATATACAACTTGGCTAACTTCTCTGTATTATAAGTCATCTGGACACAAAATGTGCAGACATAGTCAACTTGCTACAATAACCCATATGGAGTAAAACTTATCCAAGGTCTTTGGAAGACCAACCACAAAATTCATCTCTATCATTTCCCACTTTTATTTAGGAATGGGTATCCTCTGAAGTTTTCATCTAGGTATCTGGTGCTATACTTTACCTGCTGACAATTTGCACACCGAGCAACAAATTCCATAATATCACGCTTCATTCTACCCCACCACTGTATTAGATCATGGTACACTTGGTGGCACCAGGATGTATAGAATATCTCAAACTGTGAGCCTTTGACAGGATAGTCTTAACTAGATCATTAACACAAGGAACACATACACGCCCCTTGATCCTTATGATGCCCTCACCATCGATCACGACCTCCTTGGCCTCTCCGCACAAAACCTTATCACAGATCTTTCTCAACTTGGCATCAAATAGTCTATCCTTAATCTTCTGCAGATGCAAAGATCTTGCCTCCACTCAAGCCAATACTCTACTAGATTATTTTTTTTAAGTTAAATGGGCTAAAACCCCATTTTATTCCAAAAAAAACAATAAGAAATGCTAGGACCAACAGAATGAGCAAAGCCATACTCCACTAGATTTGGACATATGAAGTCTCATAAAATTGTTAGCCAGAGTTTGAACCTCTCTAGCCAATAGACGCTTTGTAGCCTCCAAACAATAAAGACTACCTATACTCTAAAACATCCTACTCAGAGCATCATCGACCATATTTTCCCTATCTTGATGGTACAAAATAGTGATATCATAATCCTTGAGTAGCTCCATCCATCTCCGCTACCTCAAGTTAAGATCTTTCTGAGTAAACAAATGCTGCAAACTGTGGTGATAAAAGAATACCTCATAATGGACACAATAGAGTTAGTGCCTCCAAATCTTTAGAGAAAACACCACTACTATTAACTCCAAGTCATGCATAGGATAGTTCTTTTCATGCACCTTCAGCTGTCTAGAAGCATACGCAATGAATTTCTTATCCCGTATCAAAACAACACCCAAACCAACATGAAGCATCACAATAGACTACAAATTCCTTATCTTTCATATCTAATAGAGTCTTGTGCTTTTGAAAGCTCTCCTCACACTCATCGGACTATTGAAATGACATATCCTTCTGAGTCAAATCGGTCAACTGAGAAGCAATAGAAGCAAACCCCTTCACAAATCAGCGATATTAGCTATCCAGCCCCATAAAACTACAGATCTGTGTCACTATAGTGGGATTAGGGAAACTCTTAACTTCCTCCATTTTCTGTGGAGCAACCATAATCCTTTATTTCTAAGTCACATGCCCCAAGAAGAACACATATGCCAACCAAAAATCACATTTAGAGAACTTAGCATATAATCTTTTTTTCTCAATAACCCAAAAATAATTCTCAAATGATTCACATGCTCCTCCTTACTTCTTGAATACACCAGTTTACCATCAATATAAAAAATAACAAAAGAATCCAGATTTATCTTAAATGTACCATTCATCAAACTCATGAAAGTAGCTGGAGCATTAGTAAGACCAAATGACATAACCAAAAACTCATAGTGCTCATACCTGGTCCAAAAAGTTGTCATAGGAATATCCTCAAACCAAATCTTCAACTGATGATACTGTGACCTCAAGTCAATCTTAGACAAGAATAAAGCACCCTGAAGATGGTCAAATAAGTCATCTACATAGAGGAGAGCATACTTATTTTGGATAGTGACTTTGTTCAATTAGCGGTAATCAATTGTCATGTTCCCACCTTTCTTATTTACAAATAACATAGGAGAACCCGAGGAGGCACTCAGACAGATAAATCCCTTATTATGTAGATCTTGCAACTGCACATTCAAATCTCTTAACTCAGCCGTGCCATATGATATGGCAGAATAGAAATAGGGTGAGTCCCTAGCTCGAAGTCAACATAGAAATCAATATCGCGATCAGGTGGTATACCAAGTAAATCCGAAAGAAACAACTCAAAGAATTCACATAGTATAGGGACTGACTCAATGGGTTGATCCTCTGCACTAGTATCCCAAAGGTGCATAAAATATGCCAGACACTCCCTCTCTACTAACTTCTTGGCATCAATGAAAGATATTAACTTCTTAGGAACAGGACTACAATCACCCTTCTGCTCAAGCCTAGACGTACTCGACACAACTATGGTAACTATCTTACAATGAAAATATAAAATTGCATGATACATGGACGACGAACTCATCCCTAGAATGCACATGAAAGTCAACCACATCTAAAATTACCAAGACTAGCTAGGTTTTATAGCCCATGAATGTCATAACAAATGAACATTAGACTTTATCTACAATCACCAAATAATCAACAGGAGTGGAAACATGGATAGGAATATCAAGCAAATCACATACCATATTCAGAGCAACATCAAAGTATGTAGACACATAAGAAAAAATGGAAACCAAATTGAATAAAGTTGTAGCCATCTGAACACAAACTAGAATAGTACCTATGATAACTGCATCAGACACCTTTACCTCAGGCCTACCTAGAAAAGCATAACAATATGCTTGTTCGCCTTCCTATCCTTCGTCCTTTCTGAGCTAATATCATGACCCAACTACCGGGCCATGCGGGCACCTACTCTAAGCACCTAGATAGGAGAACCCTTACCACTTGATCCACCAGGTACTGTGGAAATCGAAAGTAAAACATAAGGAAATTGCCTTTTTAATACTGGAAAACATTTATAAACTTTAGTACAATGAAATACTTTACAAATCTTGAATACAACCCTCCATAGGAACTAGTCTAAATAGGTAGAAGAGATCTAAAGGAAAGATACAAAGCATTAAAAAAAGACACAACTTCGATTATGGAATGAATAGTAGAAGCTGCTGGAGATCGTCATCATTTTGTACCTAAGAAACATCATTGATCCTGCAATAAGACTACACCTCAAAAGGTATAGTAAGAGTAGTATCAACACAAATAACACGTACTGGTAGGCATCATCGATCAATTTTAATCTCCCACATACCATCATATAAGAAATCAAGAGAAAATATGCAATAAGTTACAAGAATCAAATATTTCATCATCCACCTTTACCACCATGATATTAACAGTAAGAACTTATACTTCCTGTCCCAAGCCTTCCTACCCTGCTCCGCTACCAACTCCACCACTTGGATACCCTAAACAATAACATTAAGACTCCTAAAGTCATACTAAAAATAATACTTCCAAAGTCACACTAGCACTAAGACTTCCCAAGTCACACTAGCACTAAGAATTCCCAAGTCACACTAGCACTAAGGCTTCCCAAGTCACACTATCCCACCATTTTGACAACCAAGTCCCGACCCCGACTGTCACCCCTTTCTAAGATCCTAAGTCAACTACCTTGACCCTTAGCATTTTGCCCAACAATGGACTAGCTGCGAGTTCTGCGTATTCAACCCCCTAGGTTCCTTACCCTTGATATCCAACTGGTTCAGGTACTCATAGAATACTAGCCTTGTTTCACTAACCCAGTCAAACCTGACTTCCTAAGAACCCTAGTTCCTCCAAGCTCACCCATCTTGGACCCATCAAGAAATACACCTCACAACATTTAGCCATGTGCCCAACTAGCCCACACATCACCGCTAGTCAGCCTGTCTCTCTTGTTGAATTGGAAATTTCAAATGTACTATATTAACCAAATATTACCAGACAATTTAAACCAAACCAGTCTATATGACAATCAATAAGATCCCCAATCTCCAATCGAACTCAACAACCACATAAGTCATGCCCAACTATGCAAGTAACCAGACCACATATAATTGTGTCCCCGCTTGCAAGCTACTCGAACCTCCCAAGTATCCCTAGGACATCATATATGCCATTTAACATGCAACCTTAGTTTACAGGTGAAACCACCTTATCACTTAAGCACACCAACCTGGTCTTTGAAGGACTAATATGCATGTTAAGTAATACTAAATCCTGGCCCTCTTAAGAAACAAACATGTAATGAATATCACTGATAAAAAAACCTGGTTCACTCAAGGAACTAACATGTAATGAACACTAATAACAATAATCCTTATTCACATAAGGAACCATACATATATAACACTCAATCATGTACCAGGAGTGGTACGCAGGCCAATTATAATAGAATTTATACCAGGCGTGGTACCCGAGCGGAACGATATAGAACTTGTACCAGTCATGGTATCCAAGCCAACCATTATAGAACCTATACCAGGTGGTACCCAAGAAAACCATTTATAGAACCTATACTAGGCGTGGTACCCAAGCCAACCATTTAAAGAAACTGTACCAGGCATGGTACCCGAGCCAACCGAATGTCACACACAATCTAATAATCAACAATAATAAACACAACCACACTTGTAAATCAACAAGTAAATAAGACAAGTTCATTTCACATGATTGACAACCGAATATACTAGACATTCATCAATTAATTCCCTAAACCATGCAATGTACAAACAACACTAAGAAATAATTACAGTACATATATCACAAATGGGAAATAACAACCATACTTACCCAACAAACCTGGTTCATAACCCCAACCGTGATGACCTATCCGAAGACTAACCCCTGGTTTACCATCTAGACACATATAGTCTTTCACATCAAATTATGGACCCTTTTAGGAAAGTTATCACACTCTAGGGAATTCATCCCCTAATGTTAAGGGCTTCAAACCCTTCCTGATCATCCTATATCTCTTAATTTACTTCCCGGGAAAATTTGCTAAGACCTAGAAATTCATTGACGCGTACACATTACTGGTTCCCCGAACCTACCCAACAATCTAGTCCCACCTGGATGTAGAATCCTAAAATCAACAATAAGAAATGAATTGGGAACACATTATTCATGAAATAATAACTCCACCTCAGCCAACTAAACAACCCATAAATTAATCCTCCAGACTCCGCACCTGAAGGCTTAGGCATGAATTCTCCCATCACTCTACAATAATAATATGAAATGAATTACAGGTCTAAGTCTACTTAGTTAAACTTAGCCTACCTGGACGCCAAACATCTATTACAGAAGTCTGAACAAGAACTTCTGGCTCCGTAGAGGCAAATCCTGACAAATAGTGGACCCAGATTCCATAGGTTTTACCCAATTTGAGCGGGAATCCTTCCTCTCCATTACTCCCCAGGTTTCGAGCAGCCTATGAGAATTTTCGGAGAAACCCTCATCTATTTAGAACTGAAAAGGAGAGAATGAAATTAAAAAACCTTTTTATGGGTTTTCTGGTCCCTTTATCCTTCTATAATGGTTAAATTCTGCTTAACAACACCGCCATAGCGGTGGCTGCCTGCTATAACAGGGTTAATCGCCTTAACTTCCGCTACATCGAGAATTTCTATACTGTAGTGATCATTGCTATAGCGCAGTGTCAACCGTTATATAGTGGTTGACATAGGATAGTACCTCAATAAATCCCCTAAAATTGTCCATTTTACAACACACTTTGAAATATTGACATTCTAAACCAACCCTTTCACGTCAATTTAGATATTGAAAGTTCTACTCACCCGAATTCACTTTCAAAAAGTCCCTCAAACTTCTTAACATCTTAGCTAACGGAAAGACTAGCTCAATATAAGACATTTTACCCAATATTTTCCCATATTTCCTAGACTAAAACTCACTCAGAATCCATCCGAGACTAGCCTAACCTAAAATTTCCAACTCTCTAACCCAAAAATTTATCTAACTTGTTTCTTCGCATGACTATCTCACCCATAATGAGATACCTTTTAATAACGACTAAATAGGTTATTAGAGCTAAGCACCACCCCTAACAGTCTAACCACCACTTCAGTTAACATAGGAACCATCTCTACCTACTCTATAGCCACCACATCAAAGTTGTGGAGGATCTCTACCATACAAACCACCTCTCCTACCTTCTAGAGCTGGAGCTCAGAAAGCCTACTACTAAAGTATCTATCCATTCTATCTAAACTTAGGGAACGATCTTAGGATATGTCTGACCTCATCATACTTATGATTGGTCCTCTGTAAGGTAGGCTACTATGCTAAAGATGAAAAAGTAGAATAACCTTCATAATCTGAACAACCGGGCAATGCACTCCCTACATAACTTGAAGAATATTGGATGGCCCCTGACAGACCCCCAACTGAAACTTGTATAGCCGACTGAATATAGTATCTAGAGTACCCAAGAGAAACCATACCCTTAGAGAAGGATCCACTCTAACTACCACCCTTGTGGGCCTTCTTCTTTAGAGTCTTAGCATGGTTATCCTACTTAACCCCCTCAATATTCTGAACATGCTCAATTAACTCCTGGAGAGTCTTCCCAAAAGATACCATCTGAATAGTTGACAATTGAAGCCCCATATTCAAACCCTTTTATGAACCATCTGATCAGGTCATCCTCAGTAGGATACAACTATAAGGCATATCAAGACAATGAGTGAAACCAAGCCTCATAAGTTGCAACCGATGAACTACCTTTCTAAATGATAGTGAACTCATCATATCTCCTATCTTACAAGGTACGGGGAATATACTTCTCCAAAATGATAGAGTAAAACTGAGTCTAAGACAATGAAGGCAACCTATCTAGCCTATACTCCATTAAAGTTGGCTGCCATAACATAGCATCTCCTAATAGTTGAAAGGTAAGAAACTCAACACCATACCTCTTTACCAACCCTATTTTGCGGAGCCTCTTGTGGCAGTCGATGATGAACTCATATGTATCCTTTGACTCTGTACCATAAAAGACTAGAGGTTTCATCTTAGTTAACATCCAAATAAATGTTGCTCATCTCAAGTCACTACCAGTCCAGTCACTGGCCTCGAAAACCTTATCCATATATGGAGTTATGACAATAAAATGCTAGACCCATGGATACTGACCTACCAAAGCTACGGGTGCCACCCTAGTCCTTGCTAATCCATTTAGCAAAGTCAACACCTAACCTAATACATCTTAAGAAGCCAGAGTAGGCGTAAAACCTTTCTAAATTAGTGTTGTTGTTGCATCTTCTACTTCCCCATCGGGGAACCCTAGAGGAGCGGGGGACTCAAACCTATCTCAAACCTAACCAACAGCCTAAGAACTGCCTTTGGCTGTCGTTACTCCCTATCCCCTTCCTCGACTATATCCACTAGCTTGTCTTTTACCATGAGCTATGACCCTATCAGCCAGATTGGGTGCCTCTCCTCTAGCTTCTCCTGAACGTGTCCTCACAATCTGTAAGAGAAAAGAATGAAAAGAGTTAGATACAAAATTGGATCCCTAGATACAAAATTGGATCCCTAGATACAAATTGGAATCAACTAATAACATAAAACAAAAAATAAATTTGAGTTTTCCTAGTGTCTTGTAGCCTCTTGAGGAGCAGTACAATCCTCTTCATATCATTTCACAAGACTCTACTAGACATGTCCTTGTATGATGAGATCGACGAACCTAAGACTCTGATACCTACTTTTCCACAACCCAAACTGTTGTGATTGGAACCCACACTAACCCTCCGTGGATAAACCATAACTTATCAACCAACCTGAGAAATTATCGATTCATTTAAAAAATATTAAGGCATTTTAGATATAAATCTAAGAGGTTTTTATATATCAATAAAATATAGGTGCAAAAGTCTAACTATTAAAATCCCAAAATATGAAAGTCATCGTACAAGGACTCTAACTAACAAATGTCTAGAGTAGTAAGGCAGATAAAAATAATGTTTGAAGGAAATAAACATCTATCAAGAGGGTCTATGGAAACCTGTATAGGATAGTATCTCACCCTCAGATTGATCAACAAGTGACACTAGATGCGAGATCGCATAAAAGAATCTCAAACATAATCTACTTTCAAAGAAAAATGCTAGAGTAGCATCAGAACAAACACTATGGACTGGTAAGAATCATATGCCGACTCAGATTAGTAACAAGTATATATCTCATAGCCAAATAAAAAATAGACGTGTACAATAACACATAACCAAGTAACTCAGGAATCAAGTAGTCAACACACTTCTGTCACACATTTGTACACATATGCTAAAGGGTGTTATTTTTTCCCATCTAGTTATGACCTGCAGGGGACCCTAGGTTTCCATGTACCAATATTGGTGTGATATCCAGTCTATCACACAATCAGTGGACCGTAAGCTTACATTGAACTCGATTCACTCATATCAGAATAATCATATATTTCTTATTCCTCTCAATATATCTTAGTATGTAATCTGTTCAGTTATCTCACAACATAATCAAGACAAGTCACATTGATAATCACAAGTGCACACAAAAAATACAAGTCATATTAAGACAGGATTTAATATTCGATTAGCCTATTCATACAAGCATTGTCAAGATAACAAATATCAATCACAGTCTATGTTCAAAGACCAATCATGCATGCTTTATAAACTCATAACACATACAAGTGACTATTCAAAGTCTAACTCCAAATAAACCATAACCCACCTCAATCGAATAACTTGAATGAGAAAGCTACTTCACGTGAGCCTTTTCTTTTGTCAATTCCTTGAAATGCTCAAGTCTAAAAAATAATCAATGCAAGAGTATTTAATTATCTACTCTTCAAATAATGACTCTGGGAACTCAAACCCACCTAATTCTATTCTTTTTCAAGCTTTCTGTTCCGTGTCACCCGCTATGGCACTATCATGACCTCTGCTATAATAGAAAAATTACCACTATAGCAAAAGTCAATGCCAGTAAGCACCACTATAGCAGCCGGTTCTGCTATGGAGGTACCGCTATAGTAGAACAATAGGATCAAGAAACCCAAAAATGGGTTTTATAATTTCATCCTCTTCCCTTCAGCCCCAAAAATAGATGAGGGTTACTCTAAAAACCCTCCAAGGCTTCTTCAAGGCTTGGGAGCCATGAGAAGGTGAGATTCCATCTAAAAGGATGTAAAACCATAGATTTTAGGCTTGTCATCCGTTAGGAAACGCCTTCATCGAGAGAAAATATATGTTGTGCAGCTACTTGACATCTAGGTAGGCTAGGTTTCTTTCATTGAGTAGATTTGACCTGTTTTCATTTTGATATTGTTGTATAGACGGAAAGGAGAAACCATGTCTAGGCCTTCGGGTACGGAGTCTGGAGGAACATTAAATGATTTGGTTGGTTTATTGATTAGGGATTGATAATGTCAGGGAGATGTATTTGTATTTCGTGTTGTTTATGATTATTATGTGTTGTATGATAATAGAATCCAAAGACTAGAGTGTTAGGAAGATTCAGGGAACTAGAAATGCTTTGGGTAGTTTAATGGCTAATAAAAAGGGAGTCTTCGTAAATGATTTGGTATAAAAGAGTAGAATAACAAAAATGGTTTATTTACTAAGGTTAGGGAAGGTCTTGCCCATACTGTATCTGTATTAGGAGTAGTCCAGAATTGATGTAACCACTGATTATGTGTCAAAAAGGGGTGAACGAGAATTTAGTGTTCGAACGGGATTCTAGATTGAGTTATGTACCTGGGGTTAGGGTAGGTGATGGCTTTTGTTTCCCAATATGCAATATGTATTCATGTACTATTGCTTAGTATTGTGTGAGTTTTATGCTTAGGGAATGACATGATGAATGTCTACTTATTCGTTTATCAGTCTTGTGAAATAAACTTATTTTGCTTGTTGGTTTACAAGTATGCTTTGTTCATTGTTTGTTGATAGGTTGGATTTTGTGTGTCATTCGGTTGGCTCGGGTACCACGCTTGGTACAAGAATTCTCAGTTGGCTCGGGTACCACGCCTAGTACAGGTTATTTATTGGTTGGATCGGGTACCACGCCTGGTATAGGATACTTATCGGGTGTCTCAGATACCACACCTAGTGCGGGAATTTATAATAGTTAGCTCAGGTGCCACTCCAGGTATGGGTTTTGGTTTACTTGAAGTGATTGTATTCTTTCGATGGTTCTGTGAGTGGACCGGGTTGTATTCTTGAATTGTGATTATTGCACATGGTCCATGAGAGGCCGGATAATTATATTTAAATATGAAGTTGGTCTTAGAGTAGACCGAGATTGCATATTAACACTAGGTGTTTGTATAGGGATCCTTGGTGGATCCGGGAAGTATAGAACGAATCTATGCTATTGTTACTTTCTCATTGTTTAAGTTGGTTGTTGAATCTGTTCCATGTGGTTGATAAGTTTAGAAGGAAGACTGAGAGTCTAGAAACATATTGTTACGGGTCTAATTGTTACTTATTGTTCTTCACATGTTGGGTTCCTAAGAGGGCTGGGATTTATTATTATTTGGCGTATAGTTGGTCCATGAAGGACCAGGTTAGTGTGCTTAAGTGACAAGGTGGTTCTTATGTGAACTGGGGTCGCATGTTATTGACATAGATTACATCCTAGGGATCCTTGTTCAGCCTGGTTTATGTAAAAAGGATATATGTTTGTTGTCACTGAGATTTGTCAATGTCGGTTAGACTTATTACGTGCGATTGATAAGTTAAGTACGATACTCATGGTCTGGTTATGATATTGGTTGTTTTTACTTGTCGAGTATGGCCCTGGGAGTCATTGGGGGGATTTTGTACTAGTAGGTGACTTGGGAAGTCTAGGTGACAAGATGACTTGGGAAGTCTAGGTGTCAAGGTGACTTAGGAAGTTTAGGTGACAAGGTAACTTGGGAAGTCTAGGTGTTAAGGTGACTTGGGAAGTCTAGGTGACAAGGTGACTTGGGAAGTCTAAGTGTCAAGGTGACTTGGGAAGTCTAGGTGACAAGGTGACTTTGGAAGTCTTGGTGTCAAGGTGACTTGGGAAGTCTAGGTGACAAGGTGACTTGGGAAGTCTAGGTGTCAAGGTGACTTGGGAAGTCTAGGTGACAAGGTGACTTGGGAAGTCTAAGGGTCAAGGTGACTTTGAAAGTCTAGGTGACAAGGTTACTTGGGAAGTCTAAGGGTCAAGATGACTTGGGAATGTCCTAGGAGTCAAATCCTAGTATCTTATAGTGGTGGAGTTAGCAGCGAAAGGGATAGGCAGGCTTGGGTTGGTATAGGGCTTATGTAAGGTGAATGTTGAAGGGCTGAAATATTATAATTAATTGTACATTTTCCCTTGATTTCTATATGATGGTATGGAATGGATTTGGGTCGATCGATGATGCCTACCAGTACGTGTGTTTGTATTGATTCTACTCTTGCTATACATTTTTGGGTATAGTCTGGTTGCATGGTTGGTGATGTTTCATAGGTACAGGATGACGGTGATTCTCCAGCAGCTTCTACTTTTGTTTTTATGGTAGGAGTCGTGTCTTCTTATATTTTTGTTTAACTCTTGTATTAGCTCTTGTACCTGCTTAGACTAGATCCTAGAGAGAGTGGTTGTATTTTTGAAAGAGGTTTTCCACATTAAATTGTAAATGTTTTCATATATTAAAGGAGTTATTTATGATTTGACTTTGTTTCTGCATTACCTGTTGGATCGGGTGGTAAGGGTTCTCCAATCTAAGTGGACTAGAATAGGTGCCCGCACGGCCCATTAGTTGGGTCGTGCTAGATTATATTAGAGTGCTAGGTTACCGGTCTCCCGTACAAGAGCAAAATGTAGAATAAAGTCCTGCAGATTAGTGTGTTGACGTCCACATCTAATCTTTGGGAAGCTATCATGCATTCTTGGAAACATCTCTCTTATTTCATCCTTTTTCATGTAGTTTGTTTTAATTTCTTGTATGGTTTGATTCCAATTGGTATCTCTTGATTCCAATTGGTATCTTAACAAAGTGAAGGATGTCATTGGACTCCAGGTGCGATAAGACAAGCAAGAGAAGTTGGAACCGAGAAGGTTCTAATTGGTATCTGGCCTGAAAGGTTGTGGTGAAGCATGGATGACCAACTAATAGTCATCCATTGACCGAACATAGAATATTATATGTGGCTTGATTGTGTTGTAGTTTTAAGCTTGAGATTGGTGTGTTACAATGATTGAAATTATTAGGGTGTAATTGATTTCCTGACTGTGAATGTTTGGGTCTTAAGAGAGTCATATCTTGAAATTGGTGTACTTTTGGTGTGTGATAAACTGCTATGTGTCTTGATTTGAAAAATTCGTATCACATTTTGATAAGGGTATCATCATTGGTTAAGATGATGAGGGTACAAGACTTATGACTATAGGAAAGCTTCGGATTCAGACAGTTGGGGCTTGGTTGAGAACCATGGGAACAAGGGAGTTATTCGTGCATGATAGCGGGACTGTGTTGTTGTGAACAATTTTCTCATGTAATTCTATTTTGATTTGTGATAATTAGATGATAAGTTTCGATCGGTGCATTGCCAGGGATGGTCTTGGGGTGTTGATTTAGACTATGGCGAGATTTATGACATTAATAATGATAATCAGAAATGTGGATGAGTTGATTCTTTTGAAAATTTTGATTTTTCTAGACGGGTACAATTAGGACTGCCATAGCAGAATTGTACCCTACAGTGATCCCGCTATAGTAGAAATTTCACTGCTATAGCAGTACCGCGGTAGCGGAGTGACGATCGCTATAGGAGAAGGGGATGGGACAGTATGCTTGCCCTATCTTCCCCCTATTTATCCTTCAATTTTTGGGGTGTCTAAACGCAATATTTAGGCTACAGGTTGCTATGTAAAAGCAGGAAAATACCAGTAAAATGATGTTTGCATGCTTATAAAGGAAATAAGTGTCTAAAATGAGAATCCATGTACTTAAAAATGAAAGGGGAATGAGAGAACTTTTTAGAGAATGGTAAATTTTCTAGGATTCTACTCTTGGGGGGTCTCCATAGTGGTGTGCAAGCCGCTATAGCGGGATGGGCAGGGCAAAATCCCTGTCCTGATTCCCCCTGTCCTATTTTCATTCCCAGGTCATTTTAAATCGCTATTTGAGCTACGAGTTATTGCATGAATTATTTAGCATCCATGCACGATAAAAGGAAAGGGTAGATATGGTAGCCTGGGGTATTGATAAAATTACGATTTGACAATTGGTGGGAATAGTCACCCATGTAGAATTTGGTAAAATGACCCATAATTGACTGAGTAGTGTTGGACACTACTCATAGGCTTATGCTATGAGGGTGATTATTGGTTGGTTTATTATTGATGATCCTTAGTGGTAGGGTTGGTTGAGAGAGTGGGGTTATTAAATGGGATTCTTTAACATTGTTATCCTTCTTGTCGGTCATCATAGTACTTGGTGTTACTGCTCATTGAGTGATGGGGATGTGCTCACTATACCATTGGTTAGGGTGTAAGTGACAGAGTAGAATTCCCTCTAAGATAAGAGTTGACAAAAATCTCAAGGTAGGATGGGTTCAAATGGAATTTTAGTGTTATGTGGTTTTGAGATACGTGGTGTCTCGGGGCATAGTATTGATAGGAGAAAGGTGATACTATGATATGTGAGGGGCATAGTACCCTTTAGAAAGCTTTTGGAATGGGGTTCGAGTTAGCAAAACTCTGGGTATAGCAGGAAAGGGGTCGCTATGGTGGGATCTAGTCTTCGTGGCATGGGAAATTGTTTCATTCATTAAGTGTGAATTTCTTTTGTTCTGGTGTTTCGGTGAGACCCCGGATTTCTGAGGCACTCGGGAAGGAGTACTCTTATTGGCCTGGTGCATCTTGGAGGAACGAATTCCTTCTTAGAGCAGGATCGAATTAGTTTTTGGTTGAGGTTGGGTCTACCAAGGGAATTGAAAGTTTTGGTGGTTTGCGTAAGTTTATATTTACGCTATCATGGTCGAGCATTAAGGTTAAAAAGACTAGTTCATTCTTTCCCTCCGCCTTAGAGATCATTTGAGGATGAACGATGGGTAAATTTGTATCTGTTGAAATGACCTATTCAGTCATTATTAAAAGGCACCTCGTTATGGGAGAGGTATTCTTTTGAAGAGCGGGTAAGAAAAACTTCTGGGTTGAGGAGTTGGAAATTTTGGGCTAGGCTAGTCTTTGATGAATTCATAGAAAGGTAAGGTCTAGGTAAATCTTGTAAAGTATTGTGTAAAATGTCTAAGTTTGAGCTAATTTTTCCATTAGCTAAGTCGTTAAGGAGTCCGTAGGACTTTTCAGAAGTTAATTCGGGTAAGTAGAACTCCCGATATCAAAGTTGACCTAAAAGGGTTGGTTCAGAACATCAAAATTTGAAGTGTGTTGTGAAATGGATACTTTTGGGGAACTTTACAACTTTCGGTTCCACTATAACAGTTGACTCAGCGCTATCGCGACCTCTACTATAGCAGAGAAATTACCTTTATAGCGGAAGTCAACATCAGTCAATACCACTATAACAGTCGGTTCCGCTATAAAGGTAATTTCTCTGCTATAGCAGAGCATGGACCTCGATAGCAGAACGACAGGATCATAAAACCCAAAAATAGGTTTTATAATTTCATCCTCTCCCCTTCAACCCCTAAAACTGATGAGAGTTACTCTAAAAACCCTCCTAGGCTGCTTCAAGGTTTGGGAGCCTTGAAGAGGGGAGATTCTAGCTAAAAAGACGTAAAACCATTGATTTCTGGCCTGTCATCCGTCAGAAAACACCTTCACAGAGCCAGAATATGCATTGTGCAGCTGCTTGGTGTCTAGGTAGGCTAGGTTTATTTCATTGAGTAGATTTGACCTGTTTTCATTTCATATTGTTGTATAGACGGAAAGGATAAACCATGTCTAGGCCTTCGGGTACGGAGTCTGGAGGAACATTAAATTATTTGGTTGGTTTATTTATTAGGGATTGATAATGTCAGGGAGATGTGTTTGTATTCTGAATTATTTATGATTATAATATGTTGTTTGATGATAGAATCTTGGGACTTGAGTGTCAGGAAGGTTCGGGGAACCGAAAATGCTTTGGATAGTTAAATGGCTAATAAAAAGGAGTCTTCGTAAATGATTTGGTATAAAAGAGTAGAATAACAAGAATGGCTTATTTACTAAGGTTAGGGTTGTATGTATGTTAGGAGTAGTCCAAAATTGATGTAGCCACTGATTATGTGTCAAAAGGGGGTGAACAGGGATTTAGTCTTCAGATGGGATTCTAGATTGAGTTATGTACCGGGGGTTAGGGTAGGTGATGGCTGTTGTTTCCCAATATGCAATATGTGTTCATGTACGATCGCTTAGTATTGTGTGAGTTGCATGCTTAGGGAATGAGATGAGGACTGTCTACTTATCTAGTTATCAGTCTTGTGAAATGAACTTGTTTTGTTACTTGTTGGTTTACAAGTATGCTTTGTTTATTGTTTGTTGATAGGTTAGATTTTGTGTGACATTTGGTTGGCTCGGGTACCACGCATGGTATGAGAATTCTTGGTTTGATCGGGTACCACGCCTGGTACAAGTTACTTATTAGTTGGCTCGGGTACCACGCCTGGTGTGGGAAACTTATCAGCTGGCTCGGGTACTACGCCTGTGATGTCCCGAGATTTCACGACACATTTGTAGCTTAAAACTAAGGAGTTTGGGAGTTATTTTTGTTGGATTTGATGTCGTTTGTTGCATGTACAAGAAAAATTGTTGAATAGATAAAAGTACCAAAAAATTGCACATTTCTGGCCAAAAGTCATGCCCCACTGGCGTGGGATCCAACATATCCCGTGGGAGAGGCCGTTAAAAGGAACCACAGAAACCAAAGGCAAAAGTCATCTCCTATAACCTACCACGATGGGTGTCGGTCCAACCATGGGTCATCACAAAGCCCATCGGACTAGACCAGTGGAACTGAAGCTGAGAGGAAGGACCTGACGAGCTGCCATGATGCCCGTGAAAGACACGATAGGATATCGCAAATCCTGTCGAATCAAACCAGTAGAGGTTGAGGATAGAGTCTACTAGCCTATGAGATGTCTATGACGGGTGTCGCATCTACGAAGTCCCATCGCATTAGCCCATAGAATCGAGGTAGGAGACCTGGAGCTCAAACAATTAGAAGCTCGACAGGCACCCACGATGCCCGTCGCATCCATGACGGCCCGTGGGGTGTCTCTTCAGAAGTACCGCGTCCATTCAATCCTAGAACATTTAGGATTTGGTATTTTTTGTCTATAAATACTTCCCCTTAGGTTTTATTTCAGCCCCCCTCCTCCGACATTGTTTTGAAATTGTTATGTTTTATTTATGTTTTAGAGACATCATATCACAAGTTCTTGAGAATTAAAGTTTGTTCTTGATTTATTGAAGTGTTCTTGAGATTTATTCAAGATTCTTGATTTCTTTACTTCATCTTGTAAGTATATACTCATGATTGTTCCAACGTAACTTGATTGTTTACTTATGAACATGAGTAGCTAAATTCACAACCAGGGTTGTGATAAACATGACGGATTAATGAAGTAGGCAAAGAACTTGGTAATTCTAGGGCGATGTTTATGCATGTATTGTTCTTCCCTTTGCTTTGATTGCTTTTTAACGGTGTACAACATTAGAACTCACCTTATCCTTACTTTCCGGACCAAGGAGGTAACAGATGGGAAAAGGGTTGTTCAATAATGGAGATTTGAGGCTACCAACCCTCATCTAATAGCTTGATCTTGTCCGGGAATAGCTAATCTGGGATCCAGGGTAAGGGTTAGTAAAGCACGCACCCGCGATCGGACCAAGGCGTGTGGTGAAATTCATGTATTTGAGGGACCAACTATTTAGGTGAACCTAACCTACTGATTCTGCATGCTAAGCACCAATCTAATTTATTATGTACAACGCCTTACTAAGTTATGATCTCATAGGGAACACTACCCTGGTCACTTCTCTTATTGATAATAACTTCTGATATTGTTACTTGATACTTGTTACGAATTTAAGTTACGATAAATATTTGTTACTCAAAATCCCCCTTCCTAGGGAAATAAACAGCTAACAGAGTGAGTAAACACTAATCAACCATAGTCCTGCCATATTCCCTGTGGGATTGACTCCAACTTTCGTTGGGTTCTATGTTTGAACAACAACCCCTTACGCTTCTAAAAGGAGGTGTAATTTAGCCGCATTAAATTTTGGTGCCATTGCTGGGGAATACGGTTTAGGATTAATAGAGATTGTGTTTATTTCACTATTAGTATTTATTTCCTGATTTTACTTTTTTTGTTGTTTTTGTTTTGTTACATAGGTTTTACACTTGTGCATGCCCATTACAAGGAGTCAAGGCAATCCATTGATCCCATACAATCCTCAACTCCATAGAACTGTAAGAAACATGGCTAAAGAGGGAGTTTATGAGACACCGGAACAGGTCACAGCTCGATTGTTGGCCGAAGAAGAGTAGAGGAAAAAGTAAGGGGAAGACGTCCTTGCTGCTGAAGATGTGCAAATTGCAGCAGACCTTGCAGCTCGCAATGCGGTATCTGAACAAGAAAGGCAAGCATGACAACAAGTTGCTCGCCAAGCTACACTAGATGCACAAGCTGCAGCAAATGGCCTAGCGAACCAGTCGTACCAAGAGGGAACAGGAGCTAACAGTTGCAGCAACCACGACAAGCCCCTCAGTATGATATTGATGACGATATAGATAACTTAGGACTACCAGGCCCATAGTAGTGCCGCCACTTCTAATAGGTACAAAGTTTTACATTACCAGCACTATGATCCAACTGCTGAACCTGAAAGGACTATTTTCTGGGCTACCTGTTGAGGATGCAAATATGCATGGGTCTAATTTTTTGGGAATCTGCAAAGCGTAAAATCTACTTGGAGTGGAGAAAGATGCTATTAGACTGAGGCGATTCCCATATCTTTGACTGGAGAGGCAATTATTTGGCTTAATGAGTTGCCCAAAAATGTATATTTACATGGCTGGAGCTAAGGACTCATTTCCTTGCGAGGTTCTTTCTGCCATCTAGGATGTTGCAGATGAAACAAGAGATTTATAACTTCAAGCAGCTACCCACGGAGGCTCTGCACGAAACGTGGTTGAGGTTCAATAAGAGGCTGAAGGATTCCAAAACAAAAAATCCCTTATGAGAATCTGATAGAGATATTTTACAGAGCATTGAATGCGAACACGAAGGGGGTAGCTGATACGGTGACTGGGGAAGCATTCAAAGAGAACACTTATTATGAAACGTCTGAGATGCTTGATAGGGTCACCAAGACCAACAAAGTGAGGCACACTAGAGAATCTGAGAGTGCAGTGGGTACTTACATAGTTGGGAACTCCATCAACCATCAAGAATTTTACGATAATAAATAGAGTTTCGCAAGCTTGCAAACAACTATGGATCTAATTAGGAAGCAAATTCTTAATGGCGGGCTAGAAAAGGTGAAGGAAATCGGTTCACAAGGAAAATCTCCAAGGCAAGATGAGTATTAACCTGACGAGGAAGTTAGCTACCTGAATGATCAAGAAACGGGTTTCCAGGCCAATGGCCAAAGAAATCAAGTTTGGAAAAAAGAGGACAACTACAATCGGTCTTGATATACAGACGTGAGTAGGGGTAAAGATGGTGATTAGCAGAAGAGATATGGTTACAATAATGATAGAAGCGGCCTCTATATCCCTGTGGAAATCGCGAATTAGGTGCTGATCAACCACTCCAACCCATGAGATAGTTGATGAACAAGTTATTGCAAAAGGCTGATGCTACAGACCGAATCTTAAAGGATATACGAGCGGATCTTTCTGGCATGAGTCAGAAGTTTGAGTCTCATTCTGTAGCGATAAAGCAGATGGAGGAAAAAATGAGTCAGTTTTCTACAACTCTGAATCTGCGTCAAAAGGGTACTCTCCTAAGTGATACATTTCAGAATCCAAAAAATGATCGACAGGTTATGGCTATGGCTACCCGAAGTGGAAAATAGACTATTAACCCTTCAATGCCTATAGTTGTTGATGAGCTGGCCGAGTCTGAAAAAAAGGATGCTAAGATTATGGTCGAGTTTGAGGAAAAAGATAGCGGTGAAGGGCCAAGTGAGGGGAAATCTTCTGGTTCAAAGGCGAAGAACAAAGAGGTTGCACCGGTCTTGAAGCCCATGACATTGCCTCCTACACCTTACCCACAAAAATTGAAGAAAAAGGTTGAGGATGGCAAATTTCACAAGTTCATCTCTATGCTGAAACAACTTTCAGTCAATATTCCTTTAGTTGAAGCATTGGAGCAGATGTAAATACGCTTAAATTACACCTCCTTTTAGAAGCGTAAGTGGTCAATGTTCAAATATAGAACCCAACAAAGATTGGGTTCGATCCCACAGGGAATATGGTAGGACTATGGTTGATTAGTGTTTACTCGCGCTCTTAGTCGTTTATTTCCCTCAAAAAGGGGGGTTTCAAAGAACAAGTAGTAATAGTAACTAGAATGTAAACAAGTAACAATTAATAGTTTTAAGAGTTGTAATCAGTGGGAGAGATGACTAGGGTAGTGTTCCCCATGAGATCATAACTTAGTAAGGCGTTGTACTTAGTTAACTAGTTTTGTTCTTAGCATGCAAAATTGGTAAGTTAGGTTCAACTAAATCCTTTGTCCAGCAGATAGATGAATTTCACTACATGCCTTGGTCCGTCCATGGGTGTATGATTTACTAACCCTTACCCTTGATCCCAGATTATCTATTCCCGGACAAGGTCAAGCTATTAGATGAGGGTTGGTAGCCTCAAATCTCCTTTGTTAAACAACTCTTTTCCCATCCATTACCTCCTTGATCCGGTAAGTAAGGTTAAGGCAAGTTCTAACGTTGCGCACGGTTAAAAAGCAATCAAAGCGAACGGAAGAATCATACATGCATAAACACCGCCCTAGAGTACCAAAGTACCTTGCCTACTTTGTTAATCCCTCATGGTTCCCACAAGCCTAGTTGTGGATTTAGCTACTCATGTTCATAAGTAAACATTCAGGAGTTACTGGTGTGTTCATGATCATATACTTACGATAAGAGGTAAAGAAATCTGGAATCTTGAATAGGTGAAGATGGAAGCAAGAACAATGAACTATGAATGTATTCAACTCTCAAAACCAAGAACAAACTAAAATCACAATATTTCGAATATATTTTCTCCAAAGTAATGAGCATAAAAAACGTAAAATAAACCTGGGAAAAGTATTTATTGACAATGGAAATCCTGTCCTAACAAAACTAGGAAACTGAACTTGGCAAGGAACACGGGTTGGAATGATGAACCGTCATTTGAAATGATGGGTCATAGTCTGTTAAGGTCAACCATAATCCTGGCTCATCAACATCTTCTGTCATGAGAAACTACTGGTGGAACCACAAGTCGAACTTCTAAATAACTGCTCATCTCTTTGACTCATTGTTTCTTGGTCCCTTCTTTTGCCTTTTCTGATCAATGACTACGAGTCCAATAGGCCGGGTCATACATTGGGAGTACGGTTCGCACTATGAGTCGGGCTTCCTGCTCTTTCTTTTGCACCACTGTAGTAAGGAAAAAAAAAATCTGATCTACGAGTAGACAGGGATATTCGTAATATGAAACCATGACTCATCGACTGACTCTTGCTTATTCTTCTATAATTTCACAGCTTCGGGACTTTGGTGTACGAGTTAACAGGACGGGTCCGTGGTCCAGAACCACGGACCGTCAAATAATTTGTCTTCTATGTAGCCTTCCCTTTTTAGCTCAATTTCCAACACTTTGCTTTAGGATTCATTTTTCCTGCACACTTAACAAAAAACATCAAATCTACCAACACAATGCTAAAGAACTTGCGATACTCCTAAGTATTAAGTGTCAAAAGTGACGTACTTCTATGTCACATCAACACCCTCAACTTAAGACTGTTGCTTGTCCTCAAGTTTCAACAGAAAACCATCTTAAAATAATGCTTTAGCAAAAGAAAATCATGAACTACAGCAGTCATATGATTTAGCAATTCAGCTCACAACAAGTATCACAATCTTTTTCAACATAAACAAGTGCACAAGTTCTGTCTTATCAAGAAAATACAAGAGGATCCATGGACGACATTACGCTATCAACAGACGACTTAACATACACTTATGAGACTTACCCTAGAAGTCAACAGTCAAAGTTTCTCTAGTGCCTTCACCATAAAGAAGTCCCAATCCCACAGTAATATAGTTACAATCTTCGGGACTTAGCTATAACACTCACACTCACAAAGATGTGCAAGCAATGGGTGCACAATACTATAGGCTTGCCCTTATTTTCTACACCTCGGCTTTCAAACAGTTGGGTTAAGATCACAATAGGACCTTAATCAACTTGTAATGTAGGCTCGGGGATGGGTACGGTAGATATGGGAATTAGTGACTAAGCCCTCCTTGATACTACGCTATGTATCTTCAACTTTTCAGGCAAACTCTATTCTTTCGTCCCCTTTTTCTCCCTTGTTATTTCTTCATTTTCATCAATTGATGGGTGCGGCTTTTATTTCAGACTAATCTTTTCATCACATATCGTTCTCTTTTCTTTTTCTTTTTCTTTTTCATTTTCTTTTTCTTTTTTCTTTTTCTTTCTCTTTTCTTTTTCTTTTTCTAGCATATCTGCCACACCCAGTATTTCTCCTTTTTATTACTAACCTCTTCTCTTCATACCCATATTTTGCACTTGCCTCTACAGTAGCCACCCTCAACTTAGGCAATTTGCCTAAGTTGAGGTACACAATGTCCAAAGAGGGACCAGGGCCAAACTAAAGGTTCGTAGAAAACCGGGAAGGTGATTGGGCTAAACAACAAAAAGGGTCAATTCAGGCTCAAAATCATGGATCAAATGGTATTCACATTAATTGGATGGTTATTTAGGCTAAAGTGGACTATTTCAAAAATGGACTATGATCCTTTTCTAACCAACCATCCTACAACCTAGGCAAGACTAACCTGGCCAATTCTAGATTGGCATACAATGCAAGAACAGTACGAATGCAGATCACACACACATGACACCGAGTATAACAATCACATGCTAACTATCAGGTTCATACTCTAGCTTAAGCCATTCATCAGATCAATTAACATAATGTCATGCACAAATCCATAATGGTTAGTCTATCAAAAATAGATAATCTTATGTCACACAAAAATTGGAGGGTTATCCATTTTTCAATCAAGACTACGAAGCCTGTTATTCACCCTAATGTTAATGTTGTCCAACTTGTCATTTAGATTGTCAATCGATTTCTGGATCAGATCAACAACATCAGCTATTTCCCTGTGGATTAACGGCTTCATGGAGTTTGAGAACCTCTTAATTTGTTCATATGCATGAAAGGCTACTTTAGCAACCTTACTGAAAAATCTCAGTAGTGAAGAAATAGGACTGTCCTTGCTCGCTAGACAGAGAAGATTGAGGTGATGAGGATGGTCCTGGTGTGGCAGTAGAGGGGTCAGAAATTGGTGCTACATTCTCGTCAAATAAAACCAAGGCATCGGGTGGCAAATCCCCATTAGGCTCGGGGAAAACAGTACTCCCGGACGCTGTTGAATGAGTCCTTGCCCTTGCATCTGGGTTTGCCATATCTTGAATAAGGGTTATGTTTTGGAAACTAGTTGCATTTACGAACCTATCTACTCCTGTCATCTCAGGCACCTCAGCTGCGTGACATAGTAGAGTGACCAGGAAAGGGAATGGATAGGGATGGCCGTAGCGCCCTTTCTTTGATTTCCTCTGCAATTATGCGGGTAATGAAAAGGTCATATCTGGATATAATGGCTTCAACCAAGATGGCCCAATTTTGAGTGAGTGTATTATCTGTTGTAGTGGGTACCAACCGATGCCTAACTATAGACCACCAGAACTATCTAGCCATGCTCAATGATGCTTTAGTGATGTTTACAATTTTTGATGTCAACCATGGTAGATTTTTGTCAGTGATAATCGAGGTAATCTACCTAAGAGGTGTTTTATTCTGTCTAAACTATTCCAATCGGGCACCCAAATCGGTCTGGGATGTTGGAGCTACAAAATTTGGGCCATAAATAAAGCGCTAAATGGTGCACTCTGAGATGTCTACCTGCACCCCTCTTACCTGCACTTTCTCCAAGGCCGGCTACAACTTTAGAATCATTCCTTTTTCATACATATTTGTTATCATAGCCATGTATGCCGCATAAAACTCATGAACTAGCACCAGGTTATATGGACCACCCGACCGAATCATCCACTAGAATACATAATGATCATACAGCCCCTTAACGTTGGCCATGTCATCTAACCCCACAAATCTAATATCTACCTCTTCATGGATTCTCCGCCTTGGGTGCCCTTTCTCAGTCAAAGACAAGCATTCATGGTAAATTCGGGATGTATTGTTAATAGCCCATCGAACCCTATCCCACACTTTGGTATTTTTGCATCTAAAAGGTAGGGGAGCTACGGGAATGGACTTATTGACTTGTGGCTCTGTTGTAGCAGGAACTTCTTAGTCATCCTTGCTAGCATTTTCATTATCACTCTGGCTAGCACTTTCTGAATCTGAATCTGAACCTTTATTGTTCTTGCTGCCCAAAGCTATAGCATCCCCAGATTCAAACTCTCCAGATCCGCTTTCTTGTGGTGGTGAACCAGAAGCAGACTCACCCTCTCCTTCTTCGGACTGCAGAGGGGTGGCCTTTTCTAGAACCTTTGCTTGGTGCCTAGTGGTCAGAGGTATTTCTTCTGGGTCAGAGTCTATATTATAAACCACTATCTTCGGACTCAGAGGCTTCATATTGTAGCTATCTTTTCTGTCTGATTATTGCCTCTGAGTCTTTGGTTACGACCTTCTTTTGGGTATTATATGGTGGCATGGTACCTACGGGGTAGACCTTGTTAATATGGAGAATCAAATACAAAGCAGAAGTATAATGTTGTAGGCACAGACTACGGGTTGATCTACGACCCATAAAATCAGAGTACGGGTTGTCAACCCTTTCATGGTTCCAGGAATTCTTTTAACTATCGAGGACCACGACTCAGTTGACGGACCATGGTTTGGAACCACAGGCCCATCCTGTGAGTCGTGGTTTAGGTTCAGAACCTGACCCACTTTTTACAGTTGTTTCAGTGACCATGAGTCATTTAGACGGTCTGTAAATTGAATTACGGTCCGTATATTCCCTAGTAATTTCTGGGTAACCATGTTTACGATCAAAAACTCCCTCCTTTTTCTATTTCACACAGTTTATTTATTTTCTCAACAAAAATTCCCAATTTTTCTATGTCCATACCTATCACACACACAAATTTTGTCACACATCACCTAGGGTTTCAAAACTTTGAGGGTTAGTCAAAATAAGAGCCCTAGCTTCTGCTTTATCTTAAGAAAGAGAACAAAAAGGGAGAGAAGAAAACTTACCCTTGATGATCAAGTTCTTTTTCGCGTTGAATGTACTTTTGTGTGATCAATTTGTGCGTGTAATAGGTTGAAAAAACAATTTGGTGAAATTATTTGGGAGTTTGAGTTGAATTAGGAGTGAAAGAGGGAGAATTTTGATTCTTTCATTTTAAAAATGGCGGTTACCTATTGTAAACGGGAAGAAGAAGAGAGAAGCCGGGCTGGGTTTTAATTTTAAAATTTGGGCCGACCGTGACCCGACTGCTTACTGTACTTGGGACCTACGAGTTAAAACTATTGTCCATCTTTCAGGAAGACAGTCCATCATCAAACTCGTGGTTCTTTGTTCTGACCTCACCATTTGCCAGGAATGACGACTCAACTGACGAACCGTGGTCTGACAACACGGACCATCCTATGAGTCGTACTTGTAACCATCAGAGGTCTTTCAACATTTTGCTCCACAGACTATGCATTAGTACACAGTCTATCTTTTGGAAGCACAGACCATCCTGTAGACTCGTTGTTTCCCTTTTCAGAGACCTATCCATTTTACTCCAGAAACCCCAAGTTGGTTTACGGTCCATTATTCCGATGAACGGACCATGAACTCAGCCGTGATTTCCTGAAATTCCTGCACTGGTATTCTTTCCTTTCTCCCTGAACATAAAACAAATATTAGTCTTGGGTTGCCTCCCAAGCAGCGCCTCATTTAATATCGCGGCACGACGGGAATGTTTTGGCTACTATGACTTCGCCAAAACACTTCTACAAAAGCAAAAATAACAAGATAAAAAAGAAAATATCCATGGGTTGCCTCCCATGCAGGGCTAATTTAACATCGCGGAACGACGCAGGTTGCTTGATTACTCAGACTTCATCAAGCTCCTTGGGTGGAATGAATTCATCCAGGCTCTAGGCTTCCATTGTTTTGAGCTCCTCTGCTGTGCCAAAATAAGCTTTAATCTGTTGTCCATTAGCCTTGAACCTTTTTCGTTTATGATTTTCAAGGTCAACGGCCCCGTGAGGAAACACCTGCACCATCTTGAAAGGTCCAATCCACTTGGACTTCAACTTGCCAGGAAACAAGCGAAGTCTAGAATGGAAAAGTAGGACCAAGTCAACCGGCTGGAAGTTTCTCTTTTCTATCTTCCGGTCATGGTACAATTTCATCCTCTCCTTATATAATGCTAAACTCTCAAATGCATTTAGGAGGAACTCATCAAACTCATTCAGCTTCCTAAGGCATTGTAACGATGCCTCAGACCAATCTAAGTTCAGCTTCTTACACGCCCACATGGCCTTATGCTCTAACTCAACTAGAAGATGGAACGCCTTACCAAACACAAGATGATATGGTGACATAACTATTGGGGTCTTGAATGCAGTTTTGTACGCCCACAAAGCATCATCTAACTTCGGTGACCAATCCTTTCTATTGGCATTGATAGTCTTGGACATGATCGACTTTATCTCTCTATTGGAAACTTCTACTTGTCCACTCGTCTGAGGATGATAAGGGGTTGAAACTCTGTGTTTTACTCCATATTTCTTAAGTAAAGCTCGAAACAGCTTGTTGCAGAAGTGAGCGCCTCCATCACTAATTATTTCCCTTGGCGTACCAAACCTGGAAAAGATGTTGTTTATCAAGAACGTTGTGACACACTTGCCTTCATTACTAGGAAGCGCAACTGCCTCCACCCACATAGATACATAGTCCACAACCACCAATATGTACTGGTTTCCATTGGACATCAAAAAAGGGCACATAAAGTCTATACCCCAAACGTCAAACAGCTCAATCACAAGGATGGGATTAATAGGAAGCTCATGCCTCCTTGATATGCCTCATTCCCTTTGACATCTGCTACAAGCCTTAGCAAACTCATGGGAGTCTTTGTGAATAGTCGGCCAATAGTAGCGGCATTATAAAATCTTGTGCGCAGTTTGGATACCACTATGTTGAACTCCAACAGAGGATGAATGGCATGCCTCTAGTATCTCCATCATCTCAGCTTCAGGCATATATCTCTAGATCATAGTATCAGTGCACACACGAAACAAGAATGGCTCTTCCCAGAAGTATTTCTTGACATCCAACATGAACTTTCTTCTTTCGTGGACACACATATCATCAGGCACTAAATCACTTGCCAATAGTTGGAAATGTCAGCAAACCATGGAATCTAATCTTGTGAAGCAGCTAAAACTTGTTCATTAGGAAACCAGTCATCTATCTCCTACTCATCATTCAGCTTCAACATTGCCTCTACTTCCAGCCTAGACAAGTGGTCTGCTACCTGATTCTCTGTACCCTTTTGGTCCTTGACTTCAAAATCAAACTCTTGTAGCAGCAACACCCATTGAATCAACCTTGGCTTAGCATCCTTATTCTCCATGAGATAACAAAGAGATACATGGTCAGTATGCACCACCACCTTGGTGCCAAGCAAGTAAGATCTGAATTTTTTGAAAACAAAGACCGCAGCGAGCAGCTCATGTTCAGTGACAGTATAATTCATTTGAGCCAAGTTAAGTGATTTACTGGCATAATATCTAGGATGAAGAATCTTTTTGCGCCTTTCGCCTAGGACTGCTCCTAGTGACACTCCACTAGCATCGCACATAACCTCAAAATGTTGAGACCAATCAGGAGAAATAATAATAGGAGCTGAGACCAACTTTTCTTTAAGGCACACGAATGCCTTAAAACATACATCATCAAACACAAACTTTACCTCCTTCTCTAATAATTTGCACAATGGATTAGCAATTTTGGAGAAGTCCATGATAAACCTCCTATAGAAACCAATATGCCCCAAAAAGCTTCGAATCCCCTTTACTGAAACTGGTGGAGGCAATTTTTCAATCACCTCAATTTTTGCTTTGTCGACCTCAATACCTTTCTTGGAGATTCGATGGCCAAGAACTATAGCCTCTTTCACCATGAAGTGACACTTTTCCTAGTTTAGCACCAGATTACACTCTTCACATCATTTCAGCACACAAATCAGATGATCCAAAAAATCTTTAAAAGAGTCACCCACTACCAAAAAGTCATCCATAAATACCTCAATAGTGTCCTCCACCATGTCTGAGAAAATAGACATCATGCCACGCTGAAATATCGCTGGTGCATTGCATAAACCGAAAGGCATCCTCTTGAAAGCAAATGTCCCATATGGACAGGTGAAAGTGGTCTTCTATTGGTCTTCAGGAGCAACCAAAATCTGATTGTATCCCAAATAACCATCAAGAAAATAGTACCATCATGTACCTAAAAGATGGTCTAACATCTGATCCATGAACGGCATTGGAAAATGGTCCTTCTCAGTCCAAGCATTAAGCTTCCTATAATCCATGCATATGTTCCAGCCTGTGACTAGCCTCATCAGAATAAACTCATTCTTTGCATTTGGGACTACAGTAATCCCACCCTTCTTCAGCACAAACTGAAGCAGGCTTACCCACTTGTTGTCCGCAGTAGGGTAAACCACACTTATATTCAGCTACTTAATAATCTCCTTCTTGACAACCTCTTGAATAGGTCGATTCAACCTACGATGGTGCTCAGTACTCGAAATACAATCTGGCGTGAGCTGAATTTTATGTGTATAGATTCCAGGTGGAATCCTAATAATATTTGTGATGGTCAAACCAATGGCCCTCTTAAACTTTGTCAACATAGAAACCAGAGCCTCAACCTACCCTTCAACTAAGTCTACAACAACAATAACTAAAAAGGTCTCATTTTTCCTTAGGAACACGTACCGAAGATGGGCTGGAAGTTCTTTGAGCTCCAAGATTGGAGGCTTCTCAATAGATGGTCTGGCCAACGGTGTCTGTCTATTTTTCAAGTCCAAGTCAATCTTATTTGGAGCATAGTTGTAAGAACCCATACCTGCTAGTTCTTCAACCATATCATCATACTCATTAATATCATCTCCGTCAAAATTTATAATCACAGTCGCAAGTGCCTCAACACTAAGTCTCTCCTCAACAGGCACAACTAACTAATCCTCATCAACCATATCAATAATAGAAATCACTCACATGTTATCATGGTGCTTCTTAGACTAGCAGACATTAAAAGTTACTACCTCATCATTCAATCTGAACTTCATCTACCCTATCTCTAAGTCAACAAGCGCGTATCCAGTAGCAAGGAATGGTCGCCCCAAGATGATGGGAACTTCAAAATCCACCTCGCATTCAAGAATCATAAAGTTCGCAGGGAAGATGAAAGTATCAACTTTCAAAATCACATCATAGAGAATCACAATAAGACTTTTCACAGTGTGATCTATCATAAGAAGCCGCATTGTAGTCGGTTTGGGGGATCCCAAGCCCAACTATTTAAATAGTTCTAGTGGCATCAAATTTATACTAGCACCCAGATCACATAACACCTTAGCAAAGTTGAATGCTCCAATCATACAAGGAATAGTGAACACTCTCGGGTCTATCTTCTTCTACACTAAAGAATGGGAAGCTATTGTACTATAATGGTGCAAATTATCAGTTGGCTCAAAGCTTACTGTCCACTTCCTAGTCACCATATCATTCATGAATTTAGCATATCCAGGCATCTTCTCGAATGCTTCAACTAACAGAATGTTGACTGAAAGTTGTTTCAGCATGGAGATGAACTTGTGAAATTTGTCATCCTTAACCTTTTTATTCAATATCTGTGGGTAAGGTAGATGAGGCAATGGCATGGGTTTCAGGACCGGTGCAACCTCTTTGCTCTTTGCTTTTGACTCAGAAGACTTCCTCTCACTTGGCCTTTCACCACTATATTTTTCCTCAGAATCGATCACAATTTCAGCATCCTCCTTTTCAACTTTGACCGGCTTATCAACAACTATAGGCATGGGAGGATCAACAGTCTACTTTCTAATTCGAGTGGTTACTGCCATAACCTGTCGATCATTCTTAGGATTCTGAATGGTGTCACTTGGGAGGGTACCCTTTTGATGCGGATTCATGCTAGTGGATATCTAGTGCATTTGCGTCTCAAGCTGCTTAATGGAAACAAAATGTGAATCCACTCTCTGACTAATATTTGAAAGGTCAGCTTTTATATCTTTCATGCTTGCATCTGTTGAATCCACCTTTTGAAATACTTTGTTGAGCAGCTCCCTCATGGTAGGTTGTTCAGGTCTATCTTCGCAATTTCCAGGAGGGACATAAAGACCATTTCTATCATTCTTATATCCATCTGTGACAGTCACCATCCCTGTCTCTAGCTCTACTCCTATATCTGTAGCCGTACCGATTGTAGTAGTCATCTCTATCTCTGTTCTGACCTTGATTTCCTTGGCCAGAGGCCCGAAAACCCACCCCTTGATCATTAAGATTACTAACCTCCTCATCATATGAGTAATCTCATGGCCTTGGTGATTTCCTTTGTGAGACGATGGCTTTCACCTTTTCTACTCTCTCATCCAGGATTTTCTTTGCAATCAATTCGACGCTTGTCTTCACTTCAGCTACCTCCTGTTTGAGGTCTTGAAATTCATGAAAATCCAAGGACTTACCAACTGCATATGTACCTGCTACGGTCTTAGCCTCTTTAGTATGCCATGCTCTGTTTGTCTTAGCAACCCTATAAAGCATCTCCGAAGCTTCAATATACCCATGAATGCTCCACCAATTACAACCCATGAATGCTCTACTAGTTACAGTGTCAGTTACTGTTTTTGTGTTGGCGTTTAATGCTTTGTAGAATATTTCCATCAGATGCCTTGAAGGGATTCCGTGTCTTGGAACTTGTTTCAACTTCTTCTTGAACCTAAACCAGGCCTCATATAATGCCTCTGCAGGCAGCTTCTTGAAATTGTAGACCTCTTGCTTCAGCTGCAACATCTTTGATGAAGGAAAGAATCTCTCTAGAAACTGAGTCTTTAACTCATGCTAAGTGTATAAGGAATTATTGGACAGTTCTGAGAGCCACACAGTTGCCTCGTCGGTCTATGAGAATGGAACCAACCTCAGTCTAATTGAATCTTTCCCCACTCCTGGTAGATTATACGCCTTGGAAATATGAGTAAAAAATTTCACACGAAGATTTTTGTCTTTTGTATGTTTTCCAGCATCCAGTCCCTTCAGGTTCAAAAACTGGATTATGGTGTTGGTGATGTCAAACTTTGTTCCCTCAGTCAGTGGTGGCAATACTATGGGGCCAGTAATGCAAAATTCCTCCACTTCATCATCATCATCATAATCATTATAGCGAGGTGCGTTCCTAGGATGTTGTATCTGTTGACCCCTATTCTGTGGGAAATTCCATCTACCTGCTACCTAATCTCAGAGAGCTTGTTATCGTGCTTGCTTTACTTGCTTAGCTGACGCATTTCGAGCTGCAAGGTCAGCTGCAATTTGAGCATATTTTGCAGCAAGGGCATCTTCCCCTGCCTTTTTCCTCAGCTCTGATTTGTTTTTTCATTTGCTCTACTTCAGCCAACAACTGAGCTATGATCTGCTCCTGTGTCTCATGCTCTCCCTCTTTAGACATGTTTCTTAAGGTTCGAGAGAGCTAAGGATCGTATGGGATGAAGGGATTGCCTTGACTCCTTGTACTGGGGATGGACAAGTGTGGAACCTGTAGAACAAAATAAAAACAACAGAAAAAGTAAAATCAGTAAATAAGGACTAATAGTGAAATAAACACAATCTCTCTTAATCCTAAATCATATTCCCCGGCAATGGCGCCAAAATTTGATACGCCCAAATTACACCTCCTTTTAGAAGTGTAAGAGGTCGATGTTCAAATATAGAACCCAACAAAGGTTGGGGTTGTTCCCACAGGGAATACGATAGGACTATGGTTGATTAGTGTTTACTCGCGCTCTTAGTCGTTTATTTCCCTCAAAAAGTGGGGTTTCAAAGAACAAGTAATAATAGTATTTAGAATATAAACAAGTAACAAGTAATAGTTTTAAGAGTTGTAATCAGTGGGAGAGATGACTAGGGTAGTGTTCCCCATGAGATCATAACTTAGTAAGGAGTTGTACATAGTTAACTAGCTTGGTGCTTGGCATGCAGAATCGGTAAGTTAGGTTCACCTAAATCCTTAGTCCGGCAGATAGATGAATTTCACCACATACCTTTGACCGGTCATGGGTGTATGATTTACTAACCCTTACCCTGGATCCCAGCTTAGCTATTCCCAGATAAGGTCAAGCTATTAGATGAGGGTTGGTAGCCTCAAATATCCATTGTTAAATAACCCTTTTCCCATCTGTTACCTCCTTGATCCAGCAAGTAAGGATAAGGCGAGTTCTAACATTGCGCACCATTAAAAAGAAATCAAAGCGAAGGAAAGAACAATACATGCATAAACACCACCCTAGAGTACCCAAGTACCTTGCTTACTTCGTTAATCCTTCCTGGTTCCCACAACTCTAGTTGTGGATTTAGCTACTCATATTCATAAGTAAACAATCAGGAGTTACAAGTGTGTTCATGATCATATACTTACGATAAGAGCTAAAAAAATCTGGAATCTTGAATAGGTGAAGATGGAAGAAAAAACAATGAACAATGAATGTATTCAACTCTCGAAACCAAGAACAAGATAAAATCACAATATTTTGAATATTTTTTCTCCAAAGTAACGAGCATAAAAAAGTAAAATAAACATAGGAAAAGTATTTAGAGAAAATGGAAATCATGTCCTAACAAAACTAGGAAACAGAACTCGGTAGGGAACACTGGTTGGAATGACGACCCGTCATTTGAAATGACGGTTCATAGTCTATCAAGGTCAACCATGGTCCTGGCTTTTCAACATCTTTTGTCATGAGAAACTACTGGTGGAACCACGAGTCGTACTTCTGAATGATGGCTCATCTTTTTGACTCATGGTTTCGTGGTCCCTTCTTGCGCCTCCTCTGATTAGAGACTATGAGTCCAACAGACTGAGTCATACTTTGGGAGTACAGTTCATACTATCAGTTATGCTTTCTTCTCTTGCTTTTGCACCTCTACAGTACCTCTGATCTACGAGTAGACAGAACTGGTCATAATATGATACCATGACTCGTCGACTGACTTGTGCTTATTCTTCAATACTTTCACAACTTCTAGACATTGGTGTACGAGTTGACAGGATGGGTCTGTGGTCTAGAACCACAGACCGTCAAATAATCCATCATCTCTATAGCCTTTCCTTTTTAGCTCAATTGCCAACACTTTGCTCTAGGATCCATTTTTCCTGCACACTTAACAAAAAACATAAAATCTACCAATATAATGCTAAAGAACTTGCGATAATCGTAAGTATTATGCGTCAAAAGTGATGTACTTCTACGTCACATCAATGCCTGGATATGCCAAATTCATGAAGGATCTGGAGACTAGGAAGAGAACTGTGAGCTTTGATCCAGCTGATAATTTACACCATTGTAGTGCAATAGGCTCCCATTCTTTGGTGTAGAAAAAGGAAGATCCTGGAGATTTTACTATTCCTTACACGATTGGAGCATTCTACTTCGCTAAAGTGTTGTGTGATCTTGGTGCTAGTAATAATCTTATGCCACTAGCAGTGTTTAATCAGTTGGGATTGGGAGCCCCCAAACTGACTATAATGCGGCTTTTTATGGCAGATCGCACAGTAAAAAAGCCTGTGGCAATTCTCTATGACATGCTTGTGAAAGTTGATACTTTTATCTTTCCTGTAGACTTTGTGATTCTTGACTGCGAGGTTGACTTTGAGGTTTCCATCATCTTGGGACGACCATTCCTTGCCAGCGAATGTGCATTGGTTGACTTAGAGACTGGACAGATGAAATTCAAATTGAATAATGAGGTAATTACTTTTAATGTCTGTCAGTCTATGAAGCATCATGATGACATGTGCGTGGTTTTTGTTATCGATGTGGTTGATGAGGATCAGCTGATAGTGCCTATTGAGGAGAGACTTGGTGTTAAATCACTTGGGGCTGTTATTGTGAATTTTGATAGAGACAATATTGAGGAGTATGATGATATGTTTGAAGAACTTGCAGGTATGGGGTCTTATAGCTATGCTCCAAAGAAGCTTGATTTGGACTTGAAGAATAGATAGACACTGCCTGCCGGACCTTCTATTGAGGAGCCTATAGTCTTGGAGCTCAAAAAACTTCCCTCTCATCTTTGATATGTGTTCTTAGGAGATAATGAGACCTTGCCAGCTATCATTGCTGCAGACTTAGGTGAATGGAAGGTTGAAGCTCTGGTTTCTATGTTGAGAAAATTTAAGAGGGCCATTTGTTGGTCCACTACTGACATCATTGGTATTCCACTTGTAATATGCACTCACAAGATTCACCTAGCCCCAGATTGCATTTCGAGTATTGAGCACTAGTGTAGGTTGAATCAGCCTATGAAAAAGGTTGTCAAGAAGGAGATTATAAAGTTGCTGGATAGAGGCGTGGTTTACCCTATTGCAGATAGCAAGTGGGTGATCCATTTTCAGTGTATTCCAAAGAAGGGTGGGATTACTGTAGTCCCAAATACTAAGAATGAGTTTATCCTGATGAGGCCGGTCACAGGCTGGCACATATGCATGGATTACAAGAAGCTAGACGCTTGGACTGAAAATGACCATTTTCCGATGTCGTTCGTAGATCAGATGTTAGACCGTCTTGCTGGTAGAGGATCGTATTATTTTCTTAATGGTTATTCAGGATACAATCCGATATCTATTACTCCTGAAGACCAAGAGAAGACCACTTTAACCTGTCCATATGGGACATTCACTTTCAAAAGGATGCCTTTCGATCTATGCAATGCACCATCAATATTGCAACGTTGCATGATGTCTATTTTCTCTGACATGGTGGAGGACACTATTGAGGTAATTCATGGATGAATTTTTGGTGGTTGGTGACTCTTTCAATGATTGTTTGACTCATCTCAGTTGTGTGATAAAGAGGTGCGAAGAATGCAACTTGGTTCTTAATTGGGAGAAGTGTCATTTCATAGTGAAAGAGGGGATAATGCTCGGCCATGGGATATGAAAGTAGGGTATAGAGGTCGACAAAGCTATGATTGAGGTGATGAAAAATTTCCTCCACCAGTTTCTGTGAAGGGGATTCGGAGTTTCTTAGGGCATGCTGGTTTCTACCGGAGGTTGATCAAGGATTTCTCCAAAATTGCTAATCCATTATGCAAGTTATTGGAGAAGGAGGTAAAATTTGTGTTTGATGATGCATGTTTAAAGGCATTCGAGTGCCTTAAGGAGAAGTTGATCTCGTCTCCCATTATTATTTCTCCTGATTGGTCTCAACCTTTTGAGGTTATGTGCGATGCTAGTGGAGTGGCACTAGGAACAGTCCTAGGCCAAAGCGTGAAAAGATTTTTCATCCCATATTCTATGCTAGCAAAGAACTTAACCCAGCTCAAAAGAACTAGACGATGACTGAACAAGAGATATTTGTTGTGGTCTTTGTGTTTGAGAAATTCAGATCATATTTGCTTGAGCATGCAGCTCTTCTATACCTCATGGAAAAGAAGGACGCAAACCCGAGATTGTTAGGTATGTGTTGTTGCTACAAGAGTTTGAATTTTAAGTCAAGGACTGAAAGGGCACAAAAAATCAGGTAGCAGATTACTTGTCTAGACTAGAAAGAGAGGGAATGTTGAAGCTTAATGAAGAGTAGGATATTGATGATTGGTTTCCAGATGAGAAAGTGTTAGAGGCCTCTCAAGACATGATTTCATGGTTTGCAGATTTTGCCAACTATTTGGCAAGTGATTTGGTGCCTCATGATATGTTTGTTCACCAAAGAAGAAAGTTCATGTCTAATGTTAAGAAATACTTCTGGGAGGAGCCATTCTTGTTTCGTCTGTGTGCTGATACGATGATCCATAGATGTGTGCTGGAAGCTGAGATGATGGAGACACTTGAGGCTTGCCATTCATTCCCTGTTGGGGGATATTATAGCGGTATCCGTATGGCACACAAGATCTTGCAATGCGGCTACTATTGGCCGTCTATTTCACAAAGACGCCCATGATTTTTCTAAAGCTTGCAGCAGGTGTCAATGGAAAGGAGGTATATCCAGGAGGCACCTTTTAATCCCATCCTTGTGATTGAGCTATTTGACGTTTGGGGTATTGAATTCATTTGTCCATTTGTGATGTCTAATGGAAACCAATACATATTAGTGGTTGTTGACTATGTATTAGTGTGGGTGAAAGAGGTTACGCTTTCCAGTAATAAGGGTAAGTATGTCACAACATTCTTGAAAAAGAACATCTTCTCCAGATTCGGTAATCCAAGGACAATCATTAGTGATGAAGGCTCACTTAAACAACAAGTTGTTTCGTGCTTTACTAGAAAAATATGGAGTGAAGCATAATGTATAGCTTAAAGTATAAAAAAGTGTGGTCTTTGATTAAAGGCCACACTTTTTTACTTTAGGCAATGTTTTACTGGGGTGGCCTAAACCAGCGTAACCTTTGATCTAAGGACACACTTTTTAAGTGTTGCTTTATAAGCCACACTTTGAAAGCGTGGACTATACTGTACAAAGGCCACGCTTGCAACATCACATGTGACAACGCTTTTCAGGACCTAGAACTACCCTTTGTAAGTGTGGCCTTTGCTGCCTTATAGGCCACACTTTCAAAATGTGGCATTTGGTACCTCATCTTATGCAACATTTATGAAGTGTAGCCTTTACTAATATATATGCCACAATTTAGAATCAATGATCCACATAATTAATGTCTTTATGTTCGCACATTACGTATAGATGATCTCAAACACTAAATTATCTAATTAATAACTCAAAATAATAATTCAAAAATGTACATATTTGCAATAAACTTCGAAAAAGCAATATCTTAGTACATATACTAATAAAATAATATTTCAAGACGTGCACTAGCAGAATTCCACAAAATCAAATGGAAATTGAACATTGTAATAATTTATCAAAAAGTCTTTATCATCAAGTTCAATTGATTGAATTGACTTGTGGCCACCATTTTAAATTGGATCACCCGCATTATCCTACAAAATCAAAACAAAATTAAAAATTAGAAAGAAATCAATATATAGTATGTATTCATACATATGTATGAGTTATTTTAGCTATAAATGAACTATTCCAAGTCCTGGATAAAATTGTAGATGACAACATACAAAAAAAAATTGTTCTCCAAAAGGCTACCAACAACAAAGCTAAAATCACTTTGATCAGCATAATAAGTTCCTGTAATCTTACCATCACATGAATCCATTATCAGTATGATTGGTTCAGTCTTCTCGAGAGAAATCTTACCATCCTTTACTAGGTATATAAATCATTAAAACAAGGTAACTACCACAATTTTCCACAGAAACAGCTACTACTCAAAATCATCTATAGAGTATATTACAGTTGCAAAGGAACTATTCCAAGTCCTGGCTACAATTTAATTCCCAGAAGACAACATATTAAAAAAATGGTCTCCAAAAGGCTACCAACAACAAAGAAAGCTAAAATCATTTTGATAAGCATAGTAAGTTCGTGTAACAGAATAAGTTTTTTTTATTGCATTTCGACTTGATCTGGGAAAATCCTTTGACCTTTTATCATTTATATTTTTCTTTATGATAGTTTTACTTGACCATTTAAGCTTCTCGATTCCTTCTTAAATGTTGAGCTTCCTAAGATCTTAAACCTTTTACTCTTTGTTTTAGTGCATCGTCTATGGAACAGATTAAATTTAACTAATTAATTAACAAAAGCCCATTTTTCTTGTATAAGAACTCCATTTTTCTTTTTTAAATTTTGACAAAAAGAAATTAACTTGCAAATTATCTGAAACAGGATAGGGAAAAACAGAGATTAAAATATTTGTAGAAGTATTGAGACCCCTAGGTAGAGTTCAAATGCAAACTCAGAAGAAGTGGTCAAAAGCAGAAGTGTAAAGTGGCAAACAGTAAATGCCATGAAACAAATGCAGCTTCTAGGTAGGGTTCAAAGGAAAATTCAGTCAAGGAGGACTCAGATGGGAAAAAGGTTGTTCAACAATGGAGATTTGCTTACTGGACAGAGCGAACTGAGATTATGAGGATGGGCCTGGTGCGTCAATAGAGAGGTCAGAAGCTGGTGCAGCATTCTCTTCAAGTACAACCAAGGTGTCGGGCGGCAAATCCCTACTAGGCTCGGGGAAAATAGTACTCCCGGACGCTGCTGAATGAGTCCTTGCCCTTGCAACTGGGTTTGCCATATCTCAAATAAGGGCTATGTCTTGGAAACTAGTTGCCTGCACGAACCTATCTACTCATATAATCTTGGGCACCTCAGTTTCCTGACATAGCTGAGTGACCAGGAAAGGGAATGGAATTGATGTGGATGGACGCAAAGCCCTTTCTTTGATATTCTCCACAATGATGCGGGCAATGATAAGGTCATATCTGGACATAATGGATTCAACCAAGATGGCCCAATCTGAAGTGAGTGTATTATCTGCTGTAGTGGGTAACAACCAATTCCTAACCACAGACCACCAGAACTTTCTAGCCATGCTCAACGATGCTTTGGTGATCTTTACAATTTTTGATGTCAACCACGGTGGGTTTTTGTCAGTGATAACCGAGGAAATCCACCTAGGAGGTATTTTATTCTATCTAAACTGTTCCAATCGGGCATCCAAATCAGTCTGGGATGCTGGTGCTACAAAATTTGGGCCATAAATGAAGCGTTAAATGGTGCACTCCGAGATGACTACCTTCACCCCTCTTACTTGCACTTTCTCCAAGGCTGGCTGCAACTTTGGACTCTTTTCTTTTTCATACATATTTTTTAGCGTAGCCGTATATGCCACATAAAACTTACGAACTAGCACCGAGTTATATAGACCACGCGGCCGATTCATCCACTAGAATCCATAATGATCATACAGCCCCTTAACGTTTGCCATGTCATATAACCTTGTAGATCTAATCTCTATCTCTTTATGGATTCTCCGCCTTAGGTGCACTTTTTTAGTCAAAGCTAAGCTTTTATGGTAGAACTGGTATATACCCTCAATAGCCCATCAGACCCTGTCCCAAACTCTGGTGGTTTTGTATCTAAAAGTTTGGGGAGCTACGAGGATGGCCTCATTGACTTGTGGCTCTGTTGTAGCAGGAACTTCTTAGTCGTCCTTGATAGAATTTTCATTATCACTCTGGATAGTACTTTCTGAATTTAACTTTGAACCTTTATTGTTCTTGCTTCCCGAAGCTGTAGCATCCCCGGATTCAGACTCTCCGGATCCGCTTTCTTGTTGTGATGAACTAGAAGAAGACTCACCCTTTCCTTCTTCAGACTGTTGCGAGGTGGAGTTTGGTAGAACCTTTTCTTGTACCTAGTGGTCCGAGGTATTTCTTCTGGGTCAGACTCTATATTATAAACCTCCTCGGCTTCATCTTGTAGCTATCATTTCTGTATGATTATTGCCTCTGAGTCTTTGGCTGCGACCTTCTTCTGGGTATTATTTGGTGGCATGGTTCCTACTGGCTAGACCTTGTTAATATGGAGAATCAAATACAAAGCAGAAGTATAATGTTGCAGGCACAGACTACGGGTGGATCTAGGACCCGTAAAATTAGAGTACGGGTTGTCAACCCTTTCATGGTTCCAGGAATTCTTTTCACTGTCGAGGACCGCAGATCAGTTGACAGACCATGGTTTGGAACCAAGGGCCCATCCTGTGAGTCATGGTTTAGGTTCAGAACTTGACCCACTTTTTATAGTTGTTTCAGTGACACGATTCATTTAGACGATCCGTAAATTGAATTACGGTCCATAGATTCCCTCGTAATTTTTGGGTAACCATGTTTACAATCAAAAACTCCCTCCTTGTTCCATTTTACACAGTTTATGTATTTTCACAACAAAAATTCCCAAATTTTCAATGGCCATACCTATCACACATACAAATTTTGTCACACATCACCTAGGGTTTCAAAATTTCAAGGGTTAGTCGAAACAAGATCCCTAACTTCTGCTTTATCTTAAGAAAGAGAACAAAAAGGGAGAGAAGAAAACTTACCCTTGATGATCATGTTCTTTTTCGCGTTGAATGTATTGTTGTGTGATCAATTTGTGCGTGTAATAGGTTGAAAAAATGATTTGGTGAAATTAATTGGGAGTTTGAGTTGAATTGGGAGTGAAAGAGGGAGAATTTTGATTCTTTCCTTTTAAAAATGGTGGTTACCTATTGTAAAAGGGAAGAAGAATAGAGAAGTCGGGCCGGGTTTTAATTTTAAAATTTGGGCCAACCGCGACCCGGCTGCTTACTGTACCTGGGACCTATGAGTTAAAACTATTGTATGTCTTTCAGAAAGACGGTCCATCATCAAATTCGTGGTTCTTTGTTCTGACCTCACCAGTTGCCAGGAACGACAACTCAACTGATGAACCGTGGTCTGACAACACGGACCATCCTGTGAGTCATACTTGTAACCATTAGAGGTCTTTCAACATTTTTCTCCATGGACTATGCATTAGTACACAGTCCATATTTTTGAAGCACAGACCGTCCTGTAGAATCATTGTTTCCCTTTTCAGAGACCTATCAATTTTACTCCAGAAACCCCGAGTTGGTTTATGGTCCATCATTCCGAAGAACGGACCGTGAACTCAGCCGTAATTTCTGGGAATTCATGACCTTGTATTCTTTCCTTTCCCCCTGCACATAAAACAAACATTAGTCTTGGGTTGCCACCTAAGCAGCACCTCATTTAACATCGCGGCATGACAGGAATGTTTTGGATACTCAGACTTTGTCAAAACACTTCTACAAAATAAAAAATAACAAGATAAAAAATAAAATATCCATGGGTTGCCTCCCATGCAGAGACTAATTTAACATCGCGGCACGACGCAGGTTGCTTGATTACTCAGACTTCATCAAGCTCCTTGGGTGGGATGAATTCATCCAGGCTCCAGGCTTCAATTGTTTTGAGCTCCTCTGTTGTGCCAAAATAAGCTTTAATCCATTGTCCATTAGCCTTGAACCTTTTTCCTTCATGATTTTCAAGTTCAACGACCCCGTGAGGAAACACCTGCACCACCTTGAAAGGTCCAATCCACTTAGACTTCAACTTGCCAGGAAACAAGCGAAGTCTAGAATTGAAAAGTAGGACCAAGTCACCCGGCTGGAAGTTTCTCTTTTCTATCTTCCGGTCATGGTACAATTTCATCCTCTCCTTATATAATACTGAACTCTCATATGCATTCAGGAGGAACTCATCCAACTCCTTCAGCTGCCCAAGGCACTGTAACGACGCCTCAGACCAATCTAAGTTCAGCTTTTTCAATGCCCACATGGCCTTATGCTCTAACTTAACGGGAAGATGGCACGCCTTACCAAACACAAGATGTTATGGTGACATACCTATTGGGGTATTGAATGCAGTTCGGTATGCCTACAAATCATCATCTAACTTATGCAACCAATCCTTTCTATTGGCATTGACAGTCTTGGACAGGATCGACTTTATCTCTCTATTGGAAACCTCCACTTGTCCACTCATCTGAGGATGATAAGGGGTTGAAACTCTGTGTTTTACTCCATATTTCTCAAGCAAAGCTCAAAACAGCTTGTTGAAAAAGTGAGAGCCTCCATCACTAATTATTACCCTTGGCGTACCAAACCTGGAGAAGATGTTCTTTTTCAAGAACGCTGTGACACACTTGCCTTCATTACTGGGAAGCGCAACCGCCTCCACCCACTTAGATACATAGTCCACAGCCACCAATATGTACCAGTTTCCATTGGACATCACAAAAGGTCCCATGAAGTCTATACCCAAATGTCAAACAGCTCAATCACAAGGATGGGATTAATAGGAAGCTCATGCCTCCTTGATATGCCTCCTTCCCTTTGACATCTGCTACAAGTCTTAGAAAACTCATGGGCGTCTTTATGAATAGTCAGCCAATAGTAGCCGCATTGTAAAATCTTGTACGCTGTTTAGATACCACTATGATGAACTCCAACAGAGGATGAATGGCATGCCTCTAGTATCTCTATCATCTCAGCTTCAGGCACACATCTCTAGATCATAGTACCATTGCACACATGAAACAAGAATGGCTCTTCGCAGAAGTATTTCTTGACACCCAACATACTTGCCAAATACTTGGAAATGTCAGTAAACCATGGAATCAAATCTTGCAAAGCAGCTAACACTTCTTCATCAGGAAACCAGTCATCTATCTCCTGTTCATCATTCAGCTTCAACATTGCCTCTACTTCCAGCCTAGACAAGTAGTCTGCTACCTGATTCTCTGTACCCTTTCGATCCTTGACTTCAAAATCAAACACTTGTAGCAGCAACACCCATTGAATCAGCCTTGGCTTAGCATCCTTCTTCCCCATGAGATAACAAAGAGCTTCATGGTCAGTATGCACCACTACCTTGGTGCCAAGCTAGTAAGATCTGAATTTTTCAAAAGCAAAGACCATAGTAAGCCCCTCTTGTTCAGTGACAGTATAATTCTTTTGAGCTGGGTTAAGTGATTTGTTGGCGTAATATATAGGATGAAGAATCTTTTCACACCTTTGTCCTAAGACTGCTCCTAGTTCCACTTCACTAGCATCGCACATAACCTCAAAAGGTTGAGACCAATTAGGAGAAATAATGATAGGAGCTGAGACCAACTTTTCTTTAAGGCACTCAAATGCCTTCAAACATACATCATCAAACACAAACTTTACCTCCTTCTCCAATAATTTTCACAATGGATTAGCAATTTTGGAGAAGTCCATGATAAACCTCCTATAGAAACCAGCATGCCCCAAAAATCTTTGAATCCCCTTTACTGAAAATGGTGGAGGCAATTTTTTCAATCACCTCAATTTTTGCTTTGTCGACTTCAATACCTTTCTTGGAGATACGATGGCCAAGCACTATACCCTCTATCACCATGAAGTGACACTTTTCCTAGTTTAGCACCAGATTACACTCTTCACATCATTTCAGCACACAACTCAGATAATCCAAACAATCTTCAAAAGAGTCACCCAATACCGAAATGTCATCTATAAATACCTCAATAGTGTCCTCCACCATGTCTGAGAAAATAGACATCATGCAATGCTGAAATGTCATTGGTGCATAGCATTAATCAAAAGGCATCCTCTTGAAAGCAAACGTCCCATATGGACAGGTAAAAGTGGTCTTCTCTTGATCTTAAGGAGAAATCGAAATTTGATTGTATCCCAAATAACCATCAAGAAAATAATACCATCCTCTAACTACAAGATGGTCTAACATCTGATCCATGAATGGCATTGGAAAATGGTCCTTTTCAGTCCAAGCATTCATCTTCCTATTATCCATGTATATGCGCCAGCCTGTGACTGGCCTCATCAGAAGCAACTCATTCTTTGCGTTTGGGACTACAGTAATCCCACCCTTTTTTGGCACACACTAAATCGGGCTTCCCACTTGCTGTCTGCAATAGGGTAAACCACACCTACATCAAGCTACTTAATAATCTCCTTCTTGACGACCTCTTGCATAGGTTGATTCAACCTCTACTCGTGCTCAATACTCGAAATACAATCTAGCGCGAGCTAAATTTTATGCGTACAGGTTCAAGGCAAAATCCCAATAATGTCTGTGATGGTTCAACCAATGGCCCTCTTAAACTTCGTCAACATAGAAACTAGAGCCTCAACCTGCCCTTCAACTAAGTCTGCAACATCTATAACTTGAAAGGTCTCATTTTCCCCAAGGAACATGTACCGAAGATGGGCTGAAAGTGCTTTGAGCTCCAAGACTGGAGGCTTCTCAATAGATGGTTTGGTCGGCGGTGTCTATATATTTTTCAAGTCCAAGTCAAGCTTCTTTGGAGAATACTTGTAAGACCCCATACCTGCTAGTTCTTCAACCATATCACCATACTCAATAGGCACAACTAACTGATCCTCATCAACCACATCAATAATAGAAATCACTCCCATGTCATCATGGTGCTTCATAGACTGGCATACATTAAAAGTGACTACCTCATCATTTAATCTGAACTTCATCTGCCCTGTCTCTAAGTCAACAAGCGCGCATCCAGTATCAAGGAATGGTCTCCCCAAGATGATAGGAACTTCAAAATCCACCTCGAAGTCAAGAATCACAAAGTGTGTAAGGAAGATGAAAGTATCAAATTTCACAAGCACATCATAGAGAATCGCAGTAGGACTTTTCATAGTGTGATCTCCCATAAGAAGCCGCATTGTAGTCGGTTTGGGTGATCCCAAGCCCAACTGTTTAACCACTTCTAGTTGCATTATATTTATACTAGCACCTAATCACACAATGCCTTAGCAAAGTAGAATGCTCCAATCGTACAAGGAATAGTGAACCCTCTCGGGTCTTTCTTTTTCTACACCAAAGAACGGGAATGTATTGCACTATAATGGTTCAAATTATCAGTTGGCTCAAAGCTTACAGTCCTCTTCCTAGTTACCAGATCCTTCATGAATTTAGCATATCTAGGCATCTTCTCCAATGCTTCAACTAACAAAATATTGACTGAAAGTTGTTTCAGCATGGAGATGTACTTGTGAAATTTGCCATCCTCAACCTTATTCTTCAATCTCTGTGGGTAAGGTGGAGGAGGCAATCGAATGGGTTTCAGGACCAGTGCAACCTCTTTGCTCTTTGATTTTGACTCAGAATACTTCCTCTCACTTGGCCCTTTACCACTATATTTTTCCTCAGAATCGATCACAATCTCAGCATCCTTCTTTTCAACTTTGACCGGCTCATCAATAACTATAGGCATGGGAGGATCAATAGTCTTCTTTCCACTTCGGGTGGTCACTGCCATAACCTGTCGATAGTTCTTAGGATTCTTAATAGTGTCACTTGGGAGGGTACCCTTTTGATGTGGATTCATGCTAGTGGACATCTGGTGCATTTGCGTCTCAAGCTGCTTTATGGAAACAGAATGGGAATCCATTTTCTGACTGATATTTGAAAGGTCAGCTTTTATCTCTTTCATGATTGCATCCGTAGAGTCCACCTTTTGAAATACTTTATTGAGCAGTTCCCTCATGGTAGGTTGTTTAGGTCTATCATCACAATTTCCAGGAGGGACATAAAGACCACTTTTATCATTCTTGTATCCATCCTTTTTGTGCCAGTCACCATCGCTGTCTCTAGATCTGCTCCTATCGCTGTAGCCAGACCAATAGTAGTAGTCATCTCTATTTCTGTTCCGACCTTGATTTCCTTCGCCAGAGGCCTAGAAACCCGCACCTTGATCATTCAGATAACTAACCGCCTCATCAGATGAGTAATCTCCTGGCCTTGGTGCTTTCCCTTGTGAGCTAATGGCTTTCACCTTTTCTACTCCCTCATCCAGGAATTTCTTTGCAATCAAATCGACACTTGTCTTCATTTTAGCTACCACCTATTTGAGGTCTTGAAATTCATGAAAATCCAAGGACTTACCAACTGCATATGTACCTACTAGGGTCTCAGCATCTCTAGTATTCTTTTCTCTGTTGGTCTTAGCAACCCTATCAAGCATCTCCGAAGCTTTAATATACAAATTCACCATGAATGATCCACCAGTTACAGTGTCAGCTATTGCTTTTATGGTGGCGTTTAATGCCTTGTACAAGATTTCCATCAGATGCCTTGAAGGGATTATGTGTCTTGGAACTTGTTTCAACTTCTTCTTGAACCTCAACCAAGCCTCATATAATGCCTCTGCAGGTAGCTGCTTAAAATTGTATACTTCTTGCTTCAACTAAAAAATCCTTGATGGAGGAAAGAATCGCTCTAAAAACAGAGTCTTCAACTCGTGCCAAGTGTATATGAAATTATCGAGAAGTTCTGAGAGCCACACAGTTGCCTCTTTGGTCAATGAGAATGGAAACAACCTCAGTCTAATAGCATCTTACCCCACTCCTGGTAGATTATACGCCTTGCAAATCTGAGTAAAATTCTTCACATAAAGATTTCTGTCTTTTGTAGATTTTCCAGCATACAGTCCCTTCAAGTTCAACAACTAGATCATGGTGTTGGTGATGTCAAACTTTGTTCCCTCAGTCAGTGGTGGCAACACTATGGGCCCAGTAAATCCAAATTCCTCCACTTTATCATCATCATCATAATCATTATAGCGAGGTGCGTTCCTAGGCTGTTGTATCTGTTGGCCCCTATTCTGTGGGAAATTCCATCTAGTTATTGCCTCATCTCGGAAAGCTTGTTGTCATGCTTTCTTTGCTTTCTCAGCTGACGTATTTTGAGTTGCAAGGTCATCTGCAATTTGAGCATATTTTGCAGCAAGGGCATCTTCCCCTGCCTTTTTCCTTTGCTCGGCTTGAGCCAACAACCTAGTTGTGATATGCTCCTGTGTCTCATGCTCTCCTTCTTTAGACATGATTCTTAAGGTTCGAGATAGCTCAGGATCATATGGGATGAAGGGATTACCTTTACTCCTTGTACTGGTCATGCACAAATGCGGAACCTATAGAACAAAATAAAAACAATAGAAAAAGTAAAATCAGGAAATAAGGACTAATATTGAAATAAACACAATCTCTCTTAATCCCAAACTGTATTCCCTGTCAATGGCGCTAAAATTTGATACGCCTAAATTACACCTCCTTTTAAAAGTGTAAGCAGTCGCTGTTCAAATATAGAACCCAACAAAGGTTGGGGTCGATCCCACAGGGAATATGGTAGGACTATGGTTGATTAGTGTTTACTCGCGCTCTTAGTCGTTTATTTCCCTCAAAAATAGGGGTTTTAAAGAACAAGTAGTAATAGTAACTAGAATGTAAAAAAGTAACAAGTAATAGTTTTAGGAGTTGTAATCAGTAGGAGAGATGACTAGGGTAGTGTTCCCCATGAGATCATTACTTAGTAAGGGGTTGTACTTAGTTAACTAGCTTGGTGCTTAGCATGCAGAATCGGTAAGTTAGGTTCACCTAAATCCTTGGTCCGACAGATAGATGAATTTCACCACATGCCTTGGTCTGGCAGTGGGTGTATGATTTACTAACCCTTACCCTGGATCCCAGATTAGCTATTCCCATACAAGGTAAAGCTATTAGATGAGGGTTGGTAGCTTCAAATCTTCGTTGTTAAACAAACCTTTTCCCATCCGTTACCTCCTTGATCCGACAAGTAAGGATAAGGCGAGTTCTAACATTGTGTACCATTAAAAAGTAATCAAAGCAAAGGGAAGAGGAAAAAACTTTGCAACGGTAATTTTCTCTCTCTAAAAATTTCTCTCTCTAGAATTTCCTCAAGGAAACTACACTGTCAGCCTATCTGAATGGACTTAGAGCCACCGGTAGAGGTTCTTCGGTCACCGGATAAATCACAAACTAAGCACAATAAAAATTTCAACAAAACCCAACAATAATCATTATCAAATTCATCTCACAACTCCACGAATTCGCAAATTAGTCCCGCGATCAATGTACCGATTTCAGATGAGGAGTTGAAATGGGCAAAAAAAATTGTTTTTATGTCAAATGCTGGTTTGATTCATGTAAATCCATCAATTTTAAATGATTCTACAACATCTAAGCTACATACACATCAGTGTTCAATGGATTCACTAAACCCGTTTGAGAGATCTCAAATCGTGATTGGAAGGAAAATCGCAATTGAAAAATCACAAATTCATGCTCTTTCCAGAGAGATTCATGGAGATTTGAGTAATGGGGTTTCATCCCCACATCTCAGCGCACCTAATAGTACAATCTCTGCAAATATTGGTGATGAAATGCTCGACAGCGAGGATTCAGGGGGCTGTGAATCGCAGGTCTTGAAAACTCAAATTCGAACAACTCCAAGTGATGTTCATGGAGTTTTGAACACTGGGATTTTTTCTCCATACCAGGTGCTCCTATTGAGGTAAGTAACATTAATTTTAATGGTGGAATCTCCATTGATGAAGTCTCAGCCAGCGGCTCCGGCGAAGCTCCGGCAGATTGTTCCGGGTAAAATCATTGCCAGTTAATTGGAAATGGTATTGGGAATGTTTTGCCCACCAAAGAATCAACTGATGAGCCCCATAGCCCGTTGAGTTTTTCATTAAAGACTGGCAGCTTAGCTCAATTGGCCGGAGATAAATTTTCGGTGACTGAAAAATTGGTATTATGGGTCATTTGGATCAAACTACCAACGTGATTGATAATATCAATAAGGAATCAATACAAGAACAAAGGAGTAGTTCCAAATTGATCACAAGTGTTCCTGTGAAATCTTCTTTGGCATTGCATACAACTTCATCTTTGGATATGAACCAGCAGCTTAGTAATAATCAGAAAAATGCACTTATTCAACACATACCTACTGGTTTTGATCAAGAGCAGGACATAGCAGTGTAAAATTCGGATCAAGGTAAGTTTTCTAATGCTCAAAACTCTATCTATAGTGATCCTAATGCTTTGAATGATGTTGGAGCTCAATTGCAATCTAATGCAATTGAGCAAAATGCTTTGGAACTTACCTCTTTAATGTAGAACAATGAGATAACTTCTGAGGAACCTAATGATAACACTAGGGAAAACCAACCTCCTAGTGATCCCAAGTCTAACCAAAACCCCAAAGTCAAAGCTAGACTCGAGAATGACCCTACGAACCAATCAAAACAAGCTCAAAAGCCTTCCAATGCTACCTCTTAAGCCTATCCTAACATCTCCAATAATTTTGGTAGACATGATCCTTCTTATCAAAACAAGCAGCCTCTTCCAGTAGATACTACTACCAAAGTTGCTTACAACATGAATCCTAATGAGCAGCCACCTTTAGTAGATACTACTACCAAAGTTGCTAACACCCCAAATCCAAACAACAATCCTAAAAATAAACCCATTCCTGATCCAGCCTCGTTTACTATTGCTCATACTTATGCTACTCATTTAAGGTCCAGCCAAGCTAAAAATAAGATCCCTATAGAGCTCTCCACTCCCAAAATCATCACTAGACAAGGTTTTCCTACTGTTATATTCAAAAAAAGAAGATTTCATGGTGAAATTGGAAGGAAGATGCAAGTATACTCTAGTTGGAAAGTTTACCAACATTATGCCAAAGATAGAGCTTATAAGGAAGAGCTTCATCCTCTAGACTCAACCAATAAGAGGGGTCAAGATTGCTCATTTCAATGCAAGACATATCTATATTGATCTTGATAATGAAGATGATCACCTCACTGTTTTGAACAAGCAAAAGATGTATATCGAGGGTCAACTAATGAGATTGCAATTTTGGACTCCTACATTTAGGCCGGAGGAAGAAACGCCTATAGTTCCTATTTGGATTACTCTTCCGGAGATACCATGGCATTTCTACAATAAGGAATTCATTACGGTTCTTCTCTCACCTATTGGAAAAACTTTGTACTTAGACAAGACCTCTATAAAAAAACAAGAGGTAGTGTGGCTAAAGTACGGTTACAATTTGATATCACTAAAGAAAGGCCATGTCATGTTTGGATGGGGTTCTATGAAAATGATTTGACTATCGGAAGGTGGCAAGCCATTCGATATGAGGGAATACTGGACTATTGTTCTTATTGCAAACACCAAGGGTATCTTGTTCATGTGTGTAACATCGGGAAAAAAGATGATGATTACAGGAGAAGAAAAGAACTTGAAGCTGAGGCTAAGTTGAAAAACAAGCTGCCACCAGGAGGAAAAAACCATGAAATACCTCCACCAGGTATCTCTCAGTATTCTGATATTAATGCTAATGCTTCTAATACTATTGCTAATGTTTTAGGTACCACGTATTTTCAACATAAACCCAATCCAAAGAACATTAAGGATGAATGGCAAACCCAAAAAAGAAAGAATTTCAGGGGGAGTCAACAAAGACAAGTATTCAGACATGTCTCTCCCAGTAAACAAAATGAAATACCTCACCAAATTTATGATAAACATCAAGCAGGTAACATAGCTGAAACTCTTGAATCTCTTTCAGATTATGTTGATCCTGGTGTGAAGGATCGACCACCCCATCTCCCTGTGAACTCTGTTATTCCCACTCCCCTGAAACCTCCTTGTGATGTCGAAAAATTGCAAAACAAGGGAATCCCAGGTATTGACTCAATGCTCCCACACCTCCGTGACCCCTCAAATATATTGTTGATGTTTTATCTGATTTTGAAGTTGATGGAGGTACAGATAGAGGGAAAAAGGAGAAACCTACTAACTTGCAGGAAGGGGTATCCAAGGGGAGAGATTTGTCTCATGTTTTGCATGAGAACCCACTGATTGATGATAGGATTGACTCTAGAGCCCCTTCTACCACTATTCATCATGTTACCACTATTCATCAAAATGTTATGAGCAACGCTTTGGTTCAGAAAAATCATGATCTTGTGGGTTCAGAAATTATTCAACAGTGGGTTGCTGATTTGGTTCAAATTTTTGAATACTGATGGGGTTCAGAATTTATGCCTAAATCAATCTCAGAACTTGGGTAAATCAGTTCATCAAAATGAGCTCTCAAATCAAGTTATTGGTTTGTTTTCTGGGGCTGATCAAGTCCATGGTTCTGGTACGTTTTATGGTTCTGAACATATAAAAAATTTGGGCTCTTCTTTAGCCTCAAATCAAATTCATGTTCATGGTTCTATCTCTCATAAGATCCAAGGTAAAGGATCAAATATGGGTTCTGATCAACAGCAGGTATTGAGCTCTGTTATGGCTGCTAATCAGTAGCAAAAGTTGACCCAACATGCTGGTACAAGGATGAGTCCACAGGTTCATGTTCAAACTCATGAGGGTTCAGATATTGCTCAGAAATTAGGTTCTACTGGGGTCCATAACAGTTGTTCGGATCAAGTTCATAGGTTGGGTTTGTCTCAATGTTTGGGGTCTGATTTAGTTCATAAAGTAGGTGCAGATTTGGGTTCAATTCCAAGCAAGAAAGATGGAAAAAGTTCTGCTATTGTTCATGACCAGAATCTATCCTCAAAACAGAATAACTTGGTCTATCCTAACTCAAGTTGGCCTAAGGATAACACTGCACATCATACTCAGTTTCTTGGTGCTACTCAAGGTGTTGAATAGGGTATTTTTGTGGGTCAAAATAGTGTGCAAATATCGGGTAATCAGGTTCTGGATCACTCTAATCAGGCTCTTAATAATGCTGTCATTGGGAAAGGTGTATCTGAAGAAGGCTCACAAGCTCCAAATAATAAATCCACTCTTCAACTTAGCAAAAAAAAAGCTCTTAAGAGAAGACAAGAAAGAGAGGAAAAAGAGAAGGAGGAGAAACTAAAAAGGGGACAAATGAATTTTGTCTTGGTTAATGGACAAGCTGGTCTAGTTATTACCCTTCTCCAGATCTATGAGAATGCTCCTGATAATCCAAAGAACCAATGTACTGTCACCACAGTTCCAAGTTCACCTCCTGACGATAAATATGAGTATAGAGTTTTACATTCGTAAGATGAGTTCGACCAAGATACTCAGTCTATTGAAGAATAGTATGATGAAGAAGAAACTAGTGAACAACTTATCAAAGCTTTTGGCTCTACTTTTGATGGTGATATGAAAGAAGAAATCCAATAATTTTCAAAAAGAAATGGATTATCTCCTAGGTGTCAACAACAGAAGGTTCACTTCAACAAGCAAGCTACTTCTAGTACACCTGCCAGCACTGGAAGACCTCAGACAAGATCTCAAAGAAAAGGTTTCCAATGATTAGTACAATTATTTGGAATGCAATGGGTATTAATATCCAGGGAGCTATGGAAAGAATTCAATATCTCAAACATATTCATAGGCTATCTTTGATAGCCATCCTTGAACCTTTTTCTGACAAGTCTCAGCTCAACATCAGTAGAGTGCAACCTTCCATGGATAATTCTACATGTAATGCTAATGGAAAAATCTGGATTTTTTGGACTAAAGATATTGACTGCAATGTTTTAGAAGCTGATGATCAACAGATTACTTGTGAAATAAAGCATGTAGAACATCCTACTACCTTCATCAACACCTTCATCTATGCTAAGTGCAAAGATCATTTGAGAAGACCTCTCTAGGACAGACTTCTACATTATGCTAACACTGATAAACCTTGGTGCACTATAGGGGATTTTAATGTTATTACTGATCCAGAGGAAAAGCTGGGAGGTCTTCCTTACAACATTAATAAGAGCTTTGAGTTTATAAGGGTTATTGAAGCATGTGGTCTTACTAATCTTAGTTACCATGGTCAGAAAATCACCTGGTGCAATTTGCGATCCTTAAACTCTAAAATTTGGAAAAGATTAGACAGAGCTATGGTCAATGACAAATGGTTGGAAATAATGCCTCACACTTCCATTACTCACCTTCCTACTGTTGGGTTAAACCATTGCCCATTACTTCTGGAGCTTACTATGAATCATAAGAATACCACTAAGTACTGCAAATTTCTTCATTGTTGGGTTGATAATCAGAGCTTTATGGAGACTGTTAGAACCTGATGGAACAAAGATATTGAAGGCAATCCTATGTGGAGATTTCACATGAAAATGAAATGAGTATCTTATACCCTTAGCAATTGTTCCAAAGCTGAATATGGAGATATATATGCTACTGTGAAAGAGTATGAGGAAAGGGTCAGAATTTATGAAGAAGAGATGATCAACAACAATACTTATGAGAATAGAACCAAGCTCAATTGGGTGAATGCTGAATATATAAGATACATGAAATTGGAGGAGGCTATTCTTAAGCAAAAAACCCAACTTCAGTGGTTCATGGAGGGAGATACCAATTCCAAATACTTCCATGCTTTAATGAGAGGTTGAATAAGAAGGCTCTTTATCCACAAGATTTGTGATGATCAGGGTGAATATATTCAAGGTGATGATGTTATTGCTACTGCTGCCTGTGATCATTTCCAAAAGATTTTTTCCGGGGAAGAGAAAGTGATTAATGAAGAGGCTCTTAGTTGTATCCCCAGAATGGTTACCGGTGAATAGAACATGAGTCTTCAAGCTATGCCTACAATGGAGAAATTAAGCAAGTTCTGTTTTTCATGAATCCTAATTCTGCGGCTGGACCGGATGGAAGGAATGGTAGATTTTTCCAAGCTTGCTGGGACATTATTTCCTCAGATATTCTAGATGTTGTCCAATCCTTCTTTTGTGGTCACACTATGCCCAAATATTTTTCACATGCATGTTTGGTTTTACTCCCAAAAGTAGATTATCCAAATAAGCTCTCAGATTTCAGACCAATAAGTCTTAGCAATTTCACCAACAAAATTATTTCCAAACTTCTTTGTTTAAGACTTGCCCCTATACTTCCTCTACTTATCTCGAACAACCAGTCGGGATTTGTTAAAGGTAGAAGCTTCTCAGAAAACATTATGCTTGCCCATGAAATTACTCGCAACATTAAGAAACCAAATGAGGGTGACAATGTTGCCATCAAGCTTGACATGGCAAAAGCGTACGACAGAGTTTCCTGGTCCTTTATTTGTCTTATTTTAAGAAGAATGGGATTCGGGGAGATCTTCATTGATATGGTATGGAGAATCATGGCAAACAACTGGTACTCGATCATTATAAATGGTTCAAGATATGGATTTTTTCATTCGACTAGGGGTATCAAGCAAGGTGACCCACTTTCCCCAGCTCTATTCATCCTTGGTGCTGAAATGCTTTCTAGGATGCTTAACAACCTCCACAACCACCACTTGTACAAAGGTATCTATATGGAGAAGAATGGGCGTCAAATTAATCATCTGAGCTTTGCTTATGATGTGATTATATTCTCCTCGGTTAAGGAAAGTTCCCTGAAGCTTATTATGGGTGTTCTGTCAACTTATGAGAATGTCTTCGGCCAGCTTATTAACCAGGACAAAAGTCATTTCATGATTCCTTCTGATACTCTGCAAGATATTATTGATACTATTAAAGTCACCACTGGCTTCTCTTAGAAAGATAGTCCTATCACTTATTTAGGTTGTCCACTATACATTAGATGCCCAAGGTGGTGGCTAGAATCAGAGGTTGGCAAACTAAGATGCTTAGATTTCAAGGAAGAGCTACTCTTGTTAAAATTGTTCTTCAATCCATCCCAATTCATATTCTCTCAGCTATATCACCTACCAAGACTACTCTCAAGCAAATCAAATGTCTTACTACCGACTTCTTTTGGGGTTGGGATAAAGAGAAAAGAAAGTATCACTGGGCTTCTTGGGAAACTCTGAGCTTTCCTTATGATGAAGGGGGTATAGGAGTAAGATCATTACATGATATTTGTCTTTCTTTCCAATACAAGTAGTGGTGGACATTCAGAACCAAAAATACTCTTTAGGGGAAATTTCTTAAAGCTAAATATTGTCAAAGAGCCAACCGAATTGCTAAGAAATGGGACACTAGACAATCCCTTATGTGGAAACACATGATGAAGAACAGGTTAATTGCTGAGACACACATCAAGTGGATTATTCACTCTGGTTCATGTTGCTTCTGGTGGGATGACTAGTTGTGAGTGGGTCCTATTGCTAGCTACAGAAGAGACAATTCTAGACCCAATAACATCAAGATCTCGGAGCTCTTAATTAACGGCCACTAGAATGAAGAGCTAGTGAGACAAATTACGCCTCCTCAATTAATCCCCATGATTCTCAACACTCATTTGCAATTACAGGAAGGGGTTCCGGATCAACCTGTTTGCAGACCTAATGCTAATGGACTGTTTACTTGTTCTTCAGCATGGGAGATAGTGAGTCAAGAGAAAAACAAGACTTTGACCAATATGCTCACTTGGTACAAGCATATTCCATTTAAAGTCTCGTTTCTCTTGTGGAGAGCTCTTAGAGCCAAGCTGCCAACAAACGAGAAAATTACATCTTTTGGATATGAACCTGCTAATTACTCATGCTGCTACAGACCTGGTCCCGACACTATCGAGCATATTTTTTTAGATGGTCATTTTGCTAGGCATATCTGGAAAGGTTTCTCGGATTCTTTGGGTATTTATTTTGCTCATACTTCGTTAAGGAACCTTCTTATTAGGTGGTGGATCTCCAAACATAACAATGAAATTCACAAGCTTGTTCTTCATGCTATTCCAATATTTATTTGTAGGAATCTATGAACGAATAGATCTGCAATTAAGTACGAAGGGAAGCAATCCAATCCGGCTAGAGTTAAGTTCTCCATTATTAAAGACATCACCAACCTACTCAATGTTGCCTTCCCTTATATTAAATGTCCTGCTCACTGGGCAGATTTGGTTTTACTAGTGGAAAATTGTAAACATGATACTAGCATGGTTAGAGTCTGTTGGAATAAACCCCCGCCTATTATGATAAAACTTAATACGGATGGGAGTGCTATTGATAATCCGGGAAACATTGGAGCTGGTGGCATTGTTAGAGATCACCAAGGCAATTTTATTTTTGCATTTGCTACACCACTGGGAATTGGTACCAACAACCAAGCAGAGATCCAAGAGGTTATCTACGGTCTCACTTGGTGCATTCAACATGGTTATAGCAATGTAAACCTTGAGGTTGACTCGGAGTTGCTCACTAAATGGCTCAATCATACTATTAAATCTCCATGTAATATCCAAGAGTATTTGGCAACTCTTCTAAGCTTAACCAACATGCTTGAGAATTTTCAATACAATCATACCTACAGGGAAGCAAATTATGTGGCGGACAAGCTTTCAAAACATAGTCATCAATTGGACACTCCACAATATTTCTACACTCATGATCACTTATCGGAGGAAGCAAGGGGCTACTTCAAACTTGACAAGCTCGGAATACCAAACTTTAGAAGGAAGAAATTGAAAAGGATAAAGCAACCACCTTGAGCTTCTTTATTATTTACTATTCGTACAGGTGATCACATGTATTCTTTTGGTGTTACTAAATTTTCTTCGGTTAGGCTATTTCTTTTAGTTATAGCTTTTTTGAACAAAGTCTTAGTTTATTTTTATTTTCTTCTTACTTTGTAAGGGGAGAGTCTCCCTTATTTATTGATTTCCTAGATACTTTGTATTGAGAGGAGTCCTCTCGTAGGTGCATAGTTTCTAGGTTTCCTTTCTAGTATCCGGGATGAGTTGGTCGGCCTTAGTAGGCTAGCCGACTTATGAACTACCATAGGATCGGAGGTAAGGTTTATGTCCCCCTCTTTGTATTTTCTTCTTTGTTTTATTTATGTTAAGGCCTGGGGGTGTTTCTTAGCCCCTGACCCACTCAAGGGTCAATAAAAAAAATAAAAAAAAACAAAAAAAAAACAAAGGGAAGAACAATACATGCATAAACACCACCCTAGAGTACCCAAGTACCTTGCTTACTTCGTTAATCCTTCATGGTTCCCACAACTCTAGTTGTGAATTTAGCTACTCATGTTCATAAGTAAATAATCAGGAGTTACTGGTGTGTTCATGATCATATACTTACGAAAAGAGGTAAAGAAATTCAAAATCTTGAATAGGTGAAGATGGAAGCAAGAACAATGAACAATGAATGTATTCAACTCTCAAAACCAAGAATAAGATAAAATCACAATATTTCGAATATTTTTTCTCCAAAGTAATGAGCATAAAAAACGTAAAATAAATCTAGGAAAAGGATTTATAGACAATGGAAATCCTGTCCTAACAAAACATGAAAATAGAACTAGGCAGGGAACACGGGTTGGAATGATGACCCATTATTTGAAATGATGGTTCATAGTCTGTTAAGGTGAACCATGGTCCTGGTTTGTCAACGTCTTTTATCATGAGAAACTACTGGTGGAATCACGAGTCGTACTTCTGAATGATGGCTCGTCTCTTTGACTTGTCGTTTCTTGGTCCCTTCTTGCGCCTCCTCATATCAGTGACTACGAGTCCAACAGGCCAGGTCATACTTTTGGAATACGGTTCATACTATGACTCGTACTTCCTGCTTTTGCTTTTGCACCTCTACAGTACCTCTGATGTATGAGTAAACAGGACTAGTCGTAATATGAAACAATGACTCATCGACTGAATCGTGCTTATTCTTCCATACTTGCACAGCTTCTGGACTTTGGTGTACGAGTTAACAGGATGGGTCCGTGGTCCAGAACCATGGACCGTCAAATAATCCATCATCTCTATAGCCTTCCTTTTTTAGCTCAATTTCCAACACTTTGCTCTAGGATCCATTTTTCCTGCACACGTAACAAAAAACATCAAATCTACCAACACAATGCAAAATTACTTGCGATAATCCTAAGTATTAAGCATCAAAAGTGATGTACTTCTACGTCACATCAGTTCCTGGATATACTATATTCATGAAGGATCTAGCGATTAAGAAGAGAACTGTGAGCTTTGAGCCAGCTGATAATTTGCACCATTGTAGTGCAATAGTATCTCGTTCTTTGGTATAGAAAAAGGAAGATCCTGGAGCTTTTACTATTCCTTTCACGATTGGAGCATTCTACTTCGCAAAAGTTTTGTGTGATCTTGGTGCTTGTATCAATTTGATGCCACTAGCAGTGTTTAATCAGTCGGGCTTAGGAGCCCCCAAACTAACTACAATGTGGCTTCTTCTGGCAGATTGCACAGTAAAAAGGCCTGTGGGAATTATCTATGACGTGCTTGTGAAAGTTGATACAGTTATCTTTCCTGTAGACATTATGATTCTTGACTGCGAGGTTGACTTTGAGGTTTCCATCATCTTGGGACGCCCATTCCTTTCCACTGGATGTGCATTGGTTGACTTAGAGACTTGGCAGATAAAGTTCAAATTGAATAATGAGGTAGTTAATTTTAATGTCTGCCAGTCTGTGAAGCATCATGATGACATGTGCATGGTTTTTGTTATTGATGTGGTTGATGAGTATCAGTTGATAGTGCCTGTTGAGGAGAGACTTGGTGTAAAAGCACTTGCAGCTGTTATTGTGAATTTTTATAAAGACAATATTGAGGAGTATAATGATATGGTTGAAGCACTTGCAGGTATGGGGTCTTATAGCTATGCTCCAAAGATGCTTGATTTGGACTTGAAGAATAGACAGACACTGCCTGCCAGACCTTCTATTGAGGAGCCTCCAGTCTTGGAGCTCAAAGCACTCCCGTCTCATCTTTGACATGTGTTCTTAGGAGATAATGAGACCTTGCCAGTTATCATTGCTGCAGACTTAGGTGAAAGGCAGGTTGAAGCTCTAGTTTCTGTGTTGAGAAAATTTAAGAGGGCCATTTGTTGGTCCATTGTTGACATCATTGGGATTCCACCTAGAATTTTCACTCACAAGATTCAGTTATCCCCAGATTGCATTTCGAGTATTGAGCACCAGCATAGGTTGAATCAGCCTATGCAAAAGGTTGTCAAGAAGGAGATTATAAAGTGGCTGGATGGAGGTGTGGTTTACCCTATTGCAGACAGCAAGTGGGTAAGCCATGTTCAGTGTATGCGAAAGAAGGGTGGGATTACTGTAGTCCCAAATACTAAGAATGATTTAATCCTGATGAGGTCGGTCACAGGCTGGCGCATATGCATGGATTACAGGAAACTGGACGCCTGGACTAAGAATGACCATTTTCTGATGTTATTCATGGATCAGATGTTAGACCGTCTTGATGGTAGAAGATGGTATTGTGTTCTTGATGGTTATTCAGGATACAATCCGATCTCTATTGCTCCCGAAGACCAAGAGAAGACCACTTTAACCTGTCCATATTGGACATTCACTTTCAAAAAGATGCCTTTTGATCTATGCAATGCACCATCAATATTCCAATGTTGCATGATATATATTTTCTCTGACATCGTGAAGGACACTATTGAGGTGTTCATGGATGACTTTTTGGTGGTTGGTAACTCTTTCGATGACTGTTTGACTCATCTCAGTTGTGTGATAAAGTGGTGTGAAGAATGCAACTTGATTCTTAATTGGGAGAAGTGTCATTTCATAGTGAAAGAGGGGATAGGTCTCGGCCATGGGATTTCCAAGAAGTGTATAGAGGTCAACAAAGCTATGATTGAGGGGATTGAAAAATTGCCTCCACCAGTTTCTGTGATGGGGATTCGAAGTTTCTTAGGGCATGTTGGTTTCTACTAGAGGTTGATCAAGGATTTCTCCAAAATTGCTAATGCATTATGCAAGTTATTAGAGAAGGAGGTAAAATTTGTGTTTGATGATGAATGTCTAAAGGCATTCGAGTGCCTTAAGGAGAAGTTGATATCGGCTCCCACTATTATTTCTCCTGATTGGTCTCAACCTTTTGAGGTTATGTGCGATGCTAGTGGAGTGGAAATAGGAGAAGTCCTAGGCCAAATCGTGAAAAGATTCTTCATCCCATATTCTATGCTAGCAAAGAACTTAACCCAGCTCAGAAGAACTAGATAGTGACTGAACAAGAGCTATTTGTTGTGGTCTTTGCATTTGAGAAATTCAGATCATATTCTGTTGACCATGCAGCTCTTCTCTACCCCATGGCAAAGAAGGACGCAAAGCTGAGATTGATTAGATAGGTGTTGCTTCTACAAGAGTTTGACTTTAATGTTAAGGACCGAAAGGGCATAGAAAATCAGGTAGCAGATTACTTGTCTAGACTAGAAGAAGAGGGAATGTTGAAGCTGAATGAAGAGCAGTAGATTGATGACTGGTTTTCGGATGAGAAAGTGTTAGAGGCCTCTCAAGACATGATTTCATAGTTTGCAGATTTTGCCAAATATTTGGCAAGTGATTTGGTGCCTCCTGATATGTTTTTCACCAAAGAAGAAAGTTCATGTCTAATGTCAAGAAATACTTCTAGGAGGAGCCATTCTTGTTTCGTGTTTGTGCTGATACGATGATCCATAGATGTGTGCTGGAAGCTGAGATGATGGAGATACTTGAGGCTTGCCATTCATTCCTTGTTGGGGGACATCATAGCGGTATCTGGACAGCACACAATATCTTGCAATGCGGCTACTATTGGCTGACTATTCACAAAGATGCCTATGATTTTTCTAAAGCTTGCAACAGGTGTCAAAGGGAAGGAGGTATATCCAGGAGGCATGAGCTTTCTTTTAATCCCATCCTTTTGATTGAGATATTTGACATTTGGGGTATTGAATTCATTTGTCCGTTTGTGATGTCTAATGGAAACCAGTACATATTAGTAGTTGTTGACTATGTATCAATATGGGTGAAAGCGGTTACGCTTCCCAGTAATGAGGGTAAGTGTGTTACAACATTCTTGAAAAAGAACATCTTCTCCAGATTCAGTACTCCAAGGACCAACACTAGTGATGGAGGCTCACTTTTACAACAAGTTGTTTTGTGCTTTACTAGAGAAATATGGAGTGAAGCGTAATGTTTCAACCCCCTATCAGGTGGAAGTCTCAAACCTCAAAATAAAGTCAATCATGTCCAAAACTGTCAATGCCAACAGAAAGGACTGGTCATGAAAACTAGATGATGCTTTATGGGCATATCAGACTGCAAGATGCCAATAGGTATGTCACCATATCAGCTTGTGTTTAGAAAGGCATGCCATCTTCCTGTTGAGCTAGAGCATTATGTGTGCATTAAAGAAATTCAACTTAGACTAGTCTGAAGCATTGTTGCAGCGGCTTGGGCAGGTAAATGAGTTGGATGAGTTCCACCTAAATGCATGTGAGAGTTCGGCTTTGTATAAAGAGAAGATCAAACTGTATCATAACCGGAAGATAGAAAAGAGATAAATCCAGCCGCGTGACTTGGTCCTTCTTTTCAATTCCAGACTTTGATTATTTTCTGGCGAGGTGAAGTCCAAGTGGATTGGACAATTCAAAGTGATACAAGTACTTTCACATGGGGCCATCGAACTTGACAATCATGATGGAAAAACGTTCAAGGCAAATGGACAACAGATAAAAGCACATTTGTGTACTGCAGAGGAGCTTAAAGCAATTGAAGACTGGAACCTTGATGAATTCATCCCAACCAAAGAACTTGATGAAGTCTGAGTAATAAACCAACCTGCATCATGCCGTTATATTAAATCAGGCGCTGCATGGGAGGCAACCTATGAAGAAACTTGATAAAGTCTGAGTAGTCAAGTAACATGCGCCGTGCCGCAATGTTAAATCAGGTGTTGTATGGGAGGCAACCCATGAACTAATGTGTTTTGAATGTGCAGGAAGTAGTGAGATGAAAACTTGCAAAAGTGCAGGAAAAAAGGGTCACACAGCACAGTTGAAAATATTCTAAGTGTTTACGAAATTTTTGGTTTGTCCTATTTCCACACCCTATATGACCGGCCGTCGCTGCTCCAATGGGTGTGTGGAATGGGCGTGAAGCCAAGACTAATGCTAAAGGAAACCACTGGCTCATTCACACGCCCTGAATGATGGGATGTCATAACCCCGATGGGCTTGGAAGTCAAGCTCCAGATGCCCAGGTAAGTTTTACAAGATGGGTCATTGCGTGCCCGACGGGCATCGCATAGCCCGTCGTCTGGGTCGGTCAACTGGGTCAATGATTTTAAAGTTTTTTTTTATTTAGTACCCGACCTGACCCGACTCCCTTTCCCCTCTTTCCCCGCGTCCATTAGGTGTTTGACCTTATTCAATTGAGGTCAAACATTGATCAAACTCCCTCTTACCCCTAAAATCCACACATGATCAACTCCTCTCCCTCAAACCACAATCAACTCCCTGATTTCATTCCCCATGATCACTCCCTCGCAATCTCATATAGTATCATAAATCACATGACACTAAGCAAGTTCACACAAAAGGCTCACAAGTCAATTCTCAAAAGATTTGTTGATTAATCAATAGTAAGTGCTCTTTTTTTAAATGTTGCTATGTGAGAAATTGACGGTTCATGTGTTAAAATATATGCATATTTTCTAGTTAACCCTACATTTGAATTTGTTTTAGTGGTCGTGTGTATACCTCGAAAAAATTAGGAACTAGGGTTGTGTTATTGGTATGAGTAATGGGTTGATGTGGAGTGCACAAATATTGTATGTTGTTTGCTTTGGTGAGGTGAAAACTTGCGCAGGTAAATGATTAAAGGAAAGAAATTTGTTTTTGCATAAATCTTGATCCCAGGGGACAAATGACGGGACGTCTGAGGCCCTACAAGTATTAGTTAGGGTATTGGAAATGGATCAGAGCCTAGAAAGGTCTCTGGCCGGATCTGACGCCCGACCTGACGGGACGTTGAACCTCTCACGTCTGTGGAAAAAGCCTGTGGGAGGACAGCTTGTCCTTAAAACTCCACTGCCATGGTCTGATGCCCTATCCTATGGGACGTTAGACCTCTCACGCTCGTGGAACAAGGTCGTGGGAGGACAATTTTGCCTGCACAAGTCACTGGACCATTCTAACGCCCTGTGCCACGGGACGTTGGCCGCCTAAGCCTGTGGGAGGCTAAAATTCTTGAATTTTTTTCTCTAAGTGTAAATTTTTTTTCTGGTTTTTAATATTTTGATTCTATGCTAATGATGGTTACCTGTAGGTACTAAATGGCACCAAAAACACCACTATAGTGTAAGCGGTCCCGGAATACAAAGGATACGTCAGTTAAGTCTCCACTAAAGGATCAAACCAATTCTGAAGTCGAGAAGAGTGACTCACACAACACCCTCTCATCCGGGCAACCAAAAGAAAGTTGATAGTATCTCCTTCCCCCCAGTCTAAAGAGGGGGAAGGCTCATCTTCTATCTCGGCCAGTTCTAACATAGAGAGTTATCATGCTTCTTCACCAGCTAAAGGAGGGCAAGAACCAGCTACCCAAGTTTCTAATGGTATGGAAACCAGGATTGAGTCAGGATATTATGATGAATCAGGGTCTGAGCACAGTTAAGCCAATGATGTAGAGGGTGATGCTGAATCCAATACCGAGACCACTACCCTGGAAAAGGAGCCTACTATACCCACTTTGATAGCCCCTTGCACAATGTTAATTCTCACTCGGGAGAAGACTAAATGGTTGGTGAAAGCATCCCAGAAAATATTTGACTATGGGCTAGCCACAATGGCTAATGGGAACATGAATCATCCTATTGCTGAAGAATGGAGGATTGATCTCTTTAAGCTAAAGGACTTCCCCAAGATTGATGAATATTTTTGGTACTACCAATTGGGTTGGACTAGCAAGCCACTCCCGGATTACCAGCCGATCATTGTGAGGGAGTTCTATGCGAACTACCAAGCCATATTGGAAAGTAGATGCCAGAAGGGTCAAAGAGCTGCAAACTTGCCCTCTCTTGGGAGCATCCCAGTGTGAGGTGTCCCTGTGAACATCTCCTCCAAAACTATAAACAAGTTCCTCTTTGGGTCAAGATATGAGATTACCGCCGACCCTTTTGAGCATGTTCATCGGATGAAGGTTGAAGCTAAACAGACAAAATGGTTGTCTAAGAGGCTCACAACAACAAGGATTCCAAGCTGGCAGGGCTAATATAGGCCACAAATCACAAAGGCCTCTCTATTATTTGAGGCCAAGTTCTAGTGGGCCATAGTGTGACTACCGCTGATGCCGATGGGTGGAGATAACCAGCTCACTCTGGAAAAAGTTGTCTTAGTGGCTAGCTTGTTATCAAAATACAAGCTAAACTTTAGGCAAATCATAGCTAAATAGATCAGGGACAGAGTAACCAAGATAAGTTCTTCCTATCTATTTTCTTGCCGCATTAATGAGCTGTGTGACAAAGCTGACGTCTCAAAATATGCAGGTATTTATCCTACAGAGCGGGCCACCCGGACATATCATCCCAAGAGGTTCTAGAATGAAACTAGAGTTATGAATTTGAGCGGTGCATTAGAACCACTTGCTATTACCCAAGAGGCACATGTACCAACACTAGAGGCGACACCATCCACCACTGATGTGCCTACCCCACAAGGTAGCCAAACTGAGCATACTATTGCTGGTCTATCCTCTTCTGCAACACCAAATTTTGCTAACACAGTTTTGAGGACCATCGTTTTGAAGGAATAAATGAAAAAGTTTTCTTTGCAGTTTTAGCCGATTATTAATGCGTCCATTTGGAAATCCATAGAACAGTTTCTTAATATGAATGACCAGATTGAAGCTTTAGAAGATAGGGTTGATTAGAAACTGTAGGCAATGGGCGCAATTTAACTTACAGAAACCATGCAGCTGATAGCTTAGCTAAGGGTAGATGTGGATGAGCTTAAGAGTCGTCCAGCTGCTCAAGCTAAGGCTCCACTAGTCTTGCCATAAATTACGTCGGAGGCAACATATGACTTATGGGACTTTGTAGACCCCGAGCCTCGACCGTCCAAATTAGAAAATGAAAAAGAGGCTGAACCAGGAAAGGAAAAAGAGCTTGAGGTACCTCCTAATCTTTCGGAGCCATAAAAAAAGAGGAAGAGAAAGGATAAGATTGTCCATATGGATGATGCCCCATTGAGTCTGAAGTCTCAAAAGGAAAAGGATGATAGAGCCACTAAGAAAGCTAAGAAAGATGAAAAGAAAGCACGACAAGAATCCCTAGCTATGCGGCAAATTTTGATTGAAATTGGTGGCTCAGCTAGTGGTGTTGCCAGTATTCAAGAGGTACCTTATTTAGGCCCCATTGTGGGAGTTGGTATTGAGGATGCTACTCGGGTAGCTGATATTGTTGAGATGTCTGCGGAGGCAGCCTCTATTGGTGATAAGACTGTGGGCACCAATCCAGTGATCCTGCCTACTGTTACACCTGAGGACTACGCTTAGGCGCCATAGGTATGCCTTGTATCCCTCATTTCGTTATTTTTTAGTTCATTAGGGACAATGCACAACATTTTAGATAGTTTGGGGACAACTATGGTCATCTAGTTTTTTGTAGAGTGTTTTGGTGAAGTCTGAGTAGCCAAAATACTCGCATCATGCCGTGATGTTAAATTAGGTATTGTATGGGACGCCACCCATAAGGGTATCTATAAGGTATCCATGTCCTCAAGGTTTTCTTGCCTGTGTTCATTCCATAATGACTTTTAATTTTTGTGTTGAACAAGCATGTTTAGTATAGGATACGTGTTTGTAGAAGTAGATTAGGAAATAAATGCAGTCATGATCTGGTTTTTGAAGAAATTTTTTTGAAAATAGAGACACCTCCAAATATTTTTGCAATAAGGTGTTAGAACTGACCTTGATAGATCTGTAAATCACAGCATGCGTATTACTGAGACAAGTAGCTTAAGCTAAAGAATGAACTGGTAGTTAGCTAGTCTGTAGTCTATACTATGTGCCATGTGTGAAGTGAGCTGCTTAATATTTGTTCTTACTGTACTGTTCAATCTAGAACTTTCTTGGTTAGTATTGCTGTGGTTGTAGAATGGATTGGTTAGGATATGATCATAGGGAATTTTTGAATTAGTCCACTTAAGCCAAATGACCTACGTAACAAAATTGAATCCCTTTGATCCCTAAAGTTGAGCCTAAAGTTGAGCCATTTTTGTTGCTAGACTATTCACTTTCCCATTTTCCTATAAACCTTTGTTTTGGCCTTGGTCCCTTCTTGGACATTGTGCACCTCAACTCAGGCTAAAAGCCTAATTTGAGGGTGGATAATTTAGGGGTGAGTAGGAAGTGTTACGTATGAACAGATTGGGTTAGTTTAAGAAGGAATATAGCGGGTGTGGTTTGTGAGCCTCAAAAGAAAAAAAAGAGAAAAAGAGAGAAAAGTAAATAAAAAGAAATGTGCAAAAAAATGCAATAAAGGCCACACCCGAAGTGTGATAAAAATAAAAAGGTTTGATAAAAAGAGAATAAGAGAGGAAAACTGGAAGGTCTGAATAGTGGAGAAAATAAAGAAGTAATTGTAGTCTCAAGGAAGGCATAGTCACTATTTACCCAAATGTACCATTCCTGTCCCTAAGCCTTTATTACAAGCCTATCAAAGTCCTATAATGATCCTAACCGAACTCTTTGAAAGCCAAAGCATAGAAAATAAGGGCATGCATATGGTATCGTACATGTACAGCCTGAACTTCTTTGTGAGAGTGAGTGTGTTCTCAGTCCCTGTGTGTTAAATTGATATTCTGTGTGATCGGGACTTCTTTATTGTGAGGGAACTAGAGTGGACTATGATCGCTAATTATTTGGTTGGAATGTCTACTTGTGTATGCTAGCTTACTCATGAACATCATGTTGCCACTCATGGATCCGTCTTGTGTTTTTTGATAACTTGATTAAATGCACTAGTTTTTTAGTTGTTAAGGAGTGGGTACTATGTGGAGATTTGAGAGATAAATGAATCATGTTGCTACTGTAGTTTCTAGTTTCCTTCTAAATAAGCATCGTTTTAGTTTTTGTTTTTGTTTGTTGCTTGAGGACGAACAAATATTCTAAGTTGAGGGTGTCGATGTTTCAGGATTTCACGGTACTTTTGACGCTTAAAACTAAGGATTTTTGGGAGTTCTTAAGTATATTTTGTTGTAGTTTATGTCGTTTGTTGCATGTATAGGGAAAAGTATTGGAAAGATAAAAGTACCAAAAAGTTGCAGATTTTTGGGCAAAATTCATGCCCCAAAAGCGTGGGATCCCCCACGGCCCGTGGGAGAGGTCGTCAAAAGGAACTACAGAAACCAAAGGCAAAAGTCATCTCCCACGACCTACCACGACGGGCATTGGTCCAGCCATAAGACATCACAAAGCCCGCCGGACTAGACTAGTGAACTGAAGCTGAGAGGCAAGACTCGACAAGCTTCCACGACGCCTGTGAGAGACACGATGGGACGTCGCAAAGCCTATCAAATCAAGCCAGTGGAGATTGAGGATAGATCCTACTAGATGATGAGATGGCAATGATGGGCATTGCATCCATAATGTCCCATCATATCAGCCCATAGAATTGAGGTAGTAGACTTGGAGCTCAAACATGAAGAAGACCGACGGGCACCCACGACGCTCGTCATATCCACGATGGCGCATGGGGAATCCCATTGGAAGTACCGCATCCAGTCAATCCTAAAATAGTTAGGATTTGGTCTTTTTTGTCTATAAATACTTCTCCTTAGATTTTATTTTGGGGTCCCATCCCCCCTCCCCCTGATATTGTTTTGAAATTGTTACATTTTATTTGTGTTTTGGAGACATCATAACACAAGTTCTTGAGAATTAAAGTTTGTTCTTAATTTATTGAAGTGTTCGTGAGATTTATTCAAGATTATGGACTTCTTTACTTCTTCTTGTAAGTATATACTCATGATTGTTTCAACGTATCTTGATTATTTACTTACTAACATGAGTAGCTAAATCCACAACTAGGGTTGTGGGAACCATGAAGGATTAACGAAGTAGGCAAAGTACTTGATAATTCTAGGATGATGTTTATGCATGTATTGTTCTTCCCTTCGCTTTGATTGCTTTTTAATGGTGTACAATGTTAGAACTCGCCTTATCCTTACTTTCTGTACCAAGGAGGCAACGGATGGGAAACAGGTTGTTCAACAATGGATATTTGAGGCTACCAACCCTAATCTAATAGCTTGACCTTGTCCGGGAATAGCTAATCTAATATCCAGGGTAAGGGTTAGTAAAACACACACCCGCAGTCGGACCAAGGCGTGTGGTGAAATTCATCTATCTAAGGGACAAACTATTTAGGTGAACCTAACTTACCGATTCTTCATGCTAATCACTAAGCTAGTTTATTAAGTACAACGCCTTACTAAGTTATGATTTCATGGGGAACACTACCCTGGTCACTTCTCTTATTTATAACAACTTCTGAAACTATTATTTGATACTTGTTACGAATTTAAGTTACGATAAATATTTGTTACTCAAAACCCCCCTTCCTAGGGAAATAAATGGCTAACAGTGACTGTTGTTACTTGTTGAGCATGGCCCTAGGGTTCATTGGGGCGATTTTGTACTAGTAGGTGTCTTGGGAAGTCTAGGTGTCAAGGTGACTTGGGAAGTCTAGGTGTCAAGGTGACTTGGGAAGTCTAGGTGTCAAGGTGACTTGGGAAGCCTAGGTAACAAGGTGACTTAGGAAGTGTAGGTGTCAAGGTGACTTGGGAAGTCTAGGAGAAAAGGTGACTTGGGAAGTCTAGGTGACAAGGTGACTTGGGAAGTCTAGGTGTCAAGGTGACTTGGGAAATCTAGGTGACAAGGTGACTTGGGAAGTATAAGGGTCAAGCTGACTTGGGAAGTCTAGGTGACAAGGTGACTTGGGAAGACTAAGGGTCAAGATGACTTGGGAATGTCCTAGGAGTCAGAGCTTAGCGTCTCATAGTGGTGGAGTTGGCAACGGAAAGGATAGGCAGGCTTGGGCTGGTATTGGGCTTTGGTAAGGTGAATGTTGAAGGGCTGAAATATTATAATTAATTGAACATTTTCCCTTGATTTTTATTTGATGGTATGGAATAGATTCGGGTCGACCGATGATGCCTAGCAGTATGTGTGTTTGTACTGATTCTACTCTTGTAATACCTTGTTGCATATAGTATGGTTGCAGGTTCGGTGATGTTTCATAGGTACAGGATGACGGCGATTCTCTAGTAGCTTCTACTTTTGTTTCCATGGTGGGAGTCGTGTCCTCTTATATTTTTTTTTCACTCCTGTAGTAGCTTTTGTACCGGCTTAGACTTGATCCTAGGGAGGATGGTTGTATTTTTAAAAGAGGTTTTTCGCATTAAATTGTAAACGTTTTCATCTATTAAATGAGTTATTTATGATTTTACTTTGTTTCTTCATTACCTGTTGGATCAGGTGGTAAGGTTTATTTTATCTAGGTGGATTAGAATAGGTACCTGAACGGCCCACTGGTTGGGTCGTGACAGATACTTTCAGCATTAGAATGCCTAACCCGAACCAAATGGTACAAAAACCCTTTGGATATCATCTTTTGGGCTTTAAGATAGGAGATGAACCTTTCGTTAGGCACTGCGAGACTACCCTCCCATTCAACGACTGGCTCATTAGGAAACAATATTTTACCTTTCTAGTCCAACAGTCCATATTAGCATAGCAAGAGTGAAGAAAATCCATTCCTAGAATGATATCAAATTCTATCATATCAAGTGATACCAAGTCCACCATCGTGTCCATAAGTAAAATAGTCACAATACTATTTTTGTTAACCCTCCTAGCAACAATGGAATCACCGATAGGGGTTGATACTAAGAAAGGTTTAGGAATATTTTCGAGAGCAAAACCAAAATTTACATCCACATAAGGAGTCACATAAGTTAAGGTGGAACCAGGATCAAGTAACACATAGACACCACAAGAGAAAATTTGTAACATACCCGTGACAACATCTGGTGAAGCCTCATATTCCTTGCGAGTAGATAGCCCATAAAGATGGTTTCGACCCCCGTCTACACCAGAAGTTTCCCCCTTAGCAGCTGGGGTTGATGAAGTAGTAGCGGGAGCCTTGCTGCCCCCAAAAGTTCTCTTAGCCTAATGACACTCTCTATGAATATGACCAAGCTATCCACAACCATAAAACATGCCATTATCTACTAAACACTGACCACGGTGAACCTTACCACAAGTGGGGAAAAGAACATGAGATAGAGCTGGCAGAACCACACTGCCCTAAGACTAAGTACCTTGAATCCTGAAGTCATTATTTGGATAGAATCGCTAACTGCCCAAATGTCTAGGGGCAGGTGCACTAGCTGAATAATGAGAATGCCCCCAACACTTCTTCCTGGGCCAATGCCTTCCACCCTTACCACTATGCTAATGGGCTACCTCATGCTCTGGTGGCCTAGTCCTCTTGTTCTGACGCTCCTCCATCTCAACCTGCTTCTTCTTCTCATCCTCAACCTGCTCAATGTATACCACCAACCTGGATTAGTCCATGTCTTTGTTCAACATTGATGCATTGCATGCTAAGACCAAGTCACCGGATATACCACAAGTGAACTTTCTTATTTGAGACCTCATGTCATACACTGATTCTAGAGCATAACGGGACAACTGATTAAACTTTAAGGCATACTCTTTAAAAACTCATCATCCCTTGCTTCAACTTTACAATCTCATCAGCCTTGGCTTTCCTCCACTCCTGAGGAAAGAAGTGATCAAGAAAGGCCTCAGAAAAATCTTCCCAAACCATTGGGGAAGCACCTTCACCCCTCATCTCCTCCAACTCGTCATACCACTAGTAAGCCACCCCTTCAGTTGATAGGCTGCCAACTCTACTCCCTCAGTGTCACTAGCATGCATGACCCTGAAGATTTTCTCTATTTCATCAGCAAATTCCTGAGGATCCTCCTTGATTTTAGACCCTGTGAAGACTAGTGGGTTCAGTCGCATAAACAGGCCCACTCGAGTAGCATCTGAGGACCCAGTGTTAGTATCAACACCACCTGGCCGACGAAACTGAGTGGACAGAATCTGGGCAAGCATTTTCATAGTCTACTTGAACTCAACATTAGTAACTTCACCCTATAGAGACTAGACTCATGTAGTACCAGTCCTGAGAGCTCAGGACGGATTGGGCAAGGATGGTGGGGCCCAAGTAAAAGTAATGGGATCAGCAGTGCAGGCACCATTACGGGTCTGCATCCCATGAGTAAAGTGAACCTCTTCAACATTTATCCCTGCGGGGAGTGAGGTTCCAACCTAAGTCCCTTGTCTGGTAGATCTTCTTGGAGGCATGATCTGAAACACAAGAAATTCAAGAGTTAGAAGAATTTTCTTACAACTAGGCTCTTTAGCACGAAGTAGAACATGAAGAAAGAGAAACATTCCTAAATGCCTTGTAGCCTCCCTTTTATAAGTGTGGCGCTCTACATACCCATAAAATGGACTCTACTTGACACAACTTCATAGACACCCTAGGATCATGAACCATTCTCTAATACCAAGTTTTCCACGACCCAAGACTAGGCCCCGAACGTAACAGGTAACCCAGACCAATGAAAGCCTGAGAAGACCCCTTAGCATTCATTATAAGCACATTCAATAATTAAAGAGTTTCGCAAGTAGACACAATGATAGAAAGTTTGGTTTAATATAAATAAACCAAAACCAACTTTGAAATCCAACTGTAACATAATTCTATGAATCCTCTAATCCATTAAGAAAAGGAATTCATCTATACCAGGACAAGGCCCCGGTAATACCATAAAACATAAGACTAAAGACGTTTGTCATAAAGGTGTTTTCAAAAAGATCGAGGGCTCACCAAACGATGAACCTGTCTGAACAAGTCTAGTGTTGCACAGTACCATGAGAAGTTGCCTCCGAACCTACATCATAAGATGATGTAGCCGCTCGATGACGTTCAATACGTGGAATGTAATGGTATGCAGAACACTCAAGTAGATACAATATACTATATATGAATAGTGTCATTTAAATACATCCAATATAATAGGAGATAAATATTCGTAGTAAATTCAATTAAGACAAGAAAAATAAACTTTTCTATCCTTTAATTTTGAACTAGATGGTATCACTGACTTCTATTTAACACCATGGGCTATGTAGGTCCAATCAAGGCTCGACCGGCTAAGCCCCAACCCATATTTGTAGTATGAGTTGAGATTCAATACATTATGGCCAGCACAATCATACTCGTAGAGGAAAATATAAGGTCGTCCAAATTTAGGATCGAGCCATCCCTATGTCGGCAAAACATAAGTTTCAGGTGTTGAGATGTTTAGGCTCGCACCTTCTCAGTTAACCATCTAATTCTCTTAAAGCCCATATTCTTACCATTTTTATATCATCAAAACATCATTTAATAGCAAAATTCTTTTAGGGGCATAATCCATTATTGGTATAATCATACCAAGACTTGCAAGTCATCCATTCCATATCATGACATAATCGTTCATACATCACTTGCCCAACCATTTAAAAGGATTTTAAACTCATTTAACATACTCCTCAAAGGTTTAATATTTCATGATTTACAAACAACCATTCCAAAATCGAGGGATGTAGAAATCCTTTTGTTTTCATCAAAATCCAAGATTTAGATAATAAAATGATTTATAAAAGAATCATGACTTTAGGTTTTAAATCTTCCCCACCAAGCTTTTCACATAAATAAGTTTGTGTATACCAAACAATAATCTAAAAATTATCAATACTAAAGATTAATTTCATAGAAGCAATTGTAACTTCAAGTAGATTCTTCGTCCAAAAAAACTCTTCCACTACTCACATTTAATATTCGTCAAAAAATTGACTTTTCATAGTAGAAAACCAATTAATAATATGCTCATTTGAAAGGGCATTGTTCTACATACTTTGGAGAAGAATGATTTGGAAAGGAACTCTTGGGATAGAAACCCTAGCCTTAGCTACTCTTGGAAACCTCAAGATTTTATGTAGAATCTTGTTAGGAATTCATAATTAACGATTAAAAAAGATTAGGGATACCTTGAAATATATGATAGGAACGTACATTGGTGTTTAAGGGTGAGGAGAGGAGAGAAAACAAGCTTAGGGATTGAAAGAGGAGAGAAAGAATGAGATTTTTTGGAAAAACCGACCTTGGGATTCTTATATAATGATTTCTTATGCGAGGCCGCGAGGCTAGAGCCTTGACCGTGCAGCTGGTCATTCGGAAATGGAAGTAGTGCTGCCTTTCCCATGCGCCCGCATGGCAGACACCTTGTTCGCACGGTCGGTTGTGTAGACCAAGCATCATCTACAAAAATGGGCATAACGTTTTACTCAAAAGTCATATTGATGAGCAGTCAGTGGAGTTGGAAAGAAGACTCAAAGACCTTTAATTTGGTGGGTTATATACCATGTAAAACTTTATATAACGGGAGTAATGGTCATTTGAAGTTGACCCTTGAATGAACTTATGCCAAAAAAATTTAATCCGTAGAGAAGCTTTCAACTTAACTTCGTACTAGAGGTTCCTTAAGACCATAAAAGACAATCAAAACATATGGGGCCTTACAAAGGGTGAGAAACATAAAATAATTAACCTAAAGGCCAATTTTTCCTTGTGTCACTCATTGTAATGATCAACACCTTTGCCACAGTAGACCCACCATGGAGATCAATGCCTTGTTATGGCGAGACCTGGCATAATTGCTAGCACCCAGTATGACAAAACTCTGACCACTATGGTGGTTGATGTGCCGCCATTTTACGGCACTTTCGACTCCTTTAACTTAGAACAATCGTACATTTTCAAGCAACCGTTGTCGTTTTTGATGTTTTTATGTTGTATTTTCAGGAAATGGAGACAAACATGGAAACGGAAGGAAATACGCGAAAAAAGACATTCTGCCTAAGAGTGACGGCCTGAGTGACGGTCCGTCACACATGTGACGGTCCGTCACATGTGACCGTCAAGTGGAGGCCTTGCACTGTCTAAGGGTGACGGTCCAGGCGATGGTCCGTCAAGCTAGTGATGGTCCGTCAGCCTGGCCGTCACACCTGGGCAGTCCGCGACGCGGAATCCGAGCGTTTTTGGGATTTGTTTCCTAGACTCCTATAAATACCCTATGTTAGGTTTATTTTATTAACCAAGCTTTTTACAATAGTTCTCCCAATAGTTTTAGGAGAGATTTTAGTCGACTTGGAAATCAAGAAACACGTTTGGTACTTCTTGAATTCGTGTTCTTAAATCGTTCTTGAGTTCTTGTTTTCTTGTTCTTGGAATACTTGAAGATTGTTTTCATTATATTGTAAGGATCTTTTCTCTTTATGATGATTATGACTTTCTTCTCTTTTTCTTCTAGCATGATTAACTAAAACTCTCACAACTAGGGTTGTGGGAGCCATGGCAAACGTAGCAAGATAGATTCCGGGTAGCGACGGGTTCAATATATATGTTGTCACGTTGTTAATCATTCGTTATGTAACATTTTCTAGTGGTTGCAAACATTAGAACATGCCTAGGTTTAATTTGCTTAAGTAAAGAGATTAAAACCGAGAAACTTGATTAACGACGAGGATTCGAGACTACCAACTCACGTCTTATGATTAATGCTGTAACTAGATTAATCTACTTGATGTTTAGGATTGAAATCTAAAAGCACACCTTTTCAAGTTCGAGAGAATTGAAAAGTAAATTTGTCTATTTGGTTGAGAAACGTTTAGACGATACAATTAATTCAATCACATCGTGACACGCATATAGAAGGAACCCAGCTAAGCCTAGAATCGACATTGTTACTAATGCCATGGTAAACACTTCCCTAGTTCATTCTCCTATTGATTAATTCTCATACATTATTATTTGCTTTTGTTCATACAAACCCCCCCCCTTTTATTTACCAAAAACTATTGACCATTAGTCACGTACTTCACTAAAGGCTTAATCTTCACCATATTCTCTGTGGGATTCGACCCCAACCTTTGTTGGGTTCTATATTTGACTACGACCGCTTACGCTTCGTTAATTTGAGGTGTAGTTTGGGCGTTATCAAAAAGTGGCGTCGTTGCCGGGGAATACGGTTGTTAATTAAGTCTGGTGTGTTTATTTGACTCTTAGTCATACTTTCCTGCTTTTACGTTTCTTTTGTTGTTTTTGTTTTTGACAGGGTACAGAGTTGTGCATGCCAAGTACTCGGCGCTCGGGTGAATCAACCTTTCCTTACGACCCCGAGCTTACTAGAACGTTAAGGCAGAATATGGCCGCACAACAAGAGGCAGCAAGGCTCGCTGCAGAACTGCAGGCCCAACAAAATTTGAATGCTGGAGGTCTGCAGCACGATCTTGAGTTGCATGACGAGGATAACGATTTGGATGGAGTTGGCGCTACGGGCGCCATTGTTGTTCCACCGCTACCGCCCGGAGCCAAGTTCAACATCACTAGCACGATGATTCAGCTGTTGAACTTGAGAGGAGTATTCCGTGGAGCAGCTGGTGACGATCCAAACCATCACTTAATGAATTTCATGGGTATCTGCAAGTCGTTTGAACTGTCGGGCCTGAGTCAGACAGCGATCAGGCTCAGGTTGTTTCCATTGTCTCTGTCTGATGAGGCAGCGTTATGGTTGACAGAACTGACCCCCGACTCTATCGCAACTTGGGGAGAGTTGAAAGGAGCTTTCCTAGAAAGGTTCTTTCCTCCCTCTAGTATGATACAGTTGAGGGGCGAGATTAGCAATTTCAGGCAGCAACCTCACGAAGCATTGCACGAGACCTGGCTGCGATTCAAGAAGAAGCTAACACAATGCTCGAACCATCAGTTGAACGATGAGGTTTTTGATGCAGACATTCTACAGGGCACTCAATTCGGCTACCAAGCCGACATTGGACAACGCAGCAGGTGAAGCATTTATGGGTCGCACTTTTGCCGATGCCACAACTATTTTGGACAGGCTCACCAAAACCAACAGGGCCTGGCATACACGTGATTCAGAGGTACCAGCTAGTACTTATGCAGTTGGTGTGTCAGCGGAACAGCGTAGAAAAGATGAAGAACGGGACCAAGACATGGCCCATCTAAAAACGCAAATGGACCTCTTGACCAAGTACTTGATGTCAGGAAGTATTGAGAAGGTGAAAGCCGTGGGTTCGCAAGGTAGAGCAGCAGGGGTTGAAACTGATGAGGAGGCGAACTATTTGGGGGGTTTCCAGGCCAATGGCAAGGGAAACCAAGGTCGGAACTATCAGAGAGACAACCACTATGAGAAAGGCGGCTACAAAGATCGCGACCAAGGAAACTGGAGGAACAGCACCGATAGAGGTGGGTTGTATATACCACCTAGTAATCGGGACAAAGCTGGCAACGAGGCAGAGACGTCCAAACTTGAGAACATGATGGCGAAGATGCTGCTGAAGGTGGAATCAACTGACTCTGGAGTAAAGGAGATGAAGACTGAATTATCAGCATTGAGTCAGTTAGTGGGTTCACATTCCACCTCGATCAAGCAATTAGAGCAGCAAGTGGGGCAAATCTCGGCATCTCTGAACCAAAGGAAGACAGGTACCTTGCCGAGTGACACGATTTACCCGAGGAACGACGCGAGCTGTATGGCGATCACTACAAGAAGCGGAAAAATATTACCGGATTCATTTCTGGTAATCCAGACTCAAGTAGGTGATGTTGCGGATGATGAAGAGGCGGTAGAGGAGGAAACGCCAAAACCCATGGATAAAAGCAAGGAGGCCGAAAAGCCTCCAACTATGATGCCTCGTCCACCACCTCCTTTCCCACAGCGTTTGAAGAAGAAAGCTGACGATGGTAAGTTCCTGAACTTCATGACCATGCTGAAGCAGATTTCAATAAACATACCATTGGTGGAAGCGCTGGAACAAATGCCCGGTTATGCCAAGTTCATGAAGGACTTGATTACAAAGAAGAGGTCGGTAAGTTTTGAACCGGAAGACAACCTCCACCACTGCAGCGCCATTTCTTCAAGGTCGTTAGTCGAAAAGAAGGAAGATCCAGGTGCTTTCACTGTTCCCTGTACTATCGGGAAGCTCAACTTCGGAAAAGCATTATGTGATCTTGGTGCTAGTATCAACTTGATGCCGCTAGCAGTTTACAAACAATTGGGTTTGGGAGCTCCTAAACCGACGTCCATGAGAGTGATGATGGCTGACCATTCGGTAAAGCGACCGGTGGGAATCTTATCTGATGTGCTGGTCAAGATCGGTAAGCTTATATTCCCGGCCGACTTTGTGATCTTGGATTGCGAAGTAGATTTTGAAGTTCCCATAATCTTGGGATGACCTTTGTTAGCCACGACTAGAGCGTTGGTTGACATGGAAAGAAACGAACTGACCTTCAGGCTAAACAATGAAGTGGTCAAGTTCGATGTGTCCAAATTGATGAAGCAACCAAGTGACATGAGGGTGGTCATGGTCATCAATGTTATTGAGGAAATCCCTGCGCATGTGTATCTTTAGGAAAAGGGTTGTGTTGAAACCCAAGCTGTTATGAGAGTAAGGTCGCGATTGCAAGAGGACGAGCAGGTGAAGGAAAGCGGTGAAAATAAATCAAGAAAATGAAAACACCGAAAGAGAACCTGCAAAGAAAGAGCGAAGAAGTTGGCGCGATTAGCTGCGGAGCCGATGAACGAAAAAGGTGAAACGCAACATGAGGTTGTCGCGTGCACACACTCCATCGAGTTTTCCTGTTTTGGAGAACCTGGCGGTCTCCAACATCATTCCAGAATCTGAGTCACATCGACTTCACAGGTATTCCTTTCTCTCACAGTTTTTTAGCTTTCATATGGATGCATTGGGGACAACGCATGAGTCTAAGTTGAGAGTGTGGGGAAACCTGTGAGTCACCACCGAGGGTTTTTGTTGCCGTGTTTCTTTTCCCTCCGGTGTGCTATCTAGTAGAACCGGCATGTTTAGGTTGTTATTTTAAATTTTGTTAGTTGTTTTCTAGTGTCTATAACAAAGCATCATGGCATTTTTTTTTCTTGACTAAAACGAGGCTCCTTTAAAAAAATTTCTGGTTTTGAGCTTATGTTGAAACGATTGACTGTTTGGATCCTTGTATGTCATTGTGTGATTATGATTAGAATAAGTATGCTTAAGCCGAGCGGTTGTTTGATAGTCGGTAGCGGTATAGTTTCTTGGTGCCAAGAGTGTGTGAGATTATTGTTATAAATTCTTACTCTGTGCATGCATCTAGAACTTGCCCGGTCTATTTTGTTAAGTTTGAAGTTTGGTTGCTTATGAAAGGATCACAGGCCCTTTTTGTGTGCAGTCCACTTAACCTAAAAGACCGTCCAAATATAAATAATCCCTTTGAACCCTGTTTGAGCCATAATTGACCTTGTTCTTTCAATAACCTGTCACCGTTCCTATTTAACTTTGAATCCCTATTTTGGCGCTGGTCCTTCCTTGGACATCGTGCACCTCAATGCAGGCAATCAGCCTAAGTTGAGGGTGGCTACTATAAAGGTAAACCCTGTTTTGGCCCTGGTCCTGTCATGGACATTGTGCACCTCAACGCAGGCAATCAGCTTAAGTTGAGGGTGGCTACTACAGAGGTGAATGATGAGAAAAAGAGGATGGAGAAGATTGGTTGTGAATAGAATGAAAAGTCGGGTGTGTGCCTAAGAAAAGAAAAAAAATAAAAAGAGATGAAAAAGATCGAAAAAGTAATAAAAAGAATGGTCAAAACAAAGAGGTCGCACCTGTAGCCAGAAAGAAGGAAATAAAAAGGTGAATAAGGATGGACAAAAAGTTATGTGGTAATAAGACATCGGTGGGTCCAAGGAGGGCTTAGTCACTAACTCCTAAATGTATCCTACCTGCACCCGAAGCCTCATTACAAGCCTAAACAAGTCCTGTAGTGATCCTGAGCGGCTTTCTGAAGAACCGAAATAGAATAGTAAGGGAAAGCCTATGGTATCGCATGTGCATTGTTTGAAATCGTTTGTGAGTGTGAGCGCTTACCTAGTCCCAAATCTTGTGTGTGGGATTTCTTTGTGGTGAGGGCACCAAGATGTCTGTATTGCCTATTGATTGTTAGGATAGCTGCGCATGTGTATGCATAATATTCTATCATATCGGAATAACATGTTTTGATCCATGCAAGTTAGTGTTTCATACATTTGTGTACTACGAGGGTGCTTGATTTAATGAACTAATGAATGACCATGAGTTGCTAGAGACAGAGTTTGTTTTCTTAGTTGAGTCGTCGTATTATTGTTTTGTGTCATGTTGCTTGAGGACAAGCGAACGTCTTAAGTTGAGGGTGTTGATGTGCCGCCATTTTACGGCACTTTCGACTCCTTTAACTTAGAACAATCGTACGTTTTCAAGCAACCGTTGTCGTTTTTGATGTTTTTATGTTGTATTTTTAGGAAATGGAGACAAACATGGAAACGGAAGGAAATACGCGAAAAAAGACATTCTGCCTAAGAGTGACGGCCTGAGTGACGGTCCGTCACACATGTGACGGTCCGTCATATGTGATCATCAAGTGGAAGCCTTGCACTGTCTAAGGGTGACGGTCTAGGCGACGGTCCGTCAAGCCAGTGACGGTCCGTCAGCCTGGCCGTCACACCTGGGCAGTCCGCGACGCGGAATCCGAGCGTTTTTGGGATTTGTTTCCTAGACTCCTATAAATACCCTATGTTAGGTTTATTTTATTAACCAAGCTTTTTACAATAGTTCTCCCAATAGTTTTAGGAGAGATTTTAGTCGACTTGGAAATCAAGAAACACGTTTGGTACTTCTTGAATTCGTGTTCTTAAATCGTTCTTGAGTTCTTGTTTTCTTGTTCTTGGAATACTTGAAGATTGTTTTCATTATATTGTAAGGATCTTTTCTCTTTATGATGATTATGACTTTCTTCTCTTCTTCTTCTAGCATGATTAACTAAACCTCTCACAACTAGGGTTGTGGGAGCCATGGCAAACGTAGCAAGATAGATTCCGGGTAGCGACGGGTTAAATATGTATGTTGTCACGTTGTTAATCATTCGTTATGTAACGTTTTCTAGTGGTTGCAAATATTAGAACATGCCTAGGTTTAATTTGCTTGAGTAAAGAGATTAAAACCGGGAAACTTGATTAACGACGAGGATTCGAGACTACCAACTCTCATCTTATGATTAATGCTGTAACTAGATTAATCTACTTGATGTTTAGGATTGAAATCTAAAAGCACACCTTTTCAAGTTCGAGAGAATTGAAAAGTAAATTTGTCTATTTGGTTGAGAAACGTTTAGACGATACAATTAATTCAATCACATCGTGACACGCATATAGAAGGAACCCTGCTAAGCCTAGAATCGACATTGTTACTAATGCCATGGTAAACACTTCCCTAGTTCATTCTCCTATTGATTAATTCTCATACATTATTATTTGCTTTTGTTCATACAAACCCCCCCCCCTTTATTTACCGGAAACTATTGACCATTAGTCACGTACTTCACTAAAGGCTTAATCTTCACCATATTCTCTGTGGGATTCGACCCCAACCTTTGTTGGGTTCTATATTTGAGTACGACCGCTTACGCTTCGTTAACTTGAGGTGTAGTTTGGGCGTTATCAGTGGTCTCACTGCAGCGGTGACTCATTAACCAAAATCTAGTATAACTGTACCAAATTCTATTTCACAACACAAGTATCATTTCAAGACATCCCAACACAAACCAGATGTGCAAACTACCATAAATACCTGCTACAAACTCACTCATAGTCTTAGAATTCCTTACAAAGGTCTAGTTCACTAGGTCACCCCCTAACAGAATACAACACATCACAATAATACACATATTATATTGATTACACAAAAAAATTAGTTTTAAACCTCGCCATTTTTTTGTTTTATTAGCTCAACTTTACCACGGGGACTCTAACAAGGGTACTATTGTCCTAACAATCCCATAACGACTAGATGGGTCATTACAGTTATAGATTCAATCAACATTTACTCTGTATTCACATGTAGTTGGTGTCTTCCAAGTGATTTTCTAAGTAATACCATAGGTTTAAGCCTTTCAATGCTATCAGACATATTGGGCCAATTCCCTATGATAATGCAATAGGGATATATAGTCTTTATAGCTACAAAAATTATTTTCCATATTGCCTGATATTCCATCTTCTAGTAATATATCTTGCTTTGATTACCAAGATTCTAAGCAGTCCATTTCTTCCATATTTCCCCACTGATAAAAATAGGAGTGATTTGAAATATCATTTTGTTCACACTATTATTGATCTTCTCCTTCCAATAGTTTTGTAATATTCATCTAATAGGGCATGATTGATGAATAATTCCTAGTGAAGGTCAATTTATTTTCACATATGCATAGAATCTTCCTCTATATTTAAAGTATGTTGAATAGAATCTATAACTGAATTTGTGCATAAACAGTAAGCAATCAACATAGAATGAATTTCAAACCTTTAAATAGTCTCATTGAAAGGCAACTTCCTATGAAAAAGTCTCCAATCTAGATAGAAATATCTTAAAAGACATTAACTTATGTCAGAGCTTGTTAAAGAAATCATCCTTCCGTCTAATATTCGTGATCAAATACCAAGTTGTTTTCTTGGAGTAGTGCCCATATTTTGTGCATGTCCAAATAACATCATCTTCTTGTTCAGTAGGTTCAATGTAAGTGTTCATTATATCCTGTACAATTTGGCTAAGTAAAACACAAGACAAAGTACATTCAACATAAAATCTTTGACACAAAATTTCCATGCAGACCATCACAAGAAATAGTAGGAATCAGAGACAAATGACCATAGTTTTCCAACTATCCCACCAAATATTTTAATTACCATTATTGATACTCCACTTGATATGTTCTTAATCCCTGCTCCTTACCCATACGAAGTTCTTCCAATACAAAAAATTGCCAGGAATCAATTTCTTTTGTAAAATATGCTTTTTAGCATATTATTTGTTTTTCATAAACTCAGACCATAAAGAGTGGTTAGTTCTTAATCTCTACCACCCTTTAATAGCAAGAGTGTTAGAAATATCAATTGATTTTCTCATAACTATACATCATCCTCATTATATAATATCCTATGTTTTTAAAGTAATATACTTAGTGAGTTTAAGTTGTCTAGTTAGTTTTATTCATTTACAATTTTTCATTAAGGAAATATCAAGAATTTAGTCACACGTTCAAAGTTGGGTTAAAGAGAGATAGAACCTGCAGTTCTGAGGATAAAGGCTCCTCGAGGCAAGCCCATAAAAGGACCTTTCTCCCTGTTCTTACCCCGAGAAAGCCTTATGGGATAGTAGAGATTTATATATATCTCACTTACATAATTTTGACTTTTGAACATTTATCCAAGAGAAAAAATAGAGATTTTTTATTAAACTTCACCGCTTCCATATAATGTCATCACCTTGACTTAATTCCTCCAAAAAATCATGATGTTTGAGTGGAAGATTCACGTTCCTCCCTTTGAGTGGCTCTCAAAAGTGATGAGAAGTGAGGAAATTAGTTTGTTGGTTGCATTATGGCATAGCTACAAGTTGAGAAAAGAGGTAGAATCGTGTATGTTCAGTTTCTTGACAAGATTGGAGTTCTGAACCTCTACCTACAAAGTAAGCTAAATCGAGTTGTCAACAAGTGTAGTATTTTTCAAGTTGACATTAGAATTGTATTTCCTTAATATATAGTAGTTAGTGTATGATCATGGAGAAAACTTCATAGAGCTTTGGAAGGACGTGAATGAGGTATATAAGATTATCCTATTTAATTTTGCATATATCCTTATCATATCAATTTATATCAAAAAGAGTTTAAGAGAAAGTTATCAAAATACTCCATCCTTGAAAGTTGTTGAGCTTATATACTCTGTGTTTGACCATATCTTTTGTAGTATACTCTTTATTGTTGATGTTTCTTAGGTACAGGATGATGGCGGTCTTCAACATCTTCTACTTTTGTTTCCATGGTGGGAGTTATGTCATCTTACTTTTCCTTGTATCATTTCTGTAGTAGCTCTTGTACCTTGTTAGACTAGATCCTAGGGAGGGTTGTTTTTCCCAATTTTGAAAAATATTTTACTGTATTTCTTTGTAAAAAGATGTTTTCTAAAACAAGGTTGTTAATATTTTCACGTATTAAAAGGAGATTATTATAATGTTATACTTTGTTTTCCGCAAGCACCTATTAAATTGAGTTGTAAGGGTTCATCTATCTAGGTGATTAAAGTAGGATCCCTCACGGCCCAGTAGTTGGATCGTGATAGATGTTATCAGAGCCTAGGTTACTGGTCTCCTAGTACAAGAGCAAAATGTCAAATAGAGTCCTCTGGATTGGTGTGTTGACGTCCACATCTAATCTTTTGGAAGCTGTGAAGCATTCTAGGAAACGTCTCTCTTCTTTCATTCCTTTTTTTGTGCGGGTCATTTACTTGTTTGTATGAGTTGAGTCCAATTGGTATCTCTCGATTCGTATTGGTATCTCGATAAGGAAAAAAGATGTCATTTGACTCCGACTATTGTGAATCAAGCAAGAGAAGTTGGTTTCGGGAAGGTTCCAATTGGTAACTGGCCTGAGATGCTGTGGTAAGACATGGATGATCGACTAATAGTCATCCATAGGATGAATAGAGTGTAGTATATGTGGATTAATTTTGTTGTGATGTGAAGTTTGGAACTTTTATGTGTTACAATGCTTGTATGACTTACTTGGTTGGTATGTGATTGGTTGCCTTGCTGTGAATTTGTGGGTTTAAAGGTAGTCATAGATTGAAATCGGTATGCTCTGGTTGGTGATAAAAGTTCTATCTGTATGGATTTAAACATCTTGTTACTTTAAAAAATGGCTCATCATTGGTTAAAATGGTGAGGGGTCAGGACTTACGACTATAGGGAAGCTTTGGTTCCGGATAGTCGGGACTTGGTTGGGAATAATGGGGACAATGAGGTAATTTTGCATGATGGTGGGATGGTGTTGTTATGAACAATTTCTTATGTAACGCTTTTGCGACTGATAATAATTGGATGCTACGTTTTGATTGGTGCATTGTTGGGAATGGTCTAGGGATGTTTTTTAATACCATGGTGGGATTTATGGGGTTAAACCATGATAATCGGTAAGGTGGATGATTGGTTTTGCTGAAAATTTGAAATTTTTTGGACTGGTAATATTGGGACTGCCATAGCAGAACTGTACCGCTATGGTAATCCCACTATAGTGGGATTTTCTCTGCTATGGTGGTACCGCTGTAGCGGAAGGGGGCGGGGCATAAGCTCTACCCTATTTTCCCCTATTTTTCAATTCTTTCCCGGGGCATTTAGAAGCGCTAATTAAGCTACGAGTTGCTATGTAAATCAAGGAAATTGTCTATAGAACTAGCATAGCATGCTTAAAAGGGAATATTGTCTGAAACTAGCATCCACGTGCTTAGAAATGAGGGAATAGGGGAAAGGGAAACATCGTCTAGTATGTGCCCGAAAGAGGGGCAAAACCCAAAAAGGCAGTAAATAGTCTAATAAGGGGGAAAGGGAGATCCTATGCCTCATCATCACTCAGGAAGGATAACTCATGCATGTCCTCAGCCTCAAGTGTGGGAATCTCCTGACCTAGGGCAACACATGTGAACATGACCTTGATGGTCTTCCACATCCGGGCAAACATGCGATCCCGGGAGCACCTCTTCTTTTTCTCTTCCTCTAACTCCCTGCGGAGTGATGCAAATTCCTGAGAAGAAAGGGGTGAGAATGTACCTCCAGCGTTAGTGTCCTCCATGAACCTCTTGACAGTGGCCAGATTCTCCTTATGTTGGCGGCTAGTGATCAGGGGCTGAGGCTGGGAAGGGGTGGGAGTATCATCATCATCATCATTGTCAGCATCCTCAAACGGTTGGTTGCTTCCTACTTCATCCACCTTTCTCTACTTCTTAGAAGAGCCCAGTATCACTCGGATAGGGTCGAAAGGGTCATCCATCGCTACCTCCCAATCTGTGTCATCTTCTGGCACATGGAATCGCCTGCACAACTCGAACACCAAACCTGGAAGATAAGGGCCCTTCTATGACCCTAGTAGAATTCCTTCCACTCTGAGATAATCTGGTCCCCGACATTCATGATGATCCCCTACATAGCACAAGCAATTACCAGGGCCCGAGCATTGGTCATATCGGTCTTATTGTTCGATGGGTGGATTCTTTGGGATACCAAATTTAACCACCTCCTAGCATCAGTAGAGAAGTAAGCACTAGTGATGCCCTCAGCACTGGGCTACTAGACTTGGTCTCTAAACTCTTCATAAACTAAGGTATACCTCAACCAGGTCATGTCCCAAATTCGATACTTGGAGACGTGAGGCACTCTTAGCACCTCATTGATCATCTAAGAATCCACCGAAATATCTACCCCTCGGATTCAGATAGTGGGGTTGGGATCATCTGAATGAATGGTAGGAAATATGGTGTAGAACTCTCGTACCCAACCTATCCCCATGGGAGGGGGAGCCACCATCAAGGGTTCCCAATTAAACTCTCGGAGCCTGCGATAAAAGTCGGATTCTTTTCCATCCACACCTGATATTTTGCAGCCCCTTTCATACAAAAAACCCACCCAATGATAGTCTCAGAACCTCTCCTGACTAGCATCATCAGGGAACCTCACATGGGGATACTCTTGAACTTATTCATTAGCCATTGGGTGTGATAACCTGTAATATAGCAAGAAGGCAGAGTAGAACTCGATAAAGCATAAGGGATTAAGAAAATGGGGGGGGGGGGAATTCTAAGTGTTAGCCTGAGGAGGCTACTGTTTTGCAGTCTTTCTCTATAGTGGATGATCATCTGCTATGGTGGAACTTCTATAGCTTATATTTCAATGCTATAGTGGGACCGCTATAGTGATCAAATTCTGCTATTGCGGTATTCATCATCCCAGAACTCCAAGGGGTGCAATAATGGCACCCCTTGACCCAAAACTCTGTTTTTAACAACCCATGTCCAGATCAATGCTTCTAAAGTACGGTATTACTATTTTCTACAAAATAAATTGGGCATTGTAACTCCTAAATTATGTCCAAATCACATGTTTTATTCAAGAACAATCCTTCACCTCCCCCACTATTTTTGGCACTTCTTTGGTCAAAAGTTGCATAATCCGTATGCCCAGAACGCCGTGTAGGCGTTGTAAATGTAAGGGAATCATCCATACTTTGGAAATTTGCTAATAATCCAACCCAAGTTCAAGTTCAAAAAGCAACTACTATGTCTACCCAAAGTCACTATTTTCTACCACAATCCTACCTAATTCGTGCAAGAAAGTAAAAGAGTAAGTAAGAACGATTGTTACCTGGAAATGTCAACATCAGAAGCAGGGTGATCAGGAGGAAAAGGGAGTATTTTGAAAGGAAATAGAGGAGAATGAGGGTGAAAACCCATTTCTCTCCCATTTCAACAGTTGCCAATTGCTATAGCGGTCGGCACATCGCTATAGTGGTACCACTACAGCGATATAATGTTTGCTATAGAGGAAGCCAATCAGTTTGGGGAAAATAAAAAGGTTCTCCCAGGTCTTTTCAAATTCTTTTGCTCCGATATTATACCAGGCCCTGGATTTCTTGGGTGCTCAGGGAAGGTCGTGTATAATTTTCTTTGGGTGGCTCGATAATTCTTTGTCAGAGCGGGATCATAATATTTTCATAATGAGTCGAGTGCAATTAACTAAGGGGAAGGTCCAATATCTTGCGGAGGCTCATAATTATGCGGTCAATTGGGACAGTGAGGGTCCTGGGCTGTTCCTCTTCTTCATTTATTTTTGGGATTGTTCGGGGATGAACAATGGGTCAATTTGTATCCGTTGTAATGACCGAATTCATCATTATTTTAGGAATTGCATCTTTGCATCTTTTGGAAATGATCAAAATATATTTTGAATTAAGTGGGGCAACGTGATGAAAAATTTTAGATTTTTAAAAATAGTCATGGCTGACGTCACTCCACTATAGCGATATTTATTCCGCTATAGTGCTACCGCTGTAGTGGAAGGCCATCCTCTATAGCAGAATGACGGTAGGCAGTATTCTTAGAGAACGATTTTAATAAAAGACTTCTCCTCCTCAAGTTAAAAACATACGAGAGTTTCTCCTAAAACCCTCATAGGATGATCTAAGGCTTGGGAGCTATGAGGAGGAGGTATTTCGGCTAGAAGGATGCAAAACAATAGATTTTGGGATTGTCATCCGGCATGGAACGCCTTCACGGAGTCAGAAAATACATCGGGTAGCTGTTTGGCATTCAGATAGGCTAGGTTTTCTTTATTAAGTAGATTGACCTGCTTCCATTGCGTATTTATTGCATATACAAAAAAGGAGAATCCATGTTTAGGTCTTCGAACATGAAGTAGTGAGGATTATTATGGTTAGACTGTTTGAACTAGGAAATGGTCGAGTTGGGATGATGGGTTGTCATATTCTGGGTTATGTATGTTATCATGTGTTGTGCAATGACCGAATTCATGGACTAGAAACTCGAGAAGGTTTGGGGAATCAGAAAGGTTTTGGGTAATTAAATGACTATAACGAGGGAGGTCCAGAAATGGTGCGGTATAAAAATGTAGAATAGCTAGAACGGTTGAATACCAAGTTAGGTGAGGTTTTCCCATATTGTAATTCTGTCATAGGGGGAGTTTCCGAAATGGGTGTATCTACTAGTATGTGTTAAGGGAACGAATGAGAATTTAGTCTTCACAAATAATTAGCTCGGGTACCAAGCCTGGTACAGGTTTATTTTACTTGCATTGATTGTATTCTTTCGATGGTTTCATGAGTGGACTGGGTTGCATTCTTGAATTGTAATTATGGCATATGGTTCGTGAGAGGCTAGGTGTTTATATTTAAATGTGAGGTTGGTCTTGTTGTAGACTGGGGCTGTATGTATGACACTAAGGTGTTGTTAGGGGGATCATTGGTGGGTCCGGGTCATGTGAAAAAGGATATATGTTATTTTCCTTGGGTGTTTTCCATGGTTGATAGTTGGTTATGTGTGATTGACAATCAAAGGAGGAGACTTGGGGTCTGGTTATAGTACTGGTTGTTATTACTTGTCAAATGTGGCCCTGGGGGGTCCATGGGGCATGTTGGGATTAGTAGGTGGGGAATGATGAAGTGTGGTCTATGTCGCTATGCAATGGGGTCTACTTTAGGTTATTGAGTCATAATGGTTGATTCGGGTAATGAATGGTGGTCCAGGTATGGACATAGTTATCGGATAGGTGATAAGTGTGACTTAGGAAGTCTAGGTGATAAGTGTGACTTGGGAAGTCTAAGTGATAAGCGTGACTTGAGAAGTCTAGTTTATAAGCGTGACTTGGGAAGTGTAGGTGATAAGTGTGACTTGGGAAGTCTGAGCGATAAGTGTGACTTGAGAAGTCATAGGTGTTGGGTGTGGAGTTAAAGAGGGGGAGTTGGCAGCGAAAGGGTTAGGAAGGCTTAGGTTCGAAGCAGATTTGATAAAGGTGGATATTGAAGGACTGAAGCATTGTAGTTAATTACATGCTTTTCCTTAATTTTATTATTTGATGGCACGAGTGGATATGGGTCGACCAATGATGCCTACAAATAAGTGTGTGTGTACTTATTCTACTCTTGCTATACCTTTTTGGGTATAGTCTGGTTGCATGGTTGGTGATGTTTCTTAGGTACACGACGATGGCGATCTTCAGCAGCTTCTACTTTTTGTTTCCGTGGTGGGAGCTATGTCATCTTAATTTTTCTTGTATCATTCATGTAGTAGCTCTTGCACCTGTTTAGAATATATCCTAGGGTGTGGATCAACCAGAAGAGGTATGCATAAAAGTATTTGCCTCCAGGAGGAATCCTGGAATTCCTTCTGTTTTCTGGGTTTGGAAAAGCGTGGACTTTCAAGAACGAGAATCATATGATATGTTGGGAATCTCTTATGATAATCATCCACGCTTGAAATGTATCTTAATGCCTGAAAGTTGGATAGGATGGCCCTTACGTAAGGATTATATTGCCCCCAATTTTTATTAAAAATACAAGATGCTCATTGAATGATAAGAAAGTTATTTCCACTTAGACAATTTCAGATATTCAAGGATTGCACGTTCTGTTCTAGATTAAGCAGGTCTACTTTAGGGAATTATCGATAGGCTACCAAAAAAAGACAATTAGGGATTCATTGGAATTCTCACATTTATTTGGAAGATACTTCTTTCGGATGGGTCACACCAATAGGATGAACCAACTGAGTTCTGCATCATGAACTTTGTACTGCGCACATTACTTAGACGGGTTCTAGAAAGGCATATAGGAAGGAATGGAGAAATCCGGAATGAAGAAATAGAATATGAAAGAAAAGACAAAGAAATGAGAGAATCTCAGATTCTATTTCTTTGGATCTGAGCTGAATCTTGTCTATTTCAACCCCCTAGATTCGGATTCATTGAGCCTTTCAACAATTAACCAATTTTACCTTTCGAATATGTATTACGTATTCAAATTTGTTTGAACGAGAGGAGAAAAAAAAAAGGAGATAGAATCCAATTCTTTTAGATACTTTATCTAAGAAACTCTACCCATCTAGAACATAGATGGGGTATATCTCGTCAAACTGGATAAGGCTATTATTCTAATCTAGACTCTAAAAGAATATGTATGTTGATTCATATGAATTACTTATAAATTAATTCTAGGGAAGAGAGACCCATACAAATTAATCATGTGCCAGGAACCAGATTTGAACTGGTGACACGAGGATTTTCAGTCCTCTGCTCTACCAACTGAGCTATCCCGGCCATTCCCAATCCAGATTGGAACGAGGATTTGAAGTCCTATGATCTACCAACCCCAATCCAGATTTGAACCGGTAACACGAGAATTTTCAGTCCTCTGCGTGTTATCCTTATTTTATCATAGAACCGGGGTCTATGTCAAGTAAAAGGACAAAAGTCGATTAAATCTTTTTATCAAAGCCGGGGAATTTCTTCGATCTTCAAAAAGATGACTTTGTAAGTTTCAGTATGAGTAATTATATTGTATTGATCGGGAATCATTCAACTAGGGATTCCTTGCTCAAAGATGTTCATTTCTATGTGTATCATATATATCACAAGGCTTGTGATAAGAGAAAGCCATTTACGCTTAGAAATAAAATCCATTTTTAAAAGAATAGAGTGAATGAGAAAGATAAGGAATTTGGAACCGCTAAAGAAAGGGGGTCGGATAAATAGTTGGGGAGTGAAATAGTCCTTTTGGGGATAGAGGGACTTGAACCCTCACGATTTTTAAAGTCGACGGATTTTCCTTTTACTATAAATTTCATTGTTGCCGGTATTAACATGTAGAACGGGACTCTATCTTTATTCTCGTCCCATTAATCAGTTCTTCAAAAGATCTATCAGACTATGGAGTGAATGATTTGATCAATGAATATTCGATTCTTTCTTCAATGTAGAATCGATTCACACTAATTCTTCTATTTTTTATAGAAAAACTACGGATTTGGGTCGTCATTAATCATTTGATATAGTATTCAATACGTATGTATATACGTTTATCCTTCACTTCATTCTTTTTCTTTCTGAAGTTTCGATGTAAAGATTCCTCTACCAACGCATTTAACTCCATTTGTTAGAATAGCTTCCATTGAGTCTCTGCACCTATCCTTTTTTTCTGAACCTTTGTTTGTTTTCAGAAAACAGGATTTGGCTCAGGATTGCCCGTTTTTGTTAATTCTAGGGTTTCTCTGAATTTGAAAGTGATCACTTAGTAAGTTTCCATACCAAGGCTCAATCCAATTAAGTCCGTAGCGTCTACCAATTTTGCCATATCCCCCTTTCTTTTTGTTTTGAGATTGGGATCTCGTTGTGATGTCATTCCTTTTTCTTTTTCTTTCATTTATACTGGAACCATTGAATTCATTAGATACCGATTCCTATCTCGAAAACGTGTTTTCTCCTCTTTGATTTTCTTAACTATCTTCTATAGGAGACCTTTTTTGTCCAATCAAAAATTATTTTATCATTTCGGAATCCGCAATTCAATATAGATGGATATATACCCGATCTATATGTCTCTCTTCCTGTCATTTTGCCATTCCATTTGGAATACTTGAACGATTGATTCTTGTTTTTTATCTTCACTTTCGCCTGAAAGCGGAGGAATGTCTCATTAGTTATAACTAACCATTCCATTAAACAATTAGAATTTGAAATAAATATAGAATGAGAGATATATATAATATAGAATCAAATATAGAACTGTAATAAAAAGGATTTCAAATGCCAAAAAAAGAAATGAAAAAGAATATTTACCACTCAAATTGAAAATGAAAATAAAAGAATATTAACAATATTTACAATCACTATTTAATAATATTAGTATTAGAATTTTTATTAGAACTGGGATAAATCGAAATTCTAGATCGCTATATTAATCCTTATGCTCTAGAATATTCAATATAATATTGAATAGTTAATAACTACAATTCCAGTAGTTTAGTCAATTACTATGCATATAAGATTTCTGTGATGTGGGACCGCTTAGCTCAGAGGTTAGAGCATCGCATTTGTAATGCGATGGTCATCGGTTCGATTCTGATAGCCGGCTTTTCCCTATTCTTTTTTTAATTCCATTTTTTAGATGATTGATAATGTTCCTTTGAAATCAAAGAATATTGAAATAGCGCCTTCCTCCTTTTCCAAAAGCTATCAATTTATTATAGGAACTTCCAATTATGTCAGGAAAGGATTATATATAATAGAAGGGGTTCTGTATATTTATCCAAGTCATCCCATTCTTCTTTTCTTTATAGTATTTATAGTAAATAGTAATAGTACAAGTACACTATTTCAGTAAACTTCGCTTCATTTAGTTCAGTTTAGTATTAGTTTAGGTTTATTCTGTAAAATAAAATTCAATAAAAAAGAAATAGAAATAAGAATTAATTTGAAATACTAAATAAGAAAAAGGAGTCTTTATGTCGCGTTACCGAGGACCTCGTTTCAAAAAAATACGACGCCTGGGGGCTTTACCAGGACTAACTAATAAAAAGCCTAGGACCGGAAGTGATCTTAGAAACCAATCGCGTTCGGGGAAAAAATCTCAATATCGTATTCGTCTAGAAGAAAAACAAAAATTGTGTTTTCATTATGGTCTTACAGAACGAAAATTACTTAAATACGTTCGTATCGACAGAAAAGCCAAGGGGTCAACAGGTCAAGTTTTACTACAATTACTTGAAATGCATTTGGATAACATCCTTTTTCGATTGGGTATGGCTTCAACTATTCCCGCAGCCCGTCAATTAGTTAACCATCGACATATTTTAGTTAATGGTCGTATAGTAGATATACCGAGTTATCGCTGCAAACCCCGAGATATTATTACGGCAAAGGATGAACAAAAGTCCAGAGCTCTGATTCAAATTTCTCTCGAGTCATCCCCTCATGAGGAATTACCAAATCATTTGACCCTTCACCCAGTCCAATATAAAGGATTAGTCAATCAAATAATAGATAGTAAATGGGTCGGTTTGAAAATAAATGAATTACTAGTCGTAGAATATTATTCTCGGCAGACTTAAACCTCAGACTAAAACCAAGGGGTCGAAAAATTTTCTTCCCTTTAGGCGAAGTAAATTAACCCAAGGTTAAGTAAGTTAAGTAAGATAAATCCGAGTTTGATCTGGATTTCCCCCATTTTTGTATCATAGACCAAGGATCTATTTTCATTCCTTGTCTACTCTTTTCTTTCCAGTGTTTTGATTATGATTATTTTTTTAGTATTCTATTTTACGCGTCACAGCAATTAGGAATTGAGAATCTATATCTTAAGATCAAAGAAGGGTCTAGCTGTTGGAATAATGGTATCCATTGCTATTTGAGCCTTTGTTGTTAGTAAAATTGGTGGTTGTTAGTAAAATTGATGGTCTATATCTTTTAGACTATAGTTAATGGATACTCTTAAATCATAATTCTAATTATATAGACTATGATTCCATACCAGAAAATTTTGCAAATTCCTTTTCGATTTTGGAGTTCTCAACAACAACTACCTACCCCTCTATTAGAATAGAAATTCATACAAAATTTTGATTTGATTGTATAGTGTATACCCGTTATGTACACAAAATTGGCAGTTATTCTATGATGAAAATAGAATGATTATTCGATCTTTTTTCTTCTTTGTAATTTGTATCATGATTCAATCAAAATTGCTCGAGTTCTTCTAATTTGTAACTTCACCGAAATCGGAATAGTTCCTATACTACTACATTAGTATGAAATCGAATCGCGTTGAAATATTTCTTATCGATTCCTGTCAAAAAGGAACAATTGGAATAGAGGATTCATATCTTTTATTTTTTTCTTAAAAAAAAAAAAAGTTTTTATGTTATTTCGTACTATACAATTCTTTTCTTTGTGGGATCTTTTTCCCGCGAGAGGTAATGACAAGAATTCTAGAATGGATTTCTACCTATGCCTAGATCACGGATAAATGGAAATTTTATTGATCAGACCTTTTCAATTGTAGCCAATATCTTATTACGAGTAATTCCGACAACTTCAGGAGAAAAAGAGGCATTTACCTATTACAGAGATGGTGCGATTTGATTCTTTTTTTTTATTTCATATTTATTCATTTCTCTCAGTCTTGCGAGGAGAAAAACACGTGATTCGAGAATATTTTTTAAAAAAAAATCTACGCTTTTTGAAGGTGAAGTTTGGAAATAGAACAATTCCTTCTGTCGTGTATCCTCGATTAATGCAACCTCAGATGCTATGTTTAAATTCTCGATTCTAGTATTAAGTGAAAGGTTACGCCTAGAGGTTCTGTATTACGGGTCAATCCTACTCTACTAGCGCTAATAGGAAGCATAGGGGAAGAAGCGCTACACCTAGGAATCAACAACACGAAAACTTTGTTCTAAGTCAGCCCTTTCCTTAGCGGGCTTGGGACTAAAAGAATGGTTGGGACAACAAACATCCATCTCGTTCGTCCTTTGGATACCCGTATAACCATCGAAGGCTATTGAAGTGACTAATTCCTGGAAATTAGGAGGCGTTAAAAACAAAGAAATTGTTGGAGTTATCTTATCATTTCTATCTAGTCCCAATAGGCTTGATGTTAAGAAAGAATCTCTTGCAGGAAGGTTGGCTAGAGATTTCTTGTAAAAACACTAGCCCTGCTGAGTTCATAATGAGAATATTTTCATCGTTGAATCTTTTTTGATTCTATGTATTATTCTCATTATGCACATAAGGGAGAAGCCGTATGAGGTGAAAAGCTCACGTACGGTTCTGAAACGGAGATAATTGTACCCATATACATAAAAAATAATAGCAATGGAATGCCAATCCTCGGGCTCTATTTGTAAAGTCTCTATTCCTTGGTAATCAAAGCCCAAAGATCTATGACTTAGCCCATGCTTGACTAGCCAAGCAGACAAACGACCCTGCATCTTTTTTATCTCTCCCGCATTTTTATTTGTATAAGTATTTCACATTTACGATTAAATTTATTAAAATTGACCCACCACTTCTTATTCTGGACAAAGGAATCCTGTCTAATTCACTAATTCGGGGGAAGATACTGAATTTTTGTATTTGAAAAAGATTTCCGTAGGGATCTCTGAAGTAGATGGTGGTTGATAAAGAACCCTTTGATCATAATTTACCGTATGAATACTGCGTCGAACATGAAACTTGTGATTAGTAGTAAAACACTGATTCACTCGTTGAGACCTAATTCGATCTTCATAGAGTTCTCGAGATATTTTCTTACGAAGTTTTCTTATAGCATCTATAACCGCTTTCGGTTTAGGTGGGAAACCTGGCAAATATACATCTACAGGAATTAGCTTATCGACTCCCCGAACAGTACTATAAGAATCGGTACTGAACATCCCGCCTGTAATTGTACAGGCTCCCACAGCAATAACATATTTTGGTTCAGGCATTTGCTCATATAATCTCACTAAAGAGGGGGCCATTTTCATTGTTACTGTTTCGGCTGTTAAAATTATTTCCGCTTGTCTAGGACTCGATCTTGGTACTAGTCCATAACGATCAAAGTCGAAGCATGAGCCTATTAGTGAAGCAAATTCAATGAAGCAACAACTGGTACCATAGAGAAGTGGCCATAAACTAGAGAGTCTTGACCAATTTGAAAGATCATTTAATGTAGTTGAAATAACTGAATTTGGGGTTGTTCGATCAAGTAAAGGAAACTGAATGGAATTCATAACTGTCTCAATCTTATTTTTTCCGTTTTTCTTTTTATTGTCTGAATATTCAGGAGCTAAGACCATTCCAATGCCCCCTTTCGCCATGCATAAACTAAACCAATAATTAAGATAAGCACGAAAATGAAAGCTTCTCTAAATACAGATACACCCAATAAGTCGAAACTCATTGCCCATGGATAAAGAAAAACCATTTCAACATCAAAAACAACAAAAAACTAGAGCAAACATATAATAACGGATTCGAAATTGTAACCAAGCATCGCCCATTGGTTCTATACCTGACTCATAAGTAGAAAGTTTCTCCGGCCCTTTGCTAATCGGGGCTAACACTCCGGAAATGAAAAATGCCAAAATAGGAACAAGGATGGATATTATTAAAAATGCCCAAAAAAAATCATATTCGTAAAGCAGAAACATAAACGCACTCCTATGAACGTGGAAAATATACCAGATTCGATTGGTCGATTCGAATTGGAATTGTCAAGTCATCCATAACTATTTAGTCAAAACAAGAATGCATTTTGGTCGAACCGCCTAGTTTGCTTTGTTTATTGGTTTATTGTAGAGCATATCTCATTGCAAGATTCAGCGACTGGAATCCGATTTTATTTCCATTATACTTATTTCCATTTTATTTAGTTATTAGTTAGTAGAACCTTCTAACCATATATTACTCTTATACAAATTCTCCTGTTTCTCTTGTTTTTTTCTCTAAAGACGGGGAATTCAAAATTAATTACTTATCTTATTTCTTCTTTAATTAGAAATTCTTTAAAGATTTCTATTTTTTTCTATAAATAGAATCAGGAGGTCTTTATTTTCATTTTTTTTCTTAGTGATCTAGAATAGAACAAGTAATCAAATAGAAGAGAATGTATAGGAATTTCCATCTCAAGATTTAGAAGATCTTGTGTTGGTATATTTCTTTTATTATTATTTTATTATTATTTAATAATAGTATTAGGATTCGAATCCAGGTGGAGGGGTTTTTCTTGGTTGAATACAGAAAAAGAAGACTACCTTTTTTGTGTTGTGCTTCGCTAGGTCGAGGTAAGTAAGGTATACGAAGGAAAAGCCTATTTGACAATGAAAGTGACCAAAGATATTCGTTTTTCAAAAAACTTTAGCTTGTACACAAATACAGCAGACCCTTCCTAAATCCATGTGAATTCCTCTTCGTCGGTTTTCATTTCACCAGGCCCGTGAAATGATTTGACTTCCAAAATTCAATAAGATTGGGGATATCAAAAGAAAGGGAGTTTCACTAATTCTTTTATTGTGGATATGAATATGTAATTCGCCTCCGAAGATTAATGACGAAAGGTTGGTTTGTTTATCTGCAATTGAAAAAATCAATATCGATTGGATCCATTGATATGCGTTTTTTCTTTCATCTTCTTAAACGATTGCCGTGAGTAAACTTAGAGGAATAATTGGATTTAACTTAGTTACAAGCAAGAAATAATAATGAAGAAATGAAAAGTATACAATTTTTTCATTTTTTCATTTTTATAGGGCTATACGGACTCGAACCGTAGACCTTCTCGGTAAAACAGATCAAACTTATTATTATTAAAATGATCTGAACTGTTTCAAAGACCCAACATGCATTTTTTTTGCATTGGGCTCTTTCATTAACTGATATAAATATCAGTTAGTCTGCCATTTTTTTTCTTAACAGAAAAAAAGATAAGGAAATGGCTCCATGTGCTCTGATTCATTATTTGGGAGCATTACCAAAGTGTTTCAAAGGTGGGATTATCTTGACGTAGGTCTGTCTCTGGCCTAGATCAACCTAAGTTAAATGAAGTCTCTATCGTTCTGCTTAAAAAATCAAATATGAAACTTCATACACCTTAAAGTTCATATGACGAAAAGAGATTTTTTTGAGGTCCTTATACTCATTATGCCTAGCATTGAATAGACTGGGTATTCACCTTATCAAGATCTCAAATCAATGATGGGGTCTATTTGGCACCTCCTAAATGGGCGTCCAAATTGGACCGAACCCCTTGTCATGTCAGGCTATGGTTCCCTCAAAGTTATGGAGTAAGACATCGATTTCTCAACAAGATCAAATTTTCTGATTGTATGATGAACTCCCTTGAAAAACATTGGCGCGCGTGTAAACGAGTTGCTCTACCAACTGAGCTATAGCCCTTAGTGCTTGTGATACATATTTTATCACGTAGATAAATTCTTGTCAAGATAAATATTCCATGATCCAACATCAACAATCTTTGAGTGGTATTCCTTAGATTAGTATTGCTTATAAGTAATATGATATTTATAATCCATCGACAGGATGGGTTTCATTTGGTTCTCTTTGGGATGATAAATGACCTACTTAACTCAGTGGTTAGAGTACTGCTTTCATACGGCGGGAGTCATTGGTTCAAATCCAATAGTAGGTAAACCTTATTAGATACCAGAGTCAATGGTATCTAATAAGTTTTACGACCCACCTTTAGTGATATTTATTTTTTGATTTTGTATCTTTTCTATTTCATTTTTGAATTTGAATTTTTGCAGCAGAATTGGATTTTTTTTGATTGTATTTGATTGTATTCACCTGACAGAATCTAAATAGGATTAGAAAGAGAACTTCTTTTTATTATTCGAACGTACCAACTAGTTATGAAATCGGATTGATAGCCTCCACCCGTGTTCTAGCTCGTCGGAGAGCTAGATTTGCCTCAATATTTTGTCTCCTTCCTTCAGCCTTTTTCACATTAGCTTCCGCTATTTCAAGATTTTGCTGAGCTTCTTGTGGATCAATGTCACTACCCTTCTCCGCATCATTTACTAAAACAATGATCTCATTATTGCCTATTCTAGCAAAACCACCCATCAGAGCCATCGTTAACCATTGGTCGTTAAGGCTTATTCTCAAAATCCCTATATCTACAGTTGTGGCAATAGGGGCGTGATTTGGTAATATGCCAATTTGACCACTATTAGTAGATAAAATGATTTCTTCCACTTCTAAATCCCAAACAATTCGATTAGGGGTCAGTACACTAAGATTTAAGGTCATTTATTCAAATTGCTCTCCATTTCTAATTTCATAGCCTTCGCGGTAGCTTCATCGATATTACCTACCAAATAAAAAGCCTGCTCAGGAAGACCATCTAATTCTCCGGAAAGGATCAATTGAAATCCTCGAATTGTTTCTGCTAGACCAACATATTTCCCTGGAGAACCGGTAAATACTTTTGCTACGAAGAAGGGTTGTGATAAGAAACGCTCAATTTTCGCGCTCTTGCTATGAGTAAACGATCCTCTTCGGATAATTCGTCCAATCCAAGGATAGCTATAATGTCCTGAAGTTCTTTGTAACGTTGTAAGGTTTGCTTAACTCTTTGGGCGGTTTTAAAAAAGGTTTTGCTGTATTTCTCTGTAAAAAGATGTTTTCTAAAACAAAGTTGTAAATGTTTTTACGTATTAAAAAGAGATTATTATAATGTTATACTTTGTTTTTCGAAAGAACCTGTTGGATCGGGTGGTAAGGGTTCATTTATCTAGGTGATTAAATTTGGCTCCCGCACGGCGCGGTAGTTGGGTCGTGACAATTCATTAGTCCAAAAGACATAACTACAAATTTATAGTGATCATACCAAGTTCTGAAGGTTGTTTTCAGAATGTCACAATCTCTAACTCTGACCTGATGATAACCAAATCTGAGTCGATCTTAGAGAAGCAACTGGCACCCTGAAGCTAGTGGAACAAGTAATCAATCTTGGGAATGGGATACTGATTCTTCATTGTGACTTTGTTTAACTGGCGGTAGTCGATGTACATCCTGAGAGAACCGTCTTTCTTACGCACGAAAAGAACTGGAGCACCCCATTGAGAGATACTGGTTCTAATCTAGCCCTTATCTAGAAGGTCTTTGAGTTGTTCCTTTAACTCCTTAAGCTCAGCTGTAGCCATTCTATAAGGAGGAATTGAGATAGGCTAGGTATCTGAAAGGAGATCTATTCTAAAGTAGATTTCCCTTTTGGGAGGAACTCTGGGAAGATCTTCTAGAAATACTTCTGAAAACTCACTAACCGCAGGGACTCAAGGACTTCTACTAAAGGTATCAGTCCTAATGGATGGGTGAGCCTTCATCCCATCATCCACTCGGTGCTAAGTACTACTCCCAACTGAATAAGTAAGTAGATAAATAAGCTGACATGCTGGATAGATCAAATACTGACTTTCTGAGAATGCAAAGTAATACTAAGACTGTAAGCATCCTAATCATGTAATTGTGAATAATTGAGCATGTTATTGAGAATGCATGAGAACATAACTGATTGGGTGTTGATAACCCACATCCTAAGGAATTAAAATACTATTAACAATGCTAAATTATGCATAGAGAATGCAGTTCATAATCATAGTTCAAGTCATGAATTTAACAAATGCTTAGGGTTGAGTATTTTAGGCATACAACAACGCTAAACTTCAAGAAACATGTAATGAAATCCATACACCACAATGTTATCTGAAATACAAGAAATTCATGGAAATCAGAAACCCTAGGTCCCAAAGATTAACTAAAACTAGAGAAAATTGAATAACTTAGGGACTCAATGGGTGAAAGGATACACATTGATGAATTCCCACATACCTGAGAGTAGAAACCTAAGAAGAATCTTTGAATTTGAGACTGAACTTTGAAGAACCCTATGTTTGTTCTTAAGAAGAAAGAACGCTCCTTTTTCTCCTTTTTTGGTAAGTATAAAATATGATCTGAGCTAATGAGGGATTTGGTAGTTTTAGGCTTAAAAATAGTCTTAGGCTAGTTAAAACATCGTATCTTAGCATTTTAAAAATATGGGAAAGGTGTGAAATACCCTGGGATTAAAATTTAAAAACTGCTGAGAATATTTGTTTAGTGAACCATGGTTGGGTTGATGGGCCATGGTTCTGAATGATGGACCATCATCTGACCCATGGTTTTATCCCTGACATCTGAAGGTCCTCTGATTGGTTGACAGGATGTGGTGTGGTTCAAAACAATGGTTCATGGAATGATTCGTGGTTCTTGAGGTGGAAAACTGCACCTCTCTGACAGGCAATCCACGAGTGACAGGATTGTCTGTGGTTTCAAACCACTATCCATGAAGTCCCCCCTGGAATCAATGGGAACCAATAATGGAGCCAAAACATGGTTGTGTTGAAGGGCCATTATTTTGAATGATGGTCTATGATCCTAACCGTTGTTTCTGAATTTTTTTGAATTTCTGAATAAATTTTTGCTAAGTACTAAAAAGTAGTTGGTTCAAGTTTTGGGGTATTACAATATATCTCCCTTGGGATTATTCGTCCTTAAATGAAGACTAAACAAGCTGAGTTTTGAGGGAAAGAGCTGCAATCCTTACCAACTGAATTCTAAAAGCTGATTTCTAACTGAATTAAGTTCTAAAAACATGAAAACATGTTGAAAATGCAAGCAAAGCTGAGGGAACGTAAAACTGAAGGGAAAAAGCAACTGAGATACTAGAAAGGAACTATTATCTCAAGCTGGAATTGGATTAGAAGGGAAGAGGTGAGTGTACTTTGTCATCATGGTTGTTTCTGCTTACCAAGTAGCTCCCTTAATAGACTGGTTCCTCCAAAAGACTTTCACTGAAGCAACTTCCTTGTTTCTCAACCGGCGAACCTGACAATCAATAATCTAGATTGGGATCTCTTCATAGGTGAGACTGTCTTTCACTCCCACACTTTTCAGTGATACAACCAAGGCTGAATCAATAATGCACTTCTTTAACTAGGATACGTGTAAAATTGGGTGCACTGATACTAAGTATGCGGGAAGATCCAACTCATAGGCCACCTTGCCAACTCTCCTCAGAATTCTTTAGGGGCCTATATACCAGGACTAAGCTTCCCTTTCTCAGAAGTCACTCCTTCTTACATCTACATAGGACTTTTGACAACTCTCAACTGTCTTTAACCTCTCCTTAATCAGATGAACCTTCTCCATAGCCTCATCAACCAAATTTGGCCCAATCAATGTTGCTTCACCTACCTCAAACCAGCCAACTGGTGACTTGCACCTTTTCCCATAGAGTGCCTCATACGGAGCCATCTGGATACTAGAATGAAAGTTGTTATTATTGGCAAACTCAATAAGAGGCAAGTCCTCATTCCAATTACCTTTGAAATTAATCAAACAAACCCCCAAGATATCCTCTAAGGTCTGGATGGTACACTCTGACAGCCCATTCGTCTGCAGATGAAATGTTGTTCTGAAATTTACCTGAGTACCAAGACCTTTCTGAAATGATCTCCAGAAATAAGATGTAAACTGAGTACCCCTATTGAAGATGATAGACAAGGGAACCCCATGCAACCTGACTATCTCGCTGATGTGGAGTCTGGCATAATCCTTTACTGAGTTTGTAGTCTTGAAAGCTAAAAAGTGAGTTAACTTAGTCACTCAGTCTACTATAACCCAAATAGATTCATATTGTCAGTGAGTATGCGGTAAGACTATAATGAAATCCATATTTATCACTTCCCTTCCAAGTAGGAATGCCAATATCCTGAGTCACACCTCCATATTGGTGATGTTCCACTTTCACTTGCTGATAGTTGGGACACTTTGCCATAAAATCTATGATGCCCCTTTTCATTCCATTCCACCAATAGACTTCCTATAGGTCACGATATATATTGGTGGCCCAGGATGAATAGAATACCTGGAGATATGAGCCTCTGTCAGAATCCACTATCTCAACTTGTTTACATTAGGGACACAAAATTGACCCTGATAGCAAAGTACCCCGTCTCCCCCTTGGGAGAAAATCTCTACTCTCTGCTGATGGAACGCATTTTTTAACTAAAGTAGAATGGGATCACTGTCTTGTTTCTCCCTAACCTCAACCACTAAGGATGATTCTAACCCATTCTGAACTATCACACCTCCCTTCATTGTGTCTATAAGGCAAACACAAAAACTGGCAAGCCTATGAACATTCTTAACTAACTCTTTCTTCTATTTCTCAACGTGAGACACGCTACCCATGGATAGCCTGCTAAGTGCATCAGCCACTATATTCACCTTACCCGAATGGTAGAGCATGTTCATATCATAGTCTTTGAGGAATTCAATCTATCTCCTTTACCCAAGATTCAGCTCCTTCTGGGTGAACATATTCTAGAGGATCTTATGGTCTATAAACACATATACATGGACAACATACATGTAATGTTCCAAATCTTTAAGGAAAAACTATTGTTGTGAGATCGAGGTCATGAGTCGGGTAGTTTTTCTCATGAGTCTTAAGCTGTCTGGAAGCGTATGCAATGACTTACCATTCTGCGTCAAAACACAACACAAGCTGACTTTGGATGAATCACAATATATAACAAAGCCATCTAAATCCTCTGGCAGAATTAAGACTGGAGTTGTGTTTAATCTAGTCGTCAATTCCTGAAAGTTCTTTTCACACTTATCAGACCATTGAAATTTTCCTTCTTCTGCATCAATCTGGTTAATGGGGTGGCTATGGATGAGAATCCCTCAACAAATCTCCTATAATATCTAGCCTAACCCAAAAAGCTCCTAATGTTTGTCAAAGAAGTGGGTTTGGGCCAATTCTTTACTGCCTCTATCTTCTAGGAATCAACTCGAATAACTTCACTAGACACCACATGACCAAGGAAGGTGGCTTACTTCAACCAGAATTCACACTTGCTGAACTTGGCGAATAACTGGTAATCCTTGAGTGTTTGCAAAATAACCCTCAAATAATTTGCATGCTCCTCTTTGCTCCGAGAGTACACAAGGATATCATCTATAAAGGCAATAATGAACATGTCTAAGTACTTCTTGAAAACTCTGTTCATCAAATCCACAAAAGCTACAGGATCATTCATTCGTCTAAAAGGCATAACTATAAATTCATAGGGACCATACAGAGTCTTGAAGGTTGTATTCGAAAAGTCACATTCTCTAACTTTGAGTTGATGGTAACTGGACCTGAGGTATATCTTATAAAAGCAATTGGCACTCTGAAGCTGATCAAAAAAGTCATCAACCCTTGGAATGAGATACTTATTCTTGATTGTGACTTTGTTCAACTGACGATACTCGATGCACATCTTGAGATAACCATCTTTTTTGGGCACAAAAAGGACTGGAGTACCCTATGGAGAAATGTTATGTCTGATGAAGCCCTTATCTAGAAATTCTTTCAATTGTTCCTTGAGTTCCTTAAGCTTGGCTGAAGCCATTCTGTAAGAAGGAATTGAGATAGGTTGGGTATCTGGAAGGAAATCTATTCCAAAGTCAATTTTCCTTTCGAAAATAACTCTGAGAAGATCTTTTGGAAACACTTCTAGGAATTCGTTAACAACAGAAACTAACTGAAGAGTTAGGGTCTCAGAATCTGAATCCTTAACTCAAACAAGATGATAGATACACCTTTTGGAAATCATTTTTCTGGCCTTAAGGTAAGAGACAAACAAACCTACAGGCATTTAGGTACTACCTTTCTATTCTAAGACTGGCTAATTAGAAAATTGGAATCGGTTTATTTTGATTCTACAATCGACTGAGGCATAAAAAGAATGTAACCATTCCATACCTAGAATAACATTGAAGTCAACCATATCTAAATCTACAAGATCAGCTAAGGTGACTTTTTGAGAGACTGTGACCAGGCAATTTTTGCATACCCGTCTGGCTATAACTAAATCACCAACTGCGGTAGAGACTGAGAAAGGTCCTGGCAGGATTTCAGGACTGACACCAAAGTCTATGGCTATATAGGGAGCCACAGAAGAATATGTTGACCCAGGATCTAACAATGCATATACATCAATATGAAATACTTGTAACATACAAGTAACCCCATTGAGGGAACCCTCTTGATCCTGACGAGTCTGAAGAACATAAAGTCTATTCTGGCACTCATCGCCACCTGTACTAGATGAGTCACCCTCCTGAGTTGGGCAACTTGCTGGAGCTACTAAGGAGTTAGCCTGATTCTGCTGATGAGTACCCTTATCTCCCTGCAGAACTACTGGGCACACTCTCAACCTATGTACTGGCTTTCCATATCCGAAATAATTGCCGCTACATGACATACACTCACCCTTACTACCACACTTATTGCAAACTAGATGAGTACAACCACTAGTTACACTACCATATGACATAGATCTTGGTGCCCTATCCCATTGATCCTGTCTGAACTTGGGAATTCGGCACTAGCAGAGAATGGGGATGGAGCTAAAGATTTCTGGCGGAATTGAGAGCAATTACCACTATCTGACCTGTGTTGAGAGTAACTGAAGTTACCTGTTCTGGCTCTCTTATTATCTCTCTCCCTCTCTTTAATCTTTTCTTCTTCGATCTGCTGAGCATGAGTCATCAACCTGGTCCTTCACCAACATAGCAGTCCTACACTCCTTGACCACTTGTTCAGACACTCCTGACATACACTTACTCATACGGGCCCTAGAGTCAGCTACTATTTCTGGAGCATACTTTGATAGATGAGTAAACTTTAGAGAATACTCCTTCACACTCATGTCACCCTACCTCAAATTGATGAACTCCTAAACCTTGCACCCCTTGAGTTCAAGTGGGAAGAACCTATCAATAAAAGCAGTCATAAATTGTTCCCAATCCACTGGGCCTGTATCTGTACCCCTAGCCTCCTTACATTTCTTATACCAAATGTGAGCCACTCCTTTTAACTGATATACAACCATGTCTAAACTCTGAACTTGAGTGACACCCATTATCTCAGTAACCTTCTTAATGTCATCCAAGAACTCTTGCAGATCCTCCTCAGCCTTAGAACCATAGAACTCCAGAGGATTCATCTGAGTAAAGTCTTGGACTCTAGCTATTGTAGAGTTATTCTATAGTTGGACTGGTGTCAGAGCCTACTGGTTCACTCGGTAAGTCATGGCCTGGGATAGCACCTGGAAAGTAGCCCCAAATTCGGCATGAGTGACTTGCTTATTCAAAGAGTCTACTGGAGCTGGTGGTGCTTGTTGATTTCCATTCCTCCTTCTGTTTTCTCTTCTAGGAGTCATTTTATATAATGTGTAGAGCATGAGTTAGAAGGATATTAAATAGAGTTCATACTCTATAGCACGATATGAAAAGCAAAGGGGTGGAGTTTCCTAAAAATGTCTTATAGCCTCCCTCTCATAAGTGTGGTGCGCTTCACACCCTTGAAAAGGACTCTACTTGATGCGTCTTTCAGATATCCTAGGACACATTAAACCTCATGCTCTGATACCCAGTTTATCATGACCCAAGGATATCCCCTAGACGTAAGATGGTGCTTAGAGTCACAAGTGACCCAAAGCTAACCCATGGCCTGGCATATGCTAAGTATTCTGATTAAGACAAAATATGTGCGGAAGATAAACTGATGTCATCATATAAGTTAAAAACATCTGAACCAATGTAAAAGGCCTAAAATGAAAACTGACTGTATAAGATGAAAAACTAACTCTATGTCTGAAAGCCTCTATCTGAGATGAGTTATTTGGACAAGCACCCAGATAACTCTAAGATTCTAAAAACTATAAATAAAGACTGAATAGAGAAAGCATAAGTCTCATCCTCGAAGTATGAGGATTCACCAACTAAGCTACAGAGAGGTTTTAGAAATTGATTTAAGCATGGTCTAAATGCAGAGCGCCTGAACCTGCATCATGATAGGATGCAATAAAAAAGTATGCGTCAGTACTTTAAATATACTGAGCATGCAGGATATGCACTAATCTATACATACTGTATATGATGAGATAACTGATCATGAAGGATAAACTTAGACATGAAATTGAAAGGTAAACTGATGCAATAACCAAGTAATTAAACATGCAATTGTACAGTACTAAGCTGAACTGACTAACTAAATAGAAGTTCATGCAATACTAAATCTAAACTGTGGTAGCTACTATTAACAGATATACCCCAAGATGAGCTAACTATGGGGCCAACCTGTAACCCTGGATGGGAGGGTGTTCATACCTTGCCAAGGTTACAAACAATAACTAGTGTGGATCCACTAAAATAATGTCCAAAAGGACTAAGGTGTTAAGCCTGATCTGACAGATGACCCTTTAGAACATACGGTGGTACCATAGTTCTATTACTCAGGGACTTCTACTAAAGGTCTCAGTCCTAACTGACGGGTTAGCCTTTATCCCATCGTCCGCTTGGTGCTAAGTACTACTCCCAAATGAATAAGTAAGTAAAAAATTAAATTGATATACTAGATAACTCAAATACTGACTTTCTAAGAATGCAAAGTAATACTGAGACTATAAGCATCCTAATAGTGTAATTCTGAATAACTGAGCATCTATTTGCGAATGCATAAGAACATAAATTGATCGGGTGTTTATAATCCACCATCCTAAGAAATTGAAATACTATTAACAATGCTAGATTCTACATGGAGAATGCAATTCATAACCATATTTCAAGTCATGAATTTAACACATGCTTAGGGTTGAGAATTTTGGGCATACAACAACGCTAAACCTCAAGAAACATGTAATGAAATCCATACACCACAATGGAATCTGAGATACAAGAATTTCATGGAATTCAGAAATCCTAGGTCCCAAAGATTTACGAAAACTGGAGAAAACTGAGCAACTTAGGAATGAATGGTGTGAAACGATACCCATCGATGAATTCCCACATACCTAAGAGTAGAATCCTAAGAAGAATCCTTGAGTTTGATCCCGAACATTGAAGAACCCTCTATTTGTTCTTGAGAAGAAAGAATGCTCCTTCTTCTCCTATATTGCTAAGAATCAAATTGATTCTAAGGTAATGAGGGGTTTGGGTAGTTTTAGGCTTAAAGTTAGTCTTAGGCTAGTTAAAACGTTGTAGCTTAGCCTTCTAAAAAGATGGGGAAGGTCTGAAATACCCCGGGGATTAAAATTAGAAAACTGCTGAAAATTTTGGGTCAATGAACCACGATTGGGTCGATAGGTCATGGTTCTGAACGATGGACCATCGTCTGACCCATGACATTTAAAGGTCCTCTGATTGGTTGAACCACTGTTGATAGTATAAATTGTGGTTCTAAACGATGGTCTGTGGAGTGGTCTGTGGTTCTTGAGGTGGAAAACTGGCACCTCTCTGATAGCCTATCCACGAGTAATAGGACGGGTCGTGGTTTCAAACCACTGTCCATGAAGTCACCCATGGAATCAATAGGAACCAATGTTGGAGCCAAATGACAGTTGGGTCGAGGGGCCATCATTTTGACTGATGGTCTGTGATACTGGCTGTGGTTTCTGAATTTTTTTAAATTTCTGCATAAATTTCTGCTAAGTACTGAAAAGTAGCTAGCTTAAGTTCTGGGGTGTTACACTTATCCTGAAAAGGAGTTTTTAAAAATCCTTTATTTCTCCCTTGTTTTGCCCTCAAATTACCCCATATTTTCTCTAAATACACCATTTTGGATTCTTCATTGGATAGTTCATAATCCTTATCTTGGGATTTTCTAAGTATTTTAAGGGGTGATAAGTCGGTAATCTACCAACTTATTTAGCCTTTAATCATGAATTTTTCTATGTTTTGATGAGATTTAGTGGTTCTTCTGGCCTTTATTGATATGAATATAGGTACTCTTGGTCAAAGATAGAAAATGAGGAATTAGACTCAAAAGAGCTCACAAGGAGTTGCAGTGTGAAGTGATCATGTGAGATGAAGATTCTGCCGTGAGGTGTAGCCATTGTTCAGTATGCACAACCCTTGGTGCAGTCTACACCTCCCTCTGCATAAAGCTCAGAACGAAGGGAAGAATCTGTTAAGTGGTGCAGCCATCGTGCGACACGCACAAGGCCTGGTGCGAACTGCACGTCACTTTGCACCAAGCTCCAAATTCAATCCAAGTCACTAGTCAACCGAAGCTGAGATGTGCAATGCGCACAATGTGACATGCAAAATACACGTCATGCCACACAGCTCTTGAGGGACAATTTTTTCCATTTTTGTATGACGAATTGGGAACATTCTAAAACCCAATTTAGGGATTGTTTTTCATAGTTTTGAATATTTTTAGTTTTTGAGTAAGTTTCTCTCCGAAGGCAAGATAGAAGGTTTCACTCTAATCTCTCCATCTGTAAATTTGTGCTTGAATATTGGATTCTTACTACAATTAATGAAAAGGAATTTGAATCTCCTTAGGGGTATACTTTCTTCTTCCTTTAGCATGAGTGTCTAAGTTTCCTTGTCTAGGGATGTGTTAAAGATGGGTACTAGATTAAAGGGTATGGGTCTTTCTTATTTATGTTTGTAATTGCTAAAATGACGCGGGTCTAGTGATTTCACCATATTTTAACTCTAAAATTTGTGGTTGCAAACATTAATTTAAATTACTTGATTATGTTCTTACTTGAGAAAGGGGTTCATAATTTTGAATGTGAAATTGCTAGTGGGTACTTGGTATTCCACCTAGATTGAGGCTAGAAATAGCTTAATTCGTCGGAAATACCCATTTAAGGGTCTAACTAGAGATAGTGTGACCTCTCCAAGCCTATATTGGTTGGTTAATGGTAAAAATCATGGTGCTTGAACAAAGACCATTGGATAAATGATTGTGATATTGAAAGATTAACATTCATGCCTAAAACCAATGTTACCTATGTCGTTTAGTGAGAATTGATGCGATTGAGCAAGTACCTTGACCCGTATTTGAGTCCCATCAAAAGCACATCCCTAGTCGTCCTCTCTCTTGTTTACACCTCGTATTTACTTTATTATTGGTTTGGAATTGAATTGTGATAGATTTCCAACCCCCCCCTCTTTTATATTATTTATTGTTTGGACAATCTACTCTCATTGTGAAGTCCTTTCTACTATCTCATTGGCTAAGCTACCATTCCCTTGGGATCAACCCTGACTTCCATCGAGTAATATAAATTTTATTTTGCTTAACGTTTGTTGTCACCTTTGTAATGGAGAGTGTCATTTGAACTTTATCAAAAATGGCGTCGTTGCAGGGAGAAAGGAGTAATAAGAAGTGAAAAGGACAGAGACACTTCCCAACGAGAAAGTAAAGCTCCCACTAATGGTATACTTAGTGTAAGCGAGCTCTAAGATTACATCTTTGGAATAAAATCCAGTTAGAAAAGGAAATCCAATTATGGCTTTTGAGTAGCTATTTGATTCTGAATTGAAACCACTTTGTAGAGTGTTTGTTCTTTTTTATTTGGTTTGTTATTTTTATTTGTAAGAAGGCAGCCCATGAGCAAAGTGGGTGACAACGGAAGTGTAGATGGATTCATGGACGTAGCCAATGAACTCGTGATTCAAGGAGGGGTAGGTGCAATCCACCTACCCCCCACAGTTGGAAACACGGTGTTCCACATCACTAGCACTAAGCTCTATCTCATACAAATGAAAGGGATGTTTGGAGGAGCAGCACATAAAGATGTAAATAGGCACATCCGAAACTTCGTGGAGATATTCCAACCTTTCATCTTCCAAAACATCCCCCAAGAATCTATTCGACTTTACCTATTCCCCTTCTCTCTAATGGGGGAAGCCAAGGTTTGGTTGGAAGAACTATAGGATGGATCAATCACCTCTTGGGCTGAGTTGGTAGAAGCTTTCATGGTTAGATTTTTCCCTCCCTCAAGGATGATGCAACTGAGGGATGATATTAACAACTTCCGCCAACTGCCCGATGAGCCTTTGCACGAGGCATGGTTGAGGTTTAAAAGGAAACTCGTGTTGTGTCCTAACCATGTTTGTCGGATAATGTCCTTCTACAAAGATTTTATAGCACTTTGAACTCAATGAATAAGTCTGTGGCCAACAACCTTGGGGGTGGTAATTTCATGGACCAATAATTTGGTGTCGCCTCGGCCCTTCTAGAAAGAATGAACAAGACTAACTGAGCTTGGAACACAAGAGAGGCTAATGTTCCTACCTCAGGAGTGACCTCATCTTTTTCGACCAATGAGATGTGTAGAAAGTATGAAGACAGGGATGAGACGATGGCCAAGATGTTGACATAAATTGATATCTTGGCCAAGCATATGATGGGGGCCGTAAGTGCTAAGACCATGAATATTGTGAGTACACCGGAGATTAAGGCTAGTGATAATGATCTTATGACCATCGTGGATGGTAAAATTTGTTACTTGTCGGTGGGTTATCATCCTGGATATTATCACCCGAGGGATGAGAATCAAGGTTGGATAAAGGACAAGGAAAGAGATAGAAATTGGAGGGACCGTGATAAATATGGTGGTAGATACAATCATCGGAGTTCCAATCTATATGCAGCTCCAAAAAATTCGTACAGCTTGTATCAACCCACCACAAGTAATCCCAGTAACTCAAAGATAGAGGACATGTTATCCTTGGTTTTGAAGAGGGTAAAGACAACAAATACCGGGGTTAGTCATCTTAAAAGCAAAGTTTCAACAGTTCATCAAGCTGTGAACTCTCATTCGGCCTCAATCAAGCATCTTGAGGCACAAATGAACCATTTATCCACTCAAATGAATCCTAGATTGAACGGAAAACTCCCTAGTGACACCACAGCCAATCCTAAATATGATGCTTATGTTATGGCTATTGTTACTAGAAGTGAAAGAACAACTGGAGTAGTGAAAGAGCCCATTGTTGATGTGGTTAAAAATCCATATGTTGTAGTGAAAATGCCAAGTGTTGAAGTCGTTGTGTATCCGTGTGACAAAGAAGAAGAGGATGTGCGTGAAAAAGATGTTGAAGAACCGAGAGTAGGGGTGAACCTTGGTGCACCCAACGTCTCAATGAATGTTAATCTTGATGATGAGAGGAAGGAGGCTGAGTCTCCTTCCAAAGTGGCGATAGATATTGAGGAGGACACTCATATTGTGCAAAGTGTGCCAACCACACTACCCAAAGGGCCTCCTCCGTACCCTCAAAGTTTAAATAAGAATAAGGAAGAGCACAAATTAAATAAGTTTGTTGACATGTTTAGCAAACTTTTGACAAATATTCCTTTAGTTGAAGCCTTAATGCAAATGTCGGGGTACACCAAATTCATGAAGGAGTTGGTCAACAAAAAAAAAGGTTGTTGATGTGGGCACCATTGAGATCTTACACAGCTGTAGGACTGTGATGACAAGTAATATTGCTACAAAATGGGAAGACCCGGGTGCATTCACTATTCCTTGCACTATTAGGCTATTTGTATTCCGGAAAGCCTTGTGTGACTTAGGGGCAAGCATCAACTTTACGCTTCTACTGATCTTCAATAAGTTAGGATTGGGTACGCCCAAACCTACACCTATGCGACTCCTCATGGCTAATCAGTCCATCAAGAGCCTAGGAATTCTATTTGATGTGCTAGTCAAGGTTGATAAGTTTATTCTCCCGGCCGACTTTGTAATTCTTAATTACAAAGTGGATATTGAGGTGCCCATAATATTGGGGCGACCATTGTTGGCTACGGGGAGAGGCTTAGTAGATGTTGAACTCAGAGAGCTCAAGTTCCGAGTGGGAAGCTGGTGTTGGGCATATTTATATGTCCATTTATCATATTTTACCCATGTTTACCTTATGTTTGAGAACATTAATTACTATATATTGTGTGTTTTGATTGGAATTGCTATAAGTTATACTAAGACACATGATTAGATTTTTACAGGTGAAATGACACGGGAAATGACCATGGAAAGGTGAAACGGAAGAGTAAAGCATGGAAGTGATGTAAAAAAAATGCTCAGGAGCAAACAAGGAAGTAAAAATAGGCCAGGAGCAGCCTGGCGCACACCTGGCGCGGTGCCCCAGGCCTACCGTAGCGCGTTGCTGGCGCCTTCCAGGTGCGGCGCGCCAAAGGTAAACCCAGGCAGGCACATCACTAGCACAGCGTGCCAATGCCCAAACTTCAGCAGGATAAGCCTGGCGCAGCCGGGGCGCGGCGCGCCAGCAAGGAAACAACTGGCAGCCCATCTGGGCGAGATAGAGGCACAGTGCGCCAGGCGTCATCCCGACATATTTTTTCTATTTTTTCTATTCCGATTTCAAGAAGGAAAAGGGGTTATTTCACAAACCCTATAAATAGAACCTTGTACGTTTTTTTAAGGGTTACGTCATATGTTTTGAGAGCAGGAGGCAATAAAAGAGTTCATCATTAGGTTTCTTTTCTTCTTCCTTTTCTTAGTCATACCTTGAATGAAAACAATATTATCTTTGTTCTTCGTTGTAGTATGAGTGGCTAAGAACTCATGTTCTGGGGTTACGGCTACAAACGCATGACTATTTAGTATTGAATTTAGATTGATTGTTCGTTTTCCATTATAGTTGTTCTTATATTCCTGTTTTAGTATTTTGATGCTTGGCCGCCATTAAGATAAACATATAACTTTGTTGTGAACTCGAGAGAGGAATCAACAAGGTAGACCGAGGAATATAAGGAGCAAGATCTCTCTTTTGTAACATAAAGGGTAAGTTAGAGACTAGGATAGAGATATACCTAGAATGCCTTGCTTGGTTTATACGGGAAGAAATATAAATGTTATTAAAATAAGATATCACATACTCGCTCAATGATGTAGTTGTGATGCTATTTTGAATAGGCAACTAGAGTATCGAGAGACCATAGTTGTAATATCAACCCCCGAATCGACAACTAGGTAAACGAACAAGTCAATTCAAGTGATTACTACTTAGGATTGCGAAATAAAGTTGTAACCCTGGAATTCTCTCTAAACTTGGAATCAACACAATTATTTTTTTCTTGCATTTTATTCTGTCAATTTATTTTAATTACTCAATCACTGCAAAACCACACTCTTGTTACTTTCATACTTGTTTATTTTAGCTGTGTACGAATAAGGTGGAATATTTGCTAAGTCACAAGTCTCTTCGGTACGATATCCGTACTAACCAGTTCCTATTACTTGGATGACCATGTACACTTACGTGTGAGTGGAAATCGCCTAATAAGTTTTTGGCACCGTTGCCAGGGAATTAGAAATTAGCAATTTTCTAGCTTTTCTTATACGGCTTTATTATTCAAGTGTTGACGACTTGATCTTAGTGTTTGGTTAAATCTGCAGGTACAAACTTTGATCTATCAACAAACTGGAAAGAAAGAAAGATTTGGTAGAGCCACACCCTGAACCTGAAAGACTATTTCATCAGCGGAGAAGGGCAGCAGCTCTTTATCCTATTAAGTTTCACAAGGTGGCTAAAGAGGAGACTATCCCGTTAGTTGAACAAACCAAAGTTGTTATTGTAGAAATGGCAGAACCAAGGCCAGTGCGCGATATGGAAATTACACTCCTGACCAATGTTACCGACAGCATTCGGAAACACAAACCGGGCGGTTGTTTTGATCTCAAACAGAGTATGATGCAACTCTTGCACACCAATGGCCAGTTCACAGGCTTATCACATGAGGACCCGCAAACACACATTCAAATTTTTTTTGAAATCTGTGATACATTCATACCAACAGGGGTCGCAGTGGACTACGTGAGACTGACATTATTTCTGTTTTCTCTATTTGGGGAAGCGAGAAGATAGTTGAAAGTGGAGCCACCGAACTACATCACTTCATGGGATGATTTGGCTCAGAAATTCTTGACGCGTTTCTTTCCCTCCGGGAAGACAGCCAGGCTGAGGGGCGAGATTCTGAGCTTCAGGCAGAAAGATGGTGAAAATCTCTACACCACTTGGGAGCAATTTAAGGCCCTCCTTATGGCATGACCTCATCATGAGCAGACAAATGAGGTATTGGTCCATACATTCATTGAGGGACTTGAGCCTCATTCAATGATTCTACTAGACTGTGTAGCAGACGAGCAGGCATTAGAGAAGACATATGACCAGTTGTATACTCTTCTGCAGAGGATGGTGCAAAGTAATTCAGAGTGGAACGGTGATCTTAGTAGAGCCATACCTAAGAAGGTTTCCAGAATTCTTGAGGTAGATTCCAACACGGCTTCATTTTCCAAGGTGGAGTCTATGGCTAATCAGATGAGCAACATAGCCACTATTCTCAACAAATTGGCTCTGGGGAATAATCAGGCGCAGGTCAATGTAGTTCAGCCAGTAACTATTCAGTTTTGTGATACCTGTGGAGGTGACCATCTATCGGAAGATTGTGCAGCAAATACAGATTCTGTGAACTTTTTTGGTTATGCTTAGAGAGGTGGAAATCAGAATTATGGGATTGCATACAATGCAAATCTGAGAAATAATTTGTCATATGGGAACAACCAAGGCCAAAATCAATTCAGACCACAAGGACAGAATCAACAGTTTGCTGGAAACAACAAGCATGCGGTCATACCTAGCAACATCGAAGACATGTTGAATTCCATCATGGAGAGCTAAGCAAAATGTGAAGCAAAATATGAAGCAACTGCTAAGGATCACTCAACTGCCATCCAGAATTTAGAAAAGCAAATGGGGCAGCTAGCTGGAGCACAAAATGCGATACCACAGGGTAGTCTTCCAGGTGATACTAACCCAAATCCAAAGCAGGTGAATGAAGTCACTACTAGAAGTGGGTTGGAGCTGAAAGAGTTGGCACAAAAGCAAGCAGATCCCAAGGTAGTTGAAGTAGCAATCAGAAAGGCTAAAGCTGGGACTGAGACTGAGGTGAAAGAAGATGAAGTTATTGTGAAGCCTCCTCAACCATTCCCATAGAAGTTGATCAAACTGAGAGAGGAGGTTGGATTCAAGAAATTTCTTGACCTCTTGAGGCAGGTACACATTAATCTCCCACTCATAGATGTTCTTCAAGGAGTCCTGAAATATGCAAAGTATATCAAGGACATTGTGGCAAACAAGAACCGGCTGAAAAAATATGCCACCGTTGCACTTACAGAGGTATGTACTTCTCAGATCCAAAATAGTTTGCCAACTAAGTTGAAAGATCCGGGAAGTTTCACTATTGAGATCACTATTGGACAGAAAGTTATAGCTTGAGCACTATGCGATCTTGGGGCAAGTATTAACCTTATTCCATCTTCAGTCTTTAAAAAGATGGGGTTGGGTAGTCCTCGCCCCACTATAATTGTTCTGCAGCTGGCAGACAGATCTTTGGCTAGACCTGAAGGCATTATAGAGGGTGTATTGCTGCAGATTGGTTCATTGATCTTTCCGGTGGATTTTGTGATCTTGGACTTTGAGCCAGACCCAGAAGTTCCATTTATTTTGGGAAGTACGTTATTGGCTACAAGGAGAGAATTGATCGATGTGGCAGCAGGGTAGCTCACCATGAAAGCTCATGATAAGGTGGAAGTCTTCAATGTTTATAAGGAAATGAAGTTGCCTGTGCTATATGAGGACTTATCCACTATTACTGTGGTGGAAATAGACCAAGGGTACCCCTCATCACTTTCTCAGATCCATTGGAGAGAGACCTCACAGGGACAGATTTGTATGGAGATGGAGCAGCACATGAGATGATTCAATGCTTTGAGGAAGCTTGTGCATTGTCTAGTACTATTGCGTTCGAGCCTCTTAATAGACTATTGGGACCTCCTCCCAAGCCGTCTATTGAAGAAGACCCGAAGCTAAAGATTAAGCCACTCCTACCGCATTTGAAGTATGCATATTTGGGCAAAGATGATACGCTTCCGGTAATCTTAGTATCCAGGTTGAATGAAGTACAGGTTAAGGAAGCACTAGCAGTGTTGTGAAGAAGGAAGAGAGCAATTGGGCGGCAGATGTTTGATATTCATGGGATCAATCCATCATTTTGCATGAACAAGATATATATGGAGGAGGGGTACAAGCCCATGGCACATCATTAGAGGAGACTGAATCCTCCTATGAAGGAGGAAGTGAGAAAGGAGATGATCAAATGGCTAGACACAAGTATTATTTTTCCCATCTCAGATAGCAAGTGGGTTAGCCCTGTGCAATGTGTCCCCAAGAAAGGGGGATGATTGTGATAAAGAATGAGAAGGATGAGCTGATTTCAACACGTACAGTCACTGGGTGGAGAATCTACATGGACTACCGGAAATTGAATGAGGCCACCCAGAAAGATCACTATCCCATCCCATTCATTGATCAGATGTTGGATCGGTTAGCCGACCAGGAGTACTTTTGCTTTCTAGATGGATATTCTGGCTATAATCAAATAGCCATAGCACCTGAGGATCAAGATAAGACGACGTTTACTTGTCCTTATGGCACATATGCTTTCAAGCGTATGCCATTTGGGCTTTGCAATGTGCTGGCTATATTTTAGAGGTGTATGATGGCTATTTTCTCTAATATGGTGGAAGAGATTGTGGAAATATTCATGGATGACTTCTCAGTGTTTGGGAAGTCATTTGATACTTGTTTATAGAATCTGGATAGGGTACTTGGGAGCTGTGAAGAGACGAATTTGGTGCTTAATTGGGAGAAGTGACACTTTTTGGTCACGGAAGGCATTGTCCTTGGCAATAAAGTGTCAAAAATGGGGCTTGAAGTGGACCGCACGAAGATAGAGGTTATTGAGAAACTAGCACCTCCAGTTTCTATACGAGGGGTGCATAGTTTTCTTAGACATGCAGGCTTCTACAGATGCTTCATTAAAGACTTCTCCAAGATATCCATGACAATGTGCAAGTTCCTAGAGAAAGAGGTGAAGTATGAGTTCAGTGATGAGTGTGTCAAGTCATTTGAAAATCTGAAGAAGCGCTTGATTGAAGCTCCAATATTGATTGCTCCAAATTTTGAGCTACCCTTTGAGCTTATGTGTGATGCGAGTGATGTTGCGGTTGGAGTTGTGATGGGTCATAGAATTCACAAGGTATTTCATTCTATCTATTATGTGAGTAAGACTCTTGATTCAGCTCAGACGAACTACACAATCACTGAGAAAGAGATGTTGGCACTAGTCTTTGCTTTTGATAAGTTTTGCTCCTATCTTGTGGGAATTAAAGTTATTGTATACACGGATCATGCTACTATCCGGTACTTATTTAGCAAGAAGGATGCGAAGCCAAGACTTATTCAGTGGATTTTTCTGTTGCAAGAGTTTGACTTTGAGATTAAGGACAGAAAGGGCACATAGAACCAAGTGGCTGACCACTTGTCTAGACTTGAAGATTGGTCTCATGTGCCTAATGAAGGACATATCAGGGAGGAGTTTCCAGATGAACAACTCCTAGCCCTTAGTATTGTCGAGCTTCCATGGTATGCTGATCTTGTCAATTTAGTGGTGAGTGGGGTGTATCCCCCTGAAGCCACTACACAACAGAAGAAGAAGTTGTATCACGACTCTCGATTCTGTCTATGGGATGAGCCTTATTTGTTCAAGCAAGGTCCAAATCAAATAATTAGAAGATGTGTTCCGGAGAGTCAAGTGAGGGAGATCTTAGAGATCTGTCATTCTTCTCCTTATGGGGGACATCATGGAGGAGAGCGCACTGCACATAAAGTGTTATAGTCGGGCTTCTATTGGCCCACTATATTCAAAGATGTGGCAGCTTTCATCAAGAGTTGTGATCAATGCCAGAGGACTAGAGCTATATCAAGAAGTCATGACATGCCTTTGCAGAATATCTTTGAGGTGGAGATTTTTTATGTATGGGGTATTGACTTCATGGGTCCTTTCCCACCTTCCTTCGGCAATAAGTATATACTTGTTGCGGTGGATTATGTGTCCAAGTGGGTAGAAGCAGTAGCCCTCCCAACCAATGATGCAAAGGTCGTATTAAAGTTAATCAAGAAGAACATATTCACAAGGTTTGGTACTCCACGAGCTATAATCAGTGATGGTGGGATGCATTTCATCAATAATTGGTTCAACAAATTATTAGCGAAGTATGGGGTGCGCCACAAGGTGGCTACTGCATTTCATCCGCAAATGATCAGCCAGGTTGGGTATCTAATTGGGAAGTGAAGCAGATTCTGGAGAAGATCGTGAATGCACAGAGAAAGGATTGGGCTGAGAAGCTTAATGATGCACTATGGGCGTACAGAACTGCCTACAAAACACCCATTGGAGCTTCTCCATATCGGCTTGTATATGGTAAGGCCTGTCATCTGCCAGTCGAGTTGGAACACCAAGCCTATTGGCCTATAATGAAGCTTAATCAGGATGACGAACTAGCTGGGCGGAAGAGGCAAATGCAGCTTAACGAACTTTAGGAGTTTAGGTTTCAAGCGTATGAGAATGCCAAGCTTTACAAGGATAAGACAAAGAGGTGGCATGACAAGCATATCCTTCCGCGCTCGTTTGAAGCTGGACAAAAGGTCCTCCTATTCAACTCAAGGAAGAAGCTTTTCCCCGGAAAGCTTAAGTCTAAGTGGTCTAGACCATTTGAAGTAGTGCGGATGACTTTGCATGGCGCAGTTGAACTCTGGAAGATCGGTGACACGGTTTTATTCTTTGTGAACGGTTAAAGGGTGAAGCACTTTTGGTCTGAAGATGTGGACAGGTAGAAAACCTCAATCACCCTATCGGATGAGTGATATTTGAGGTTGCGTCATGCCGCAACGTTAAATGAGGAGATGCATGGGAGGCAACCCATGAATGTATTGTAATAGTTTAGGATAAAAATATCAAAAATAGAAATATATGAGTCGTGCCACGACCAAAACTAAGGTGCTAGGTGAGAGGCAACCCACCATTTTTCTAATAGTTTGTTGTTTTTCAGGAAAAAAAAAAGAAAAATGCCAGCCACGGACGCACGGGAAGAGGTAAGTAACACAAAATTTGATTTCTAGGGGTTTGGCGGGGCCTTGGCACGCCGCCCCAAGGACCAAACTACCGTAGGGGTAGTTGGGTGCGATAGAGGCGCGCCGCGCGAGGCCAAGAACTTCTGAGTGCTGAGTCTGGCGTGTTAAGGGCGTGTCGCCCCATGCTAAAACCCAGTTGGGTGCAGCGGAGGCGCATCGTGCCAAGTGGTAAATTACAGAGTGCCTCATCAGGCATGTTTTTGGCTCACTGCGCCACTGACTGAACTGCTGAAGGGCGCTCCTGGCGCGTTCCAGGCGCACCGCGCCACGTGGGAACTGACGTCCAAGGTAAGTGGAAAAATGGGGCGGTTCAATGGTCAACCGACTCGAGACCCAAAAATTCTTAATATATATCACCTTTAAACCCCTAATTTCCTAAGTTGTCTTCCTTTTAAAAACCTTGGAGCGTGCCCCTCTTCCCTTTCTCCCAAAATTTCTCTCTCTTCCTCCCTTGTTGTCTTCCTCAAAGCTCAATCAAAGTCCATAATTTCTCAAGGTAATTTCTCCCTTTACTCTCTAATGCTTTCTACTACTTCTTTATGCTTTTCATGGACAAGATTAGTAGGTGTAGACTTTCTCTATTTTGTTGGAAGAAGTTAACATTTTTTCCACCATTGATGAAAGCTTGCAAGCTTAACTACACCCACAAAAGAAGATTATTTTTCGTAGTTACACTATTGTTGGTGGATTTCGAATTTTGTCTCTTATTTTGTGTTGGGTCTTGGTTTATGGAAAGCATAATAAGTAGTAGAATGAGTTGGGTCACCCTAAAAACTTCAAGAAAAATCACATGAATGTGTAGTGCATGGAATGAAGTGGTGACCTTGAATAATGTTTAATCTTGAAAAAGGGTGGAGAATCCTTGAGAATTTTATGGAATGTATTTATATAAATGATTTGGTGGATGTGGTGTCGTAGGATGATGAACTTAACTTGTGTTGACAGAGGGAAGTCTGAGTACCTCATGTTATCAACCTATAGACATCATTGCTAGGAAAATAAGTGTGGGGTTGTCATGATCCTATGAAAAGCACTCATTTATCTAGCTCTCATTGTACTGGGATGATTTGTGTGATTTATGTGTTGTAGGTACAATGTCGCCACGAGGAAACAAACCGGCTACTGAGGGCACCGGGAGCAAAAGGTCCCAAAAAGGGGAATCCTCCGGAATGGCAGCCCCCTCAAATCCACGGGCACCTCCACGACAGTTTGGAATGAGAGCAGTAATCATGAGGGGGAAAGACTGGTTTGAGTCCCAGAAAGAGGCGAAGTATCAACCAGACAAGCATGTGGATGAGGCTCGGTTGAAAATGGCATTCCTCCAAATCCATGAAATGATCTACAGATTTGGTGCCCAATATATCTTCCAGGATCCCGGAGAGTGCAACCTCACCTTGGTGAGGGAATTTTACGCCAACTGGAAGATAGGTGAAGGAGAAAGCCAAAAGGTAACTGTTCGAGGGAAGACTGTCCGATTTACCACGCGGGTCCTTAATGAGTTCCTTGGGACACCACATGTTGATGGAGCACCCTACCTGGAGATGAGAAAAGAGCCCCCATATAGAGATATCCACCACACACTTTGTGGGGTGAATTCCACGGCTCGTTAGGCACAGACACATGGATACATTTCACCCTGCATTATGCCTATTTCAACCAGGAAGCCAGAGTTTGGTTAAAAATTGTGTGTAGCACTCTCCTACCTTGCAAGCACACCACTGAGGTGACCAAGGATAGAGTATTGCTGGTATACATGCTTATGAAGGGCATGCCAATCAATATAGCGTCGATATTAAGGCACAATATGATGAAGTTCTGAAATAAAAAGAGATGGCGCTTTTGTTACGGAGGATTGGTAAACTATTTCCTTAGGCAGCAGGATATCAAGGAGGAAATTCATGATCTGGTCCCTACCCAAGTCCCATACCTGGAAAGCCAACTGGTTGATATAAGCAAGATGAATCCCCAAGATCCTACACAAGGCCCATACTTTCAAATGTTGATCGATAGGCTCGTGATGAGAGTTGGATGGGGAGGATGTATGGCATGGCAGATTTGCAGTTGAGGATTGGTGGTCGGCCTATGACCGAGGAAGAAGTGTTGGCATTGAATGATAGATACCCAATGATTGATAGTCCGATGTACATGTGTAGAGTGGGTCCATCTTTTCAGGAGCCCTTAGATGATGATGAGGCTACTGTACACGACACTGATGAGAATGATGAGGAGGATGATGCTAGTACCACACAGATGGCGGTAGATGATAAGACAGCCAACCAGGATCAGGAATTCATTCTTGATGATGATGATGATGACGCCTAGAGGCCCAGGGAGTTCCTTCTCTCACTCTTTACCTTTTTATTTTATTTTAAGCACTGGGGACAGTGCCATGTTTTAAGTGTGGGGTGGAGAGTTGGCAGAGAAGTACTTCCTGTTGTTTTTCATTGCTATATCTTGAGGGTTATGAGGCGTCATATGACTGGTTTTAGCTGATAGTTTGAGTTTGAGTTGATAGTTAGGTTTAGTGGTGTAGATTGTTTTTCTTAGGTTGGGTTCCTAGGCTTTTGTTTTTAGTTCTTTTCCTGAGGATAGTCCCATTGAACCGGGTAGATTTTTTTAGGATACATCATAGTAGTAATGACTTGTCCCGATGATGGATGGATGACGATCGTCTTAAGGGAAAATTAGTCATAGGATTGTAGGATTAGAGAAGCCTGTCCTTTGGAACGTAGAAATCCCACTTGGAGCTTTAGCTAGACGTCATGGGTAGTTCATGTGAATTCAAGCAAGTGAGTAAGAACTTCACGAGTGACATATAGGCTCTTTAACTAGACTCAAAAGGTGTAAAAAATGGGCTTAATTGTGTGAGTGCACTCAAGATGTTTGTGTTTGAGCATGCAAGTGTGATATTCCTATACATGTATCATGATGCCATGTGTGCGTGAGCTTTTGTTTGGTTTCTTGCATAGAATAGCATCTAGAACTTGCCCCATGTGTGTAAATTGCACAAGCATGCGTTTTATGGAATATGATTAAGGAATTTTCTTGAAAACCCCATTTTGTTTGTTTCTTTGATGATTGTTTATGCCTACCTTGACATTACCACTAGTAAGGCCCCCTTGAGCCTAAAAGTCTATTTCTTTGTTAAGCCGCATAATGAGCCTATCCACTTTGTTGATACCCCATGAATTTGAGCCTAATGAAACTCCCTAGTGCACTATGATTTCAAAAAAAAAAAAAAAGTGGAGAACAAAAAAAGAAGGGTAGATAAAAGTGAAGGTGAGTGTAGTAACTATCAAAGACGTAGACCCCGATCAAACTGTGTAATGATCTTGTTGTTAAGTACCCAAAGAATTTGAAAAAAAAAAGAGAAAAGAAAAATAAATGAGGGTTATGCTAGCAACAAGTACGTGTCATATCAAGGGCGAATAATAAATAGAAAAAGTGGTAGTGCAAGAGAGCATGAACATAGGAGAAGCTTAAAAAGAAAGGTGAAGAAAAGAGTGAAAATGTAGCGTCATGTGCAATAGGGAAAAGAGTCACTTTGTACCTAAAAGTATCCTACTCGTCCCAAAGCCGACATTACAACCAAATGAAAGTCCTTTTGATTCCATTAATGTGATTGCTTTGTTAAACTTATTATACACTAAGGGCAAGCCTATGGCATGTTGTGATATGTTTGAAACGTGTTTTGAGAGAGTGAGCGCTTAAATGATTCAAAATGCCCCCATTGAAAGAAAAGTGTGTGATTGTAAACGGGGGCAATACTAAATTGCGAGGGCATACATGATGTGTATTTGGTAGTGTTATTACTTGCATTTTTCACACAGAGATATGTTGGCCCGATATTGTGATGAAGAGTTGGTTATAGAGAGTGTGTTATTTCAAGTGAACGGCCTTAAGAGCTAAAAAAGGTTTTTGAATGTTCCTGCTTAATGAACTACCATAGCATGATTAAAAGTGTGTAGTTGCTCACAAGTGAGGATGGAAAGTTCCTTAGGTGTTTATGGTGAACATTAGGATGGATGATAGTGAGTTGTTCGAGGACGAACAAAGGGTTAAGTGTGGGGTGGTGATGTTGGCCATATTTATATGCCCGTTTATCGTATTTTACCCATGTTTACCTTATGTTTTAAAACATTACTTTCTATATATTGTGTGTTTTGATTGGAATTGCTATAAGTTGTACTAAGAAACATGATTAGATATTTGCAGGTGAAATGACGTGGGAAATGACCATGGAAAGGCGAAACAGAAGAGTAAAGCATGGAAGTGATGTAGTAGAATGCTTGGGAGCAAACAAGAAAGTAAACATAGGCCGGGAGCAGCCTGGCGCACACCTGGTGCGGCACCCCAGACCTTAAACTACTGCAGCGCATTGCTAGCACCTTCCAGGCGTGGAGCATTGAAGGGAAACCCAGGAAGGCACATAACTGGCGCAGCGCGCCAATGCCCAAACTTCAGCAGGAAGAGCCTGGTGCAGCAGAGGCGTGGCGCGCCAGCAAGTAAACAACTGGCAGCCCATCTGGGCGCGGTAGAGGCGCAGCGCGCCAGGTGCCATCCCGACAGATTTTTTCTGCTTTTTCTATTCCAATTTCAAGAAGGAAAAGGGGTTATTTCCCAAACCCTATAAATAGAACCTTGTAAGTTTTTTAAGGGTTTCGTGATATGTTTTGAGAGCAAGAGGCAAGAATAGAGTTCATCATTAGGTTTCTTTTCTTCTTCCTTTTCTTAGTCATACCTTGAATAAAAATAATATTATCTTTGTTCTTCATTGTAGTATGAGTGTCTAAGAACCCTTGTTCTGGGGTTACGGCTACAAACGCATGACTATTTAGTATTGAATTTATATTGATGGTTTGTTTGCCATTATAGTTGTTCTTATATTCCTGTTTTAGTATTTTGATGCTTGGCCGCCATTAAGATAAACATATAACTTTGTTGTGAACTCGAGAGAGGAATCAACAAGGTAGACTGAGGAGTATAAGGAGCAATACCTCTCTTTTGTAACGTAAAGGGTAGGTTAGCGACTAGGATAGAGATATACCTAGAACGCCTTGCTTGGTTCATACGGGAAGAAATATAAATGCTTTTAAAATAAGATTTCACATTCCCTCTGAACGATGTAGTTGTGATGCTATTTTGAATAGGCAACTAGAGGCTCAAGAGACCATAGTTGTAATATCAACCCCCGAATCAACAACTAGGTGAATGAACAAGTCGATTCAAGTGATTACTACTTAGGATTGCTAAATAAAGTTGTAACCCTGGAGTTCTCTCTAAACTTGGAATCAACACAATTATTATTTTCTTGCATTTTATTCTGTCAATTTACTTTAATTACTCAATCACTGCAAAACCACACTCTTGTTACTTTCAAACTTGTTTATTTTAGCTGTGTACGAATAAGGTGGAATATTTGCTAAGTCACAAGTCTCTTGGGTAAGATATCCAGACTAACCAGTTTCTATTACTTGGACGACCACGTACACTTTCGTGTGAGTGGAAACTGGCTAACAGAAGCAAGGTAGTGACATTCAACGTATGCCAACCCATAAAGCCTCCAGATGAATTGCGGGTAGTCTTGGAGATAAATATTGAGGGCAAGCTTGATGATGCCCTTGACGAATTTGAAATGGCCAAGAAACCCAAGTTTCAGATGATGCTAATTGGGCACCAAGATGATGTTTCAAAGTTGTTGACAGAGCAATTCCCCTTCTTGAGATAGGGCCACGCCAACCGGATTGGCTTGCTATCTGACAATGCCTAAGGTTTGAGGCACTATTTTCGAGCAGCGATGTAAAATCAACCACTTCTTGGGAGGCAACCCAAGAGTTTTTACTTTGTTTTTGGTTACCTTTTATTGTTTTTAGTTTCTTTTAGGAATGCATGGAGAGGAAAAATAACAAATTGGAAAAATGAGACAAAAAAGGGATGTGCGGATGGCCGTGTAGTTCGCACGAGCTGTTTTACACATTGCATAGGCCACCGAATCCCAAGTCAGGGAATTGGAAGAAAAAATTTTGAGTTGGAAGTGATGTGCGTTGGCCTGTGCATTCCGCACAAGCCCTTGTGTGCGTCACCACCTCCGCACACTATACCAGAAAGCTGAGATGCTCATTAGAATTGCCATGTTGATTTTGGGTGAGATCCAAAAATTTTGGGTCTCCAATTTTGGTTTGTATTGTGGATTTTGCTTAGGATTAACTTGGTAGAACTTATCGTTATGACAATGCATATTGATTATAGTAATTTTTAGCCTAAAATATCTATGTTTGGAGTGAAGTCTGATTGGTGCATCATTTGGCCCTATGATAGATTGGGTGACGTCATTCTTAAGGAAAAATCATCATCTTCATGAGGTTTTGGTAAGAAATTGAGGTTTAAGGCTGAATTTGTTACTACTATTGTGCCCATGTTCTTTGTTGAATATGCTTATTGGGTGTATGATTTTGGTTGGGAGGTAGAAATTGTTGATTTAATTAATGTACCTAATTGTGAATAATTGAAGGCTTGATGTTCCCGATGATAGACGGGGTAACGTCCTTCTTAAGAGAAGTTGTTAAGTTCTTCTTTTGGTTTTGAATTGTGTTGATGGATTCCGGGGAAGTCTGAGTACCCGAATGATTTGGTTGGGTCATATAATGGTTGGCCCGATTGTCTAAATTATTGGATTATTGGTGTGGTGCTTGTTTCCAAGTGCATTCCACACGTAATGTTTTGAGAATCACATTCTTAACACACAAGAAGACAAGGGATTGAAAATTTTCATGTGTTTCCCTATGTATTTTACATACAGAATGCATACCTCTACGTGCAAAATGCACAAGGCATCGCACACTTATGAAATGAGCTGCCAATTGACTAATTTGAGGGGCGAAGCATGGTGCGACGGGCATTTGTGCTGGTGAGAATTGCACCAGACTTTGCAACCCAGTGCATAAACCACTACAAGATTATGTTGGCTTACGCGAAGCTTCATGCGACATGCACTTTTGCTGGTGCAGACCGCACGAGGTTCGCACAAGCCTACAGGAACCTGTTTTGTTTTTCTCCTTCTCTGCATTCGGTCCCTTTTAATTGGTTAGATTCTTTTTAGTCTTTCTTCTTTCACATATATAAAAAATACAAGAAGATTTTTTTTGCCTTTTGGTATACACAATCTCTATGTACAAACTATGTATTCTAGCAGGGGCAACAAAGGGCACCAACCAAAGAAGCTATCAGCTGCAGAAGAGGCGAGAATTTGTTTTGGGGTTGAAGGCATGAGGGCCTTGTATGACCATGATAAGAAAAAGACCTTCAACGAGGAGCAGATCTTCAACTTGGGGGCAGTTGGGGAACAGCTACCTAATATCCACAAACAATTTGTCGATCGAGGGTGGCAATCATTCCAAGATATACCCCGAGGGTACTATGCATATCAAGCCACTCAGGATACCAAAGGGTATAAGCGGAACGTGGAAAATTTCCCTAATTTGGATGCATTCATCATCCAGGTAAAGCCAGTTCGTATTACTCTGGTTGACATAAATGTTATTTATTGGGGTAACCCAATAAATCCTGCACCTGCTCTCTTGGCCATGTTGACACCAAACCAAAACCATATCAGGTAACTACTCATGTTCTTGCTCCTGACACACCTCTCTAGGCTACTATGAGGGGTGATATTCTGAGGAGGTCCTTGTACTTCGAAGCCCGTCTCTGATATGACCTTGTTCACATCCGATTCCTGCCATTATAGAATGATCAAAATATAACCCAGGATGGTGCCATTCTGATTGCTTCTATTATAATGGGTGAGCGTGTCAACTTTGGGGAGATAGCAGCTATGGTGATAAGAAGAAAAGCACGCAGGGGTGGTGATTCATTTCCCTTTTCGGTGCTCATTACTAAGCTTTGTGCTAAAGTCAATGTCCCCTACCTCAGCTGTGACAAGTTTACCCATGTCAGTGGTACGATTAACCTTGATAGGAAGGTAGAAAGGGATGCTCCCAAGTTCAAGAGGCGCCAGACTGCACCCTCAGAGGAGGTTGAGGTTGATGAATCAGATGATGAAGCAAATGCTCCCTCTCCTTCTCGAGTTGATTCAGAGGCACATACCCCAGCAGCCACTGCACCTAGAAGGCCTTTAACCAAGAGTGGCCTACAGGATATGGTTGATAAGACATATAATCATAAGAGGCAGTTGAGAAAGTTAGCAAGAGAGTTGCTCGGGTTGATTGACAAGGATGTCAAGAGAGCCGTCAAGGGAGTAGCGGATAGCGTGACCAAGCTCTGCCAGAGGGTAGATGTCATTGATGGGTCTGTCAAAGCAATCCGGAAGTATGTCGACAAGGCTAAGGGGAAGGCCCCAGTTGAGGAGGCAGATTTGAGTACCTTGCATCAGCCCCGTCGCACTCGCGACCCTATGGATTACTTGCTTATAGCTTTTGTGGATGATAAGGAGGAGCTACTTTGTAATAAGGATGTGGAGCTTGATGATGATCGGAACCCTGAGTTTTAGTGTGTTCTCATGGATTCCACAGTTTCTGCTCACTCCCAAAAGGGTGGTGTTGGTCCTAGTGTTGATGCAGCAGTTGATGATGATGAGGCATAGTGCTCCAGGGAGTTGTTGCACCCCTTATTTCCTTATTTGAGATTAAAGCATTGAGGGCAATGCTTTTTTTTATGGGGAGAGCTGGTGTTATTGGATTTGGTTATTGGTTGCCCGTGTTGGGCTTGAGATATTTAATTGCCCTTGCTGGGCCAACAATTTTATTTCCTTTACTAGATTTTATTTGGCCCTTGTCGGGCAAGTTGGATGATTATGATGATAATTCCCTTGTCGAGCCCTTTTATTATGTTTTGTGCTTAATTGTTTGTGCCCTCGCCGGGCTTGATATTTAAAATTTGATTGTGTGTCGAATTAGTCTTACACATTCCCATTATTTCACTACTCATGCCTTGCAAATGCGCTAAGGGCCTATGTCGAGGCTTGTTTTCAAATGATTCTTGAGTGCTTGAGTTTCTAATCACCTTGCAATATTAGAGTAGCAATAAAATTCAAGGGTTTTCTTAATACCACGGTTCTTTTCCAAGGAGCACATATTTTCTTTATTTTTATTTTTCTTTTATTTTTGTGTCAAACCGGGTTGGTGTTTCCCTATGATAGATTGAGAGACAACTTTATTAAAGAAAAATGCCAAGTTTTAGTTTTAATTTGAGTCTGTGCTTTTCTTGTCTCAAAATGGACCCACCAAAAATAATTCTTGGCAAGAAGTGTTTGGAAATTAAAGGAAAGAGGAAAAATGAATTTGAGAAAAGCATTCTCTTGTCATGACTTGCACACTCTCATTTTGGCTTGATCAATTTACAAATGAGTGTGTAATGAACTTGGAATAACTTGTCAAAAGTCAACTATCCCAATTGATTTTGAGATGAATGTGGAGAATTTATATGGCGTGATGTCTTGTGTGGAGAGGCTATACCTTGATTCTTGTGCATGCGTGTCATCTAGAACTTTCTCCGAATGTGATTCAAGGCGAAATTCTAGATGTGACCGAGCTTGGAAGATGATCTTAGTCCCTTTTTGAATAGCCATTTCACCCAAATGAGTTCCCTTGATATCAATCCTGGTGAACCCCTTTGAGCTTGTGACCATTCTTTGGCACCTTGTTTGACACCTTGACCTTTTTGGAACCTCTATCTTGGCACTCGTCCTCCCTAATAGCTTGAAAGTGATATGTAGGCTAAAAGCTTAAGTTTGGAGAGGAAATGAAATAACAACATAGGCAAAAGCCTATGTTTGGGGGTGTATGTGCTTGATATGAAGAAGAAAAGGAATGCATTTCAAGTACAAGGTAGCACCTCATGTTTGAATTGAAAATTGCTCCAAAACACCATTGCAATGAGAAAAATGATTTGAAAAATAATTGATGCTACCAAATGTAGGTTTTACAAGGAGGTTGAATGATCAAGATTGAAAGGGAAAAGCTTGGGTTGTGTGAGGGAGAAATAAGGTGAAATCAAAGTTCAAAGATGTGAGCGGTGTTCAAAATGATAAGAAAGAGTGTTAGGGAGGTTTAGTCACTTGAGCCAAATGCAATCCTCACCTTAGCTCTAGCCAACATCATAACCCGTAAGTCCTTAGTGATCCCGAGCTTGACCACTCTACATTAGTGGGCAAGCCTATGGTTCGACATTTATGCACTTGAACTTCCTTGAGAGAGTGAGAGTCTTTGTGTTTCTCTTATAATCCATTGTATTGTGAAATGCATGATTGTCAGTGGGATTCTCTCTTGTGGTGAGTGGCATCAAGCACTCGAATTGAAACATGAAGTCTCTATTTTAATTGAGAGGTATGAATGAGATAAGTTGTGTGGAAAATCTCGAGGTAAATCTTAATGGTTCATGCCAATGACTTGAGAAGCTTAATGTCTTATTTTGAACGAGAAATTCTCTTTATTTTGAATGAGAAATAAAGTCCTTTTAATAAATGTTTTGAAATGATAAATTGCCTTAAGAATGTGGTGGTTCAAATTGAGATGAGCATTGTAGTTGAGTCTTTTTGTTTATTATTTTTCTTAGTTTTTAGAATAGAGTAATTTTGTGTGCCTTGATTGAGTTTTAGAGCATAATCCATTCCTTACCGTATGAGTATCTTTCTTGAGGACACGCAATAGTTAAAGTTTTGGGGTTTGATAAGTCGTTAATTTACCAACTTATTGAGCCTTTAATCATGAATTATTGCTATGTTTTGATGAGATTTAGAGGTTCTTATGGCCTTTATTGATATTAATGCATGTACTCTTGTTCAAAGATAGAAAATGAGGAATCGGACCCAAAAGAGCTCACAAGGAGTTAAAGTGTGAAGTGATCAAGTGAGATGAAGATTCTGTCGAGATGTACGGCCGCCGTGCGACACACACAATCCTTGGTGCGGTCCATAGCTCCCACCGCATAAAGCTCATAATGAAAGAAAGAATCTGTTAAGGGGTATGGCCGTCGTGGGACATGCACAAGGCCTGGTACGAACCACAACCCACTTCGCACCAAGCTCCAAATGCAAGCCAAGTCACTGGTCAATCAAATCCAAGCTGTGCAATGCGCATAACGTGACGTGTGAAATATACATCGTGCTGCACATCTCCTGAGGGGAAATTTTGTCCACTTTTATATGACGAATTGGGAATATTTTAAAAACCAATTTAGACATAGTTTTGCAAAGTCTTGAATAGTTTTCAGTTTTTGAGCAAGTTTCTCTCCCAAGGTAAGGTAGAGGGTTTCACTCTAATCTCTCTATATTGAACCTTGGATTCATCATACTTGTAAATTTGAGCTTGGATATTTAATTCTTGCTACAATTAATGAAAATAAATTTAAATTTCCCTAGGGGTATACTTTCCTCTTCCTTTAGCATGAGTGACTAAGTCTCATTATCTAGGGATATGTTGATGATGGGTACTTGATTAAAGGGTATGGGTCTTGCTTATTTGTGATTATAATTGCTAATATGACATGGGTATAGTGATTTCACCATATTTTAACTCTAAAATTGGTGGTTGCAAACATTCATTTAAATTACTTGATTATGTTCTTACTTGAGAAAGGGGTTCATAATTTCGGATGTGAAATTACTAGTGGGTACTTGGAATTCCACCTAGATTGAGGCTAGAAATAACTCAATTCACTTGAAACACCCATTTAAAGGTCTAAGCTAGAGATAGTGTAACCTCCCCAAGCCTATATTGGTTGGTTAATTGTAAAAACCATGGTGCTTGAACAAAGACCATTGGATAAATGATTGTGAGATCAAAAGATTAACATTCATGCCTAAAATTAATGTTACCTATGTCGTTTACGAGAATTTACGAAATTGAGCAAGTACCTTGACCCGTGTTCGAGTCCCATCGGAAGTAAATCCCTAATCGTCCTCTCTCTTGTTTACACCTCGTATTTGTTTTATTGTTGGTTTGAAATTGAATTGTGATAAATTTCCAATTCCCCCCCCCCCCCCAACTTTTACATTATTTATTGTTTGGACAATCTACTCTCGTTGTGAAGTCCTTTCTGTAATCTCATTGTTTAAGTTACCATTCCATGGGGGATTGACCCCGACTCTCATTGGGTAATATAAATTTTGTTTTGCTTAATGATCGTCGTCACCTCCATAATAGAGAGTGTCATTTGAGTGTTATCAAGGGGTATTCATCATAATCTAGAAACTAAAGTTTCTTAGTTCAAATTCTATGTCACAATCTGAAAACTCAGGTCATGATGGCACCTACCATATTCAGCCAATAGGTAAGATGAACTCTTAGCCTAGAGCAACGAGCAATGGTCTAATAAGAGAAAGAGACAAAATAGGAAAACATTACTAAATGATGAAAATCGAGCGAAACAAACAAATATATATACACAAGGGAGGGAATGGAACAAATTATACAAAATAACCTCCAAGACGTGGTATCAATCAACACAAGAGATACTACAACATAAGAGTACTAGATGGGTACAAAATATACAAAATGGTCTCTAAATGGACAAGAGAAAACTAATCCAATAACAAAGGGAGATGGACCAACTCTGAACGCTAGAATCTCACCTTGTATCTCTAATATTAGTAACTCCACACGAGGACAGTGTCAATGTCGATGACTTATACTAGGGTCTGCATTATGAAAAAAGATGCAGAAGTTTAGTATGAATACCAAAACACACGGTACTTAGTAGGCATCATAGGTCGACTAAGCTCAAATAAGAGATAAGTATACTAAAGTGTGAATATAGTAAAGGTAAAGAAAAGACGGGTCATGAGTAGAGTAAATAGGTTGTAGCCAAAAAAGTAAGAGGGGTATAAGTAATTAAATTAAAATACGTAAGGAAATAATCTAAGTACAATATAACCAGATCCTTATAAGCTCGGAAGGTAAATACAGTAGTTATTAAATCCAATCGGACCCCCATAAGCCCAAAGGATACAAACAACAAATAATGCTAACTAACGACCAAGATGAATAGTAAGTAAATGTGGAACGTGCCATGTTATTTCATATTAGATGAGTACAAGTAAATGCAGTGCTGGACTCGAACTGGCCGTCTGAGTGTAAATCAGTAACATAGTGTGCTTGGACTCAAACCGAGACTAAAATAGTAGCAATGCATTTCCAGACTTGAACTAGGGCTTAATATTATGAATATGCATGCCCAAACTCGAATCGGGACTTAAATATAACCAGATCCTTATAAGCTCGGAAGGAACATATAGTTGTTATTAAATCCAATCAGACCCCCATAAGCCCAAAGGATACAAACAACAAATAATGCTAATTAAAGACCAAGATGAACAGTAAGTAAATGCGGAACGTGCCATGTTATTTCATATGAGATGAGTGCAAGTAAATGCAGTGCTGGACTTGAACTGGACGTCTGAGTGTAAATCAGTAACATAGTGTGATCAAACTCAAATTGGGACTAAAATAGTAGCAATGCATTTCCAGACTTGAACTGGGGCTTAATATTATATATATGCATGCCCAAACTCGAATCGGGACTTAAATATAAATATGTATGTCCGGACTCGAACCGGGGCTAAAACACTACATATTCCTTTAAAAAAATATTATTTTTATGCCAATAATCTTTATACCAAAACGAGTAAGTAATAACAGATTTAAGGAGATGGAAACCGAACCAATACGCACAACTAAGCCCAAGTAAAGCAATTTATGATCTACACACTTAAAAAAATGCTACAATCTAAGGTAGGCACAAGTCGAGGATGCTATATGACTATGAATTTACCTGAAACCCCACCTAAAGCAAGCAACTATCCAAAGCTAAGCTAAGGCAACTAACTCTAACCCTAAGGGGGTACTACACAACTAAATCCAAGCCCTAAATGTACATCACCACCTAGACTAAGTATCTCAACTAAAATTCTACGTTAAAACTACTAACCGAGCTACAAGGGTCATAATCACCTAAAAAGAATTATTCAAACCACAATACCCCACCAACAATTAGTAAATTAACAGACTAACACCTTAATTGAGAAAAATCTAAGAGTAGGTAAGTCGTAATCTACCAGGAGTCCAAACACGAGCTCACGAACCTACAACTCCAGAGTTTTTCCTTTTTGGGAAGCCTCTGCCCACTGTCACGCTATCAAAATAGTAATCTATCTGTTAAAACAATACGAATGATACCTATAATACTACTTTGGAATTTGGACTAGAAATTGAGTCACACATCACCCATGGGGCTCACGTAAAGAATATGAAAATAAAACCCACAATTAAGTCCACGCTCTAGAGCTAACGATGCTGAGAGAATTTTCATCCGAGTCTATTTACTCCAAATAATAATAAAAGTCAATTCTTTCAACTTTAGGAATTTTAAAACAGGGAAATGGGCTTAAAACAGAAATGAACTTCTCAAAAACTAAACAATTTGTTTCGACAAGTCATAAATAATTTGTAGTCACTATAGGAAAGTTCAAAGCACACGGAAAAAGTACGAAAATAGAAAAATGACCTAAAGAGTCATTATATTTTAAGGTTCAAATATGTTATTGCTAGGTAAAGTTGGAGTCAGAATCAAGAAGGTACAAAATTATCTTCAACTCATCGCTCCCACTTCCTGCCACGAAAGAGGTAATATCTTTCTATTTTCACTCATTCTTTGTGCTTAATTCATGGTTTAGGTCTTATCTTTCTTTTGATTTCTATTCTCGCCTTGTATATCTTAACTTTGCTCGAAAATCAATTCTGCTACTGGTTATTCAAACTCACGATACATGTTTAGTTTTCTGCCTTTATGTTTTCTTCAAGTTCTTCTTGTATTTCTGTGATTATATGTTTAACTTCTGATTTACATAACTAGTCCCTATTTCTCTTCTGTCGGGTGCTTTGAGGCAAATTAAGTATTAATCTTTTTTCCTTGACTCTAGATTTATAAGACTGATTTAGCTGTCAGATCTTAGGAGGGAATAACTATGAGCGATTTGATATCTTCAATCTGTCATTCTATGCTTTAACGATTAAGCAATTTCAACATGCCCCTTTCATGAATCTCTTTATATGTTTTGCTGATATTCATGATTCAATTTAATTTCTTTGGTGTCGAGTACTTCATTTGCTTCCCTGTTTGGCAAAATAAGTTTCGTTCCAAGATTTCGAGTTAGAAGCTTGGATGATCACTCAATTTTGGGTAATTGACTTATAGTCACTCAACTTTGTTTTGTCTTGCAAAAGTCATTCAACTTTAGGTAATTGGTCTCTATAATCACTCAACTTTGTTTTGTCTTTCAAAAGTCACTCAACTTTATCAAATTTGCTTCCATGTTCATTATTATCGAAAATATAATTTTTGGTACCTATTTAATGATATGACAGTTATAAATACTTAGAAGAATATATTTTAAAAATTTAAAGTTAATACTTAATTATTGAGTTTTCAGACAATTTTTTATTCTTACTTTCTTGTTTTTAAATTTGTTTTTATTTTTCTTGTTACTCTTCATTAATAGAATTTAATATGATATTTACAAATCTTTTTTGATTAAAAATAAAATCTCTCGTAAAAAGAAAACAAAACTAAAAATAGCTCTAGATATGAGATCTTAATTTCTCGAGTCATACTTTGTGCCGGCCTTGAACAAATATTCAAATTTAAACCAACAATATTTAGTATATATCTCTAAGTTATTTTATTAGGAGCTATTTCATATATCTGAACATATAACAAGAAGTGAGGCGTAAATCATAATGGACGTTATTATGTTTAAAAGTACTCTTTGAAGTTAATTAAGTATATCCCATAGATTTTTCAAACAAATTAAAGAAATTTCACCAAATATAAAATAGATCAATTTTTCCAGTTTAATCCCTTAAGAAATGGTTGTTGTTGGATAATATGCACGTTGGTTTAAAAATAGTTGATATTGCTCAAATATTTTTTTATATATATAAATTAGTTGATACTGCATATAAAATAATTTTTAGTTTTGTTACCTTTTCACAAGAAATTTTATTTTTACGAATAAAAGATTTGAAAATATCATATTAAATTCGATTAATGAAGAGTAACAAGAAAAAATAAAACAAATTAAAAACAAGAAAAAAGGAATAAAAAATTTGACTGAAAATTCAATTATTAAATATTAATTTTAAAATTTTAAATTATTTTTTTCTAAATATTTACAATTGTCGCGCCATTAATTAGGTACCGGAAATATAATTTTTAGTAATAATAATCATGGAAGCTAACTTGGCAAAGTTGAGTGACTTGTGAAAGACAAAACAAAATTGAGTGACTATGGAGGCCAATTACCTTAAGTTGAGTGACTATTGAAAGACAAAATTAAGTTGAGTTACTATTATGACCAATTACCTTAAGTTGAGTGATCATTTAATCTTTAAACTCCAAGATTCCTAGTTCGTAGATTAAGTAGCATACTATACTTATTTTGTGTTAACTCCATTTTTATTTCAAAGTTGACATTTTATGTCCTCTGTTTATGAGTGACCCGATAAAATTTGGATTAAGTGCTTAGTTTACTTTGAAATTGTGAAGAAGAATCATTCTCTTCATTTGGTTCTTACTTTAAAATGCTTTGTGTTCCTAATTGTGTTTTGGTTCAAAAATTTTTTAAATTTGGTCTAAAGGTGTTTTCTTTTTCTTTTCAAGCTCACACCCTTTGATTAAGCAACACACAGTCTAGACTCTAAATAAAGAAAAAGTTGTGAGTTGTGTTAAACATGTAAGAAGTTTTTTAACAGTAGGCCATTATCTGCTATTTAAGTCGATATTTGACTTTTATTTCACGTTATTAAGTCATGTTTGAAATCAGAATCCTTTTTCATTTCTATCAAGTGCTAAACTACTTCCAAATAATTTTTCAATTTTTTCCACAAAATAAATTGTGTAAATATCAATTTAAGCTCGATTTCATCAAGTTCTGGATCCTAATTGTTTTCTTCTGAAGAATCTATCCCTGAAGATGTGTATGATATGTGTAAAGCTTCAAACATAGTTATGACATGCTTATAGAATTATTCTGATTTAAGTTGAAAAATTGAGACGAGCTGTTATAAAATAATCTGGTTGTATTTATTCATCCATGTACCTCAAAAAGTTCTATTTGTTTAAAATTTTCCAAGTCCTTGAAAACATGACAAGCATCTCTCTGGTTAACATTGCTATAGACTGTATTCAGGCCTTTTCTTGTTTATGTGAAATAGCATCTCTTAAACCTTTTAATATGGTGATAGCTTATTCTATTTGCTTTGTTAAATTAAGTGCAATCTTAGATTTATCATGGTCTCGTCTGATAACTAGAAATATAGTTTGCCTCATTTCAGTTTAAATTTTTTTCTTCATTATATTGATCGATTGATTAATTTGGCTACACCTTAATGCTAATTTTCTTTTTTTATTTGCACACGTGAATCGATGAATACGCTGGACTTTTTCTCCCGATTTGCATATTTAATGTTGGGCTTGGAAGCTCAACTTATTATGGAGTCAGCCTCATCCGTTGAAAGAGAAGCAAATATTTTAGAGCCCAAAATTCAGCAGACATGTGACAGCGACAAAAGTATAACAATTTGGGCAAAGATCCAAATAATTTTATGAACAGGAAATTGGTTCAAAGGCCGAAAGATTTCGCCAGCAACATTTTTTTGTTTAAAAACCCAAAATTCGATTTTCTCTTATATGTTATCTTTACTACTATATGACTATGTCTTTGTGATACTAACCTTTTTTAATTATTGTTATTAAATTAAATGAATAACCAAGACTTGCTCAATTTATGTTATGAGATTTCTTTAAAGGTTGTTTCAGATTTTTGAAATTCCTTAAAAAATGGTTTAATTTTCAGTTGTTTCGATTAAGAGACTTTAAAAGATAATAAAAGGGATTATTCTTTTTGGTAGCTTTCTGTGATAACATAAAAAGTTTCCAGCAACCTATAAGAATTCTTTTCTTGGAGAATTTTATACCTTTTGAAATAAATTTTCTAACACTTTAATAATCATTTCTTTTCAAAATAAAATAAAAAGCCTCTTTCACCTAATTTAATTATCAAATTACTTCGAAGGCATTTTTAATAAAAGTATTTTCTTTCAAGTTCATAAAATATTTTGTTAGTTAAATCACCGGTTAACTACATATGTTTGGCCATTCTTAAGTGCTTGAAACCTTCTTAAAGATGTTATTAGAATCCTTATCCAAAGCTTTGAGTATTTAAAGGATTTCCTGTTAGATTCTTTAAATTAAACATTTTTAAAATTTCTTTCAAAAGTTAAGTAGCGACTCTGTTTAAATTAATTGTAGAATTTTCCTTAAGTTTTTAAAATTAATAAATGTATTTCCCACCATAACAGAAATAACGACTCTGCTAAGGACTTCATTTAGGTTTTAATCAAAAGATTTTTCTAATTTTGTTTGTTTCACTAACTATTTGAATGATGTAATTACTAGTAATTTTACTTTTCAATTATATATTTAAATTTCCTTAATATCTCTCTTTTTTGTTTTTTTTTTAAAATTTAAAGGGTGGCACAAGGCCTCTTATTAAAAAGCAAAATATGCATAAGCAAAGGCCAACTTCAAACCGGGTGGCCCAAAATGAAAAACAATCAGAAAAAGAAAGGAAAAAAGGAAAGCTAGCTAACTAAACAAAAGGGAAATAGGATCTAATCGGGTCTTAGGACACAACCATAAGAACCCAATATTGCAACGAAGGGAATTCATATCACCATTGAGGAGCTGGAGCTGGGGATCTTCATCGCATGATCTGAAGGTAAGTCGTCTCCCTCTCTAATCCTTTTTGAAGAGTTTTAGAGTTAAAAAATGAAGATAGGGGGTAAAGAAGTTAGAGACGAGGTCCCGATGATCTACTCGCCATGTCATCGGAATTCCGAGGGGGAATACCAACCGGCAAGATGGTAGCATCATAGACTTCGTTCAATCTAGTCTCTTTACCCCTTATTTTCAAGTTTTAATTCTAATCTTCTCCCTATATTTGACCATTGACTTCTTGATTGAGGGAGGTGATGTTGCCTAAGGTGATCTTCTGGGAGCTGTAACCATGATCTGGGATGATCTGGGATGCTGGGAGTCAACACCGGAGTTGTTGCAGTGTACCTGAGAAAATGTAGGTATTCTGACATTTTGATACTCTCATATCCTCTACTTCCCTTATCCCAAATTAAAGGGTTGAATCACACAGAGATTAATACCACCTCCAAATCTGGGGGAAAAGAGTAAGTCGACAAGCTTATCATTGTATTTTTTGTACTTGCAGCAGGTTCTAAGAAGGCAATAGCACAAAGTGAACTCAACATGTTTCAATCCCTTAATATGTCCTGGTTTTGCATATGAGTGCACCTTAAATCTCACAAGTACGGATACTAAAACCAATAGAAATGCTTCAGACTATAGTAGATGATTGAAACCAATTTGTTTGCCTGCACTTTGCCGCCGTTAAATCTAACCCGCTAAAAGTATGTTCATTTGCCTCAAATATCAAGAAGGAATCTTCACATTTCTTCTAATGTGTGTTGTTCCTTGTCTGTCTAACTGTAGAATTTTCTTTCCCAAACTAGGGATGTCTTGATGATGTTGAATAATGTAGTCACTTGCAAAAACAAACACAAGGTTAGCAAAAAAATCAGCAAGAGTATTTCATTCCCGTAGGGAATGTTGTACTATCACTAATAGATTCATTCTTATCTTGTTAATGAGATTAACCTCCATCACCACACACCAGGGAGGCTTCCACCTGCGCTCATGAATCTGTACAATTGTCATTGAATCTGATTCAATAATGATTTGATCCAAACCCTGTGCCTGACAATACAATAAACCTTCTCTAATTGCCCTTGCCTTAGCCACTAGGTTGGTAGAATTGGGTAGTTTAATCCCTTTCTCCATCATAAACTGTCCCAATGAATCTCTTAAGCAGAAAGCCTCAGAACTAGGCCCAGGGTTGCCCTTAGAGGCACCATCTGTGTTGCATTTGATCCAATTACCCAGGGGTGGCATCTATCTCACAATTCTAAAGGGATAATCTGGTCTATAATTCTCCAAAGCAGATACCATTTTAGGCCAACTCTTGCTATCCCATTCCAACTTGAATCTGTATTTGGTGAACTTCCTTAAGGTAGTATTAACTTATCTGATGACTTATAGAGTTGAGTAAGATCCACCATGTAATATGATATTTTTTTTTCCATAGAAACCATAGGATGACCAATGGAACCACTTGAAAGACTGCTTTACACCTAGGTTTCTCACCAGACTTCCACCACGTTCTAATGCTCTATTTTAGTGAGTTGCAAGTATAAATATCTGTAGCTGTTGCACAGTAGTTCCATATCCTCTTTGCAACTTCACCCCTTAGAAAAAAATACTCAGTGGTCTCCCTCTCAAGATTGACACAACAATTACAATCAGATTAAACATTTGGATTCCATGTGTTTAACATGTGAGCAACAACTACTTTCCCTTTCCAAACTCTCCAAGCAAGGAAAGAGATTTTGAAAGGCAGGCCCTTGCTCCACATTTGCTTGAAATCTTCCTTAATCTCTTCCCTTTGTTTTAGCAGCTCCCACACACTCTTAACACTGAAAAATCCAGTGCTAGCTTTTGTCCATCATGTTTGGTCACTATATTCTGTCTCCTAATCATTACTCAAATTGTCTCTGATTTGATCCACAACATATTCAGGGATCATATATGTTATTCTGTCCCAATCCCAACCATCTTCCAGCAAGAACTCACTTATATCTTGCATATTGTGACAAGTTTATGCTTTTGTTGGATGGTGAAAGAGAGGACCTAGATTTTTCCAGTTATCATACCATATGTTTGATGTGCCCCCCTTTGGTTCCCACCATAGAAATTTTTCAACCCTCTCTATATTTTCTAACATGTGCTTCCACACTTGTGAGCCTCCACTCCATTGAACAAGAGAGGGTATTTGTTTTGTTTTTGCAGTACTTATTCCATAGATAGTGAGACTATAAGCTATTTTGTGCTCTGAATCTCCACCATAGTTTAGCATACAATGCCTTGGACACATCAAACATAGATCTGAAACCCAATGCTCCATCTTATTTAGGTAGGCATACCTTATTCCATGCTTACTAGTTCTTACTCCTACCCGATTCCTTGTTTCTCCAAAAGAATTTAGCAAATATTCTGTGCAAATCTTTGATAACACAAATAAGGGGCAATAGATGATAATACATACACTAGGACACTTTGTAGGACACTAGTAAGTAGGACTTCTTTGCCCCTATATGAGAGCATTTTCCATTTCCAAGCTTGAAGTTTCCCTTCACTCTGTCTATTAAGTCTGCATAATCTTCTTTTCTTTTCTTTTTGTGGGTGATTGGACAACCCAGATACTTCATGGGGAAAGTCCCCTTTTCCATTCCAGTGCTTTGCTCCACCTTTAAAGATGTATTACCTGCCATATTTTGATGAAGATAAAATGAGCTTTTTCCTTGTTCACTTTCTGGCCTGATTCTTTCTCATATTCCCGTAGAGTATCCATTATTCTTCCTAAAGAATAGTCATCAGTAGAAGAGAATATAATGGTGTCATCTACATAAGTATGGTGGTTCAGCCGAGGGCTCTATTTAGGCATCCCATATCCCTTAAATAGTGTGTCTTCAAACAACGCATTCAAGTCCCTAGAAATAACCTCTGCAGATAAGATAAAGAGGGCTGGGGACAGAGGATCTCTTTGGTTTACTCCCCTGGTGGAGTGAAAAAATCCATATGCTTACCCATTGAGTAGAACAAAATAGTAATTGTTTGACACTAGTCTCCATATCAAATCAACAAAAGTATTAGAGAACCCTATTTTCCTCAGTACCTTCATTAAGATAAACCAAGAAACTCTGTTATAAGCTTTGGCTATGTCAAGCTTTATAACAACATTTGATAGTTTTCCTCTCTTACTAATATCTGTGACCAATTCCTGAGTGAGTAGGACATTTTCTATGATACTCCTTCCTTTGACAAATCCAAACTGATTAGCAGAGATAAGCTTTGGTAGCATATCTTCCAATCAATCATGAATAATTCTAGACATCACCTTATTAATGAAATTACTCAGACTAATTGATCTCATATCTGAGAAAGATGTAATAATTTCTTTCTTAGGTATGAGCACCATATAAGTGTGAGTGATAGATTTGGGAAGAGAGTTACCAGCAAATAAATCTGTGACCATTCTTACTATATCAACACCCACAATGTCCCAACACACTTGGAATAATTTGCCTGATAAGCCATTTGGACCTGCTGCACTATCTCCATTCAAATTAAAAATAACTTTTTGACCTCTTCACTGGTGGGAGTAGCTTCTAAAGCTGTGTTTTCATCAGAATTAATCCTCATTGGAATATGTTATAGAAAGTCAAAACTAGTGGCATCTCTCTCTTGTTTGAACTGGTCATGATAAGACTGTACTGCACCTGTAGCTATTGCTTCTTGTTCTTCTAGCCAATCACCTCTGGAATTCTGAATCCTTAGTACCTTTAGTCTCTGTCTTCTCCCTTTTACAATATTGTGGAAAAATCTTGTATTCCTATCTCCATTAACAAACCACTCATACCCTGCTTCTTGTTGCCAATAACATTCTTCCAGGTTGAGATATTTGTTATATTCTGCCTTATCCATCTGCATCACCACTCTATTATCAGCAAATAGATTTTCTTCAAACTGGTTTTCCTTGATTCTGGCAATTTCCTCTCTTATTATCCTTTGCTAAAATATGTCACCAAATGTAGCCTTACTCCACATAGGAGAACTGTCTTGATCTTTTTAATATTTCTCTTAAAATCAAGGAAAGGATTATCAGAAAGATCAGATTCCCAATTAATTCTGACTATTTTCTGAAATTCCTCAAGGTTAGTCTAGAAGTTAAGAAACCTAAAAGGCTTCTTGAAGTGTGTAGGTCTGTTTTCACAGCAAATCAGTAGAGGAGCATGGTCAGATCTATTCCTTGCAAGATGTTCAACCTCTGAGTGTCAAAAAATCCCTTGAAAATCAGCATTTGTCAATATCCTATCTAACCTTTCAAAGATACACTCATCCCCAGCTCTCCCTTTCCACCATGTAAAAGGACTACCCTTGTAAAGAACCTGAGATAGATTACAAGATTCAATACAGTTCCTAAAATCTTCAACATCCGCTTCAGTTACTGGGAGTCCACAAATTTTTCCCCCCATTTAGGACCACATTAAAATAACCTCCTATCATCCAAGGACAATTAACCCCATTTGAATTGAGTGAATATCTTCCTAAAGGTCCATTCTCAATAGATCATCACACTTAGCATAGACAACTATTATAAGAATGGTATATGTGGTGGCCTGGTCCTTAATTCTGACTGTCATTTGTTAATCTGTGTTACTAGTGATATGTACATCCTGGCCATGGTTAATGAACACCCATATATTTCCAATGATGTTATGAATCACCTGAGGCATCTTAAGTCTGCATCTGTATCTTTTGATTGTTCTAATACGCTGAAAAGGTTCCAATAAAGCCACAAAAGTAAATTTATGGAAATTATGCAGTATTTGCACTCTCTGGAAAGATTTTTGTGACCTTACTGACCTTATATTCTCAATCATTGCTTTCATCACTTAGAACCATTTTATGTAACCCCTTTCCTTTTTGGTTGAATCCTGATAGGTAGGGATGTGTCCCTATTGCCTTGATTTTTCCCTTTTCTAGCTGATTTTAGATCTTTAATCACCCTTGGGGACAAGTCTAAATATTTTTCTATCTGATCTTCATGTTGATGGCTGATGTCTTCATCTTGCTTACTTGCATATTCTATTTGTTTCACCATATTATGAGTGACAATGTTATGTAAAGACTTGTTTGGGGATTCAATTCCTTCCAACTGATAGCTAGTCTCATCAACTTGGATTGCTGTGGGAAGAATCATAAGAGCTTTGCTCTTGTCTGCTGGGTGATCCCCCTGTCTCTCTATGCTGCTCAGGTATCTACTTGTTGCACCTCCAATGACAATTTGTGATCTTTTTTATTTTCTGCATCTTCTTTCAAAGTCTTATTATGATGAACCAGAGTGATCATGCAGTTCTGCTGAAGGTTTTACAGGTCCCTCCTTTACTGCATTGTTGTTTTTATCTTGACTTTTTCCAAGTGGTAAGTTATTTTTCTCTATATCCTTCTAGGTATCAATTTCTCCATCACTGATTTGGGCTATTGTACTGCAGGTTGTGTTATCTCTCTTGCTGCTGCTTTCTACCATGCCTCCGTCTTGTTGTGTCCCAAAAGCTCTCAATATACTCTCCTTTGTGGATAATGGAATCTGTTTATCATCCAGCTTCTTTTCTTTTGAATTGATAGTATTGTTGTTGTTATTGCTATCTTTTATTGTATCTACTTGAGGGTCGAACCCTTTTCGCCTTTTTGTTGTGATGAGTTGCTATTCTTATCTGTTATTATCTCTGAAGTGTCTTCTCCTGAATGCTCCTCCTGTCTTAAAGTTGCAAATGAATTAGCAATGTTCACCCTTTTGTCGGGTGGTAGTGTTCCTTAATAACTTTCTCTTTGTATTTCATGGCATAAAGTTTTTCCACATGACAAATAGTTTGTATTAAAAAAAAGGTATTATGCGACTATTTGTAATTATTTCTTCCTAAAAACACCTCTTTTTAAAAGAAATAAATGAATAGTGAGTTCGAGTCGGACAATAGTCATTTATTATTTTACCCCATTGTTGTCCACTCGGATACCCGATCTCTGTTTAAAATCATTTCTAGTGAACCTACAGTAGAGCAGAAGAAAATCTCCTAATTAATACATTGTCTTAAGTTGGCCCAATACCCAAAGTGTATTGGGTTTATTAGAAGACCACCTTGTGTCAAAATTATCCCACGGCCTAAAAAGACAATCATTCCTATGTGTTTAATAAAAGAATTTGATGCCAAATTGTACGGATGATTGTCCTTCGGAGTTGAGAAATATTTAAATAGCTTCTGTTACTGTAATTAAAGGAAGTCCGTCATCCAAAATAATTTTTGAAATTTCAAGAAGTTTAAGAAGATCGAGAATGAAGAACCTTTCATGGTGGCTTAGTTTAGGATTGTACCCTTACGTGAAACTGATATTTATATGTACATCTATTTCTTTTATTATATCTATATTCAATTTATTCATAAAATTTGTATGTAATATAACTTTTGAAAAAATAGATTGTCTTACAAATGGCATAGATATCCTTCAATTCGTTAGTCCTATCTTTGGCATAAAAGGGTTACATATATTTTAGGAGGCGATATATATTATTTTTGTGCTACATGCTATATAATCTACTTTCTTCGTGTCTATTTGATTTATATGTATAAATATACTCGTTTTGTTTCAAACTCAATTGGTCCATTAATTTGTTCCCAAGTATTAGAGTGCCACTAGGCATATAAATTCACAAATTCAAGCTTTCCTAAAACAAAAACTCAAAGTCCACCCTCAAGTTAGGTACTAAAAATCATACATTCTTGAAGCTCAATATTCCAAAATATTTTCATTGTTCAAATCACGTCATTCCTAAAAATCTTTTTCATTTCAGAATTGCACCTAACCTCGTCCATTTTGTGGTCGAACAAACACCCAATCAATTCAGAGTTGATTATAATCATAGAATTCCTTCATTTCTAAAAGAAGTTTCAAATACACACCTTAATCTAACATAATATTATTTGTCAAAAGGCTGACATGTATTGTACATAAAATTAGGATGAAGTATGGACACTTGAAATCTGATAATTGACTTAGTTAGTGATGAAGGACAGAGGATTACAATTAAAGTTACTTCAAGATAAGGTTGCAAAGATAGGGATCAAGATTGAAAAAAATGATTGGGGGAATCAAGAGAGAGATAACATACCTTAAATATTGATCTAATGCAGGACATCTGTCACACCCCGATCCTACACCTTTGGCGTTGTTAGCATCCGATGCTATTGTGTCAGGACCCAAATGGATGTGAATGGCTCCCACTCTAACTTCTCAGTGGACGAACCGAGAGTTACCATCTAACCCAATCCATAACTAGTTCATTTAGCAATAATAAAATAATTCAAGGCATAATAACTAAATCTCAAAACTTAATAAAATAAAATGTGAAAATCTAACTAATACATCCCCAAAAATCTGAAAGTCATCATATAAAGGATGTAGACTAAATAGTGTCTAAGATTATTCCGAAATCACTAATAAATAACACTATCCAAAAAGAAGACATATGTAACTAAGAAAATCTGTGGCAACCACTAATTTGAATAGCTCACCCTCGAATTGATCACTGAACAACGCTAGATGTTAGGTCACGTTGAAGTCTCTGAACACAGTCTATATTCAAAAAAAGAAGTTAAGGAGTAGCATAAGTACAAATACTATGTACTGGTAGGTATCATAAGCTGACACAAAAAAGTAGCGAGTATATTTTATGAATCCAATAAACAAGGAGACAGGTTCGTCAGCACATAATCAACTCTGACAGTCAAATAGTTACATCAGCGAGACAAATCACCCATGTACAGACATATCAATCTCAATGAGTAAAAGTTATATAAGTCACCAAAACAAACATAAAAGTTACCAAATAACTCTTCATATATAATGCAATCACATCACAAGCATGGATTCAAATCCATATTGATCTCGCAGACATGCAGTCTCTGTACCTCATCAGCCTCACAATAATTACTCAATTTGTAGACACATGCTAAAGGGCCTTATTTTTCCCAACTAGTCATGACATACAGGGGACAACCTAGAGTACATGTACCATACTGGTATAGTACCTACTCTATAATATATTTGCTCATTTGTAAGCTTACATGAGGCTCGAGCCACTCAATAACAGAATAATATGTATATTTTTCATTCTCTCAAAGTATCTCAGCATGTTCTCATTCTCAACTATCTCTAGGATATTAACAGTAAGTACATAAAATATAACAAGTGCACTTCATATACATAACTTATTTAACGACAGGCTTCAAACAAATATAAGCTCAGTTATACAAGCATTGTCAAGACAAACACATATGTAATCACATATTATGTTCGAAGACCAACCAACATGTTTTCCAATTTAATAACCCACATGAGAGACTATATCAAGTCTAATTCCACATAGAAACCGTAACCTACATCAACCAAAGAATTTGATTCAACAAGCTACTTTGCAAAAGCCTTTCCTTTCCTTAATGCCTCAGAATGTTCAAAGTCTAGAATCAAACAATAGTGAGAGTAATTAATAATCTATTCTTTCGTATTCAAGACTTTTGAATTCAAACCCACTAACTCTACCCTTATTCGAGGTCTGTAGCACCCCCAAAGGGTCAAATACCCATACACTAGTCTCACATTATTCACATTATCATTATTTATGGAGTTTCTACCCCAATTTCCCCTATTCAAGCAGTTTTTATGTTAAAGGTCTCATTTTATGGAACTCAAGGTTTCCAATTCCTACAATTCATGCTTAGGAACACACATTTCATGCTAGAAAGTGCTTATCTACACCCTAGAAGCATTCTATATGATTATTACATCTACCCATAGACTTTCTCACCCTTTTATTGAATCTAGGGTTTTAACCCATAAACTCTCCATAACAGTATCCCAAGAAATTCTACAATGATAATGAATTACTAGACAAAGAGATTGGTGGAATAACTTACCTCAAAATGAGAATTTTCACCTTATCCTTGGGAAAATGCCTCTCTATCATTGTGGAAGAAGTTCTTGATTTTATAAAGTAAAACTTGAAATAATTTACTTAAATAGGCATTTTGCCTCCCCATCACTTACTACAGCAACTCCTTTCTTGCTATGGCTAGGCCGGTGTGGCAAAATTGGGCTCGCTATGGTGAGTCTTGGCAAAATGGCTGGTCTCATTATTGTGGCACTCCAATTGCTATGGAAGTCTCGCTGCAACGAGAATTCTTTTGCTACAATAGTGCATGAACCAGTAGCTTGAGAATTCTTCAAAATTTCCCTATTTCACAACAAATGTTTTAAAATTATGACATCACAAAATTATCCCATTGTGGCAGCCACTATAATCACATGCTATGAATTCATTCGTAGACCAAGAATTTCCTACGGAGGTCTAGATTACTAGATTACCCCTTAATGAAAAATGACATCACAAAATATGTTATCGTGAATCATAAATCACCACGGATACACACAACACCAGTTTTAAGTTTTAAGCCACCCCACCATTGAGATTTTATTAGCTCAACTTACTGTGGGTCTTCAATAGGGTACTTATGGCCCGAACAACCTTATAATGACTAGGAGGGTTATTACACCAGATACAAATTAAAAAGTCGTTCAGCCTCAAATATACAAAAAAGGAAAATAAGGGAAAGGCACCTAACTGTGAAAATATGGGGTATCTTGCTACACATGTTTTATTCAGTCTCCCAAGTGGAATCCTCAACAAGATGGTTTTTCCATTAGATCTTCATAGGCGCAATCTCCTTCGATCTCAACTTGTAAACCTGTTTATCTAGTATAACCACAAGCTGGTTATCATAGGATAAAATTCTCATTAAACAGGGATTGAATCCCAGGAAATTATATGATTTTCATCACCATGATATTTCTTCAACATGAACACATGAAACACCAGGCGAACTCCTGAAAAACCAGGAGGCAAAGCCAATTCATAGGCTACTTCACCCATACATTTTGAATCTCCATCACCGAAGGGGGTCTAGCCTAACTCCTGACTTCCTCTATCTTCTACCGGTCAACCACAATTCCCTCTTTTGAGACTACATGCTCCAAGAAGGACACAAAAAAAAACAACCAAAACTCACGCTTAAAAAATTTAGCAAACAACTGCTTCTCTTTCAATAACCCCAACACCACTCTTAAATGGTCCACATACTCTTCCTTATTCTTCGAATATACTAAAATGTCATGAAATAACACAATTATAAAAGAATCCAGATACGGCTTAAAATTTTTATTCATCAAACTCATAAAAACAATTAGGGAATTAGTAAGCCCAAAAGACATCACTACGAATTCGTCCATACTTGGTCCGAAAAGTAGTCTTAGGTATATCCTCGGCCCAAATCTTAAAGTTATGATACCCAGACCTGACGTCAATCTTGGAGAATAAAAACACACCTTGAAGTTGATTAAATAGGTCATCTATGCAGGGAAAAGGGTACTTATTCCAAACAGGGACCTTGTTCAACCGATGGTAGTCAATGCACATATGCATACTCCTACCTTTCTTTTTTACAAATAACACACGAGCACCCCATGCTGAGACACTCAGATGAATAAACCCTTTACTAAGCAAGTCCTGTAATTTAAACTTCAACTCTCTCAAAATAGCAGATTCCTTACTATTTAGCGGAATAGAAATAGGATGAGTCCAGGCTCTAAATGAATACAGAAGTCAATATCATGGTCTGGTGGCATTCTAGGTAAATGTCACAACCTACACCTACCATGAGTGGCACTCACACTAAACCCCTTGTGGGAGAACCAACTAACCAATCAACACTTAGTCAAAAATAAGCAGCTAAATCAATTCTCATTAACTAAGCCAATAATTCATATCTTAAATGAGTAGGAATAATTTTGCAGAATTAAACCATCCCTAGAACCTGAAAGTCATCATACCGAAACACCAATGATTTTCTAAAAATAGGGAATGCAATCCCAAAATGTAAATAACATCTTAAGTCCAAAATAATGAACCAGAAAATAAGTGAATAACTCATGGCAGCCTGGAAGATGTAACTCACCCTTGAGTTTGAATACGGTCTAAATCACAACTAATGTCTCGAAGTAGTCACCGGAAAATGCCTTGTACTCAACAAAAGAAGAGTACGTGCATTATCAGTACTCAAGAAACAATGATGTATTGGTAGGATCATCGGCCAACCCAAAATGAGAAATATAAACACAACCATAATGTAGTACAATAAGATAACCATGATACCTTATCATGCAGACTATACTCCAAGTTTATAACACTTAACCTTGTAATAAAAACATGAAGTTCAGTCAATATGAGTCAACAAGAATAACAAGTCAAGTCAAACTATAACCACCAACAAGACTCCAAGTCAACAATCCTGACAGAACAATCATATAATTCATGTCCCAACTACATAAGTAATAGACAACACCAAATTGTGTCACATCTTGCAAGTAATCCGGACTACCCAAGGATCCCTAAGATAGCAACAATGGCGATTAACATGCATCTCAGTTGACCTAAAGAAACTACCTTAGCAATTAAACAATCATTGCATATGATTAATACTTAGGATATCAAATAGTCATTCACTTTCCTTGAACATGCATTGTACAAGCAATATTAAGGAATAGTTAAATTGTACACATAACACAAATTAGATATTAAATATATTTAAACTATCATCTACCTCAATCCAAGCCTGAAATGCTCTAATAAACCTGAGCTTTCCTCTTTATTGCAACCTTGGCTTGATTGTGGTCTAAAAACAAGAATGTAAACACATAATCAACCGAATGACCTATGATATCGAGGGTTACAACCTAATCCCCAAAACTCGAGGTCAATTTTATGATCATTCCACCTATTTTAGGGCTTTCCCACCATAAATTCATTCTAAAACTACCAAATTCATTGTTACATTAGCAAATTAAGGTCATGCAAGTGTAAATAATCAACCTTTAATTATAATCCAAAGGTCTTACACCCAATTTACCCCCTTGCACTATAATTTATAGCTAGGTCAAGTGAAACCCTCCCTAAGACCCATAAACTAGTGATTTCAAGCACAAGGAATCAAAAAAACTAGATAATAGGGATAAATAACTTACTTTTACGAAGAAATCTGGTGGAAAGTAGGTGAAAATCGTCCTAAATCGCCTAAGCTCTCCCAAAAATATGTTTAGAAATAATGAATAATTTTTGGGGAGTATTCTCCATAAATAATGATTTACCCTGCAATAGCAGCTCAATCCCTCTATAGCGAAATCTCTATAGCGTAATCCGCTTACTATAGTGGGATTGATCATCTTTGACTCCTCCTATAATGGGAATTTCCCCGCTTTACCGGCCCTTGTAGCAGCCTGCCACCCGCTTTAGTGGGTGTGGCAAGGCAGAAAATCAAGATTTCTCCTAGTTTTTCCTTTTTTTCAATGCACCCTCAAACCATGATATCTCGGACTATCCCCTTCACGTCAAGTTCGATATCGAGAGTTCTACTTACCCAAATTCCATTCCAAAAAGTCCTACGAATTTCTTATCATCTTAGCTAACATAAAATCAAGAGAAAATTTATTACAGTTACCCAATCCATTCCCAGATTGACCTAAACAATAACCCACTCAAATTTCATCCAAGACTAGTCTAGGCTGAAATTTTTAACTTCCAATTTTGCGAAAAATTCTAACCCTGATTTTTGCAAGATTGGCTGACTTATAACAATAGGGTCATTACAATAGATAGAAATTTATCCATTGTTCATCCCCAAATGACCAAATAATGGACAAAGCAAGAATGAAGACAATGGGCCAAAGCCCACTATGAAGCAAAGCAGCCCAAAAGGGCAGAAAGTTGGAAAAATGGACTAATTCCAAAGAAAAACGGCGGTGGGCCTAAAGAGGGCCCACACACTAGAATTAGGATAAGATTAGTCCTTACCTTCTTATGTTATATGTCTTTAAGTGTTAATTAGTATTAATTGCATAATTTGGACTGACCTTGTAAACTTAGTCGAATTATTCCCAAACGAAGTTAATATTTATGTTCAAATATTTTTAATATTAATCACTGTTTCTTTCAATTGATCGTGAAAATATTTTCGTTAAATATTGACGCCTTTACCTTATGTGCATTAAAAACCAACTCTTTCGTATATTGTCTCTTTTAAAAAATTAACTCTTTTATGTAAAAATAAACTCTTTCATATTGTCTTTATAGAATAACCCTCTTATATATAAAACTGTCTTTTGAAATCAATCTCGTCTTTTTAAAGTTAGTCAACAAGTTAGTTTTTCAAACAAGCCCGGGCAACCGTGAGTTAGCGGATACTCTTGGTGCCTTAACACCCTTCCAAGAGTATTAACTTGAACCCTTACCCTTAATTTCTTAATTTTTAAAGTCTTTATTTATTTTGGATTTTAAAAATTCTTATAAGTTTTTCTTGGTTTTTACTTTATAAAAACTAAGTGGCGACTCTTGCTTTAAATTGAAGACGTTTTGGAAACTTTAATTAGATTTTTGAAACGAACTTTTCAATAAAAAAAGCCATATTTTTTCCGTCCTTACCTCAAAAAGGATCAAAACAGAAATGGCGACTCTGCTGGGGATAATTCAACTAGGTTCTAACCTTATTGTTTGAAACTAACTTGTTTGACTAACTATTCGGAAATTGTAATAATTGTAACTTTATTTCTTTCCTTAAATTGTTTACTTTTTCCGCGGTTATAAACTGTTCATGGCATTTTCCGCCTGTCTTGGCAAAGCATTAGAATGCATTAGGGGTAAAAAGGCGATTACGCAAATCTTTGCGGTCGTTCTTGACAAAACACACCATTTTCAAAACAGACGAGTGAAGTAGTTGACCCGCGGTCGGTTAACGGTCACTTGTTGTTTCAAGCTTGGGTTGTCCGTCTGGGTTCCCGGTTAATTTCAAAACCTATTCTAGAAACTTAGGATAAAGCGAAACTAAATCTCAAAAATAGGCATTAGCCTAGGATGTCTTAATATCCAAAGGATATTAAGTCCATTAGTAAACTACCAAAACATGTCAATGAGTTTTTGACCCAACGGCGCATCCAACTGCGTGTTGTTTGAATGACGTATATGTTGTAACCGGACAATTGTCCTGGGGTGGGGCCTAACAGGTTATTCTATTTTGTAGGATGTCAAAATTCCTCAAGTTTGACATGGTAAAAGAGGCGCCTCTCCTCCTCCGAATGTGGTGGATAAATCTGGGTCCTAACCGTCAGAGGACAGTCCATCAGTATATGGGACATTTGCTGTCTTTATTAGATATGGAGGCCTGACCAGAACTAATCAAGGTTTTAACGGGGTATTGGGATAACAAGAAAATAGTGTTCCGATTTGGAACTATGGAAATGACCCCAATGATAGAAGAACTCAGGGATTGCCTAGAGACCGTGGGTATAGCCAATGAAAGGAGATTAAGGCCTCAACAAGGCATCTTAATACTGAATAAATCCACCCCGACTCATATTGCAAAGTATCTCCACTTGCGGGAGAATCAATGCCCGTGGATAAGGGGTCCAAGTATCTCCTTTTCAATAACTCTACAATCATTTTGCCACTAGGGAAGGGTTCTCTGAGTACCAAGGCAAATTCTACACGTTTCAAGAGTGGGACAAGACCCGAGCCTTGGCATTCATTGTAGATTTTTTAGGAATCATGGTATTCCCTCTAAATGAACAACTCTGCATCAACACCCGAATAATAATGGCGGCCCATACCATATTCCATGGCCTGACAGAGGGAACCACCGTCAACTATTTTCCTCTAGTACCAGTCATCTTATCTGATATTTATAGAGCTTTGGGGAAATGCAAGAACGGTCATCGTTACTTCAAGGGTGTAACCTACTCCTACAATATTGGATTCTCAAGCATTTGGCCAAAGATAACGGAAGCCAGGAAATTCCTAACCCAGATGGAATCGATAACTTCACAGGGTTGGCAGAAGTGCTTAGGGATAGAGGCACCAAAAATAGGACCAAGATAGGATGGGCCCAAGCTTTTTGTGAGCTTGGAGAAGATAATGTGCAGATGATGTTCGACGATTTTCACTCGAAGTAAGTAATTGTAAAATGTCATGATCTAGCTTTCCTCCCTCTCCAAGGAATTCGCGAGATCCGACCTTATGCTCCGCAAAGGGTTCTTAGATAATTTGGAAGGGTTCAAATTGAGCCAGCGACCGTTCACATGGATTGCTATGTCATCGACTATGAGGAACATGAAAAAGTCCCAAAAGCTTCGAGGATCCGGCACAATTGGAAGACACTTGAGAAAATTGGTCTAGAGACTTTGGCCCCAGACAGGTTCGATCTCGGGTATATGGACGGCTATCAGCAGTGGTTGAAGGCAGACATTGCAGAATTATTTATATCAGAACCACGGGTTGACTCCAGACCCAATCTCCGTCTCCAATTACTGAATCTCCAAGAGAAAATGGCTAGAAGAGAGAAAGAGTTTCTTATGAAAAAGGAAGAAGATCGACACACTATAGCAGGGTTGACTCAGGAACTCGAAGATATGAGAATGGGAATAGCTCAACTTGATTCAAAAATAAAGAGGAAAGCCTTAGAGGCCGGGGCATTACCTATGAATGAACAAGTGGTGAAACTTCAGAGCGACATGTGGTTGAGCCAATTCGAGCTTAGGAGCATTGCCGGAGCATCCAAGAGGAACAGGACCGAGGGAGGACCTTCCATGTTATATCTTTAGTATCTTATCCCCTGCGTGGGTTTTATTTCCATGTATGTCTTTACTTTACCTAAATTCGCCCCTGCATGGGCGTGACTTTTGTGCAAATATCCTTTCCCCTAAAATGTATTCCCCTTTCGGCTAGCATTTGTATCCCTTTAAAAAGGGAAGTTTTCCATATATATATAAATGCTATTTTGGGGGCAATAGAATGGTTCAGATACGTCACATACGTCTTTCAAACTCGCTAGGCCTAACCTTGCCATAAAAAGGTCACCCAGTTAGGACGCGATATTAGCATGATATTATTGTGATATAAACTGTTTTTTATGCTATGTGTGTTGCTTGAATCAATGAAAAATTGGTCCACTCTATGCTGAAATTTTCTAGAACACCGTAGGCAAAAAAATATAAGCCCACTATGTAAAGTACGACCAAAATACTCCAAGTCTTCCAAGTTTCTCCAAAAATCCTAAAGCCTTCTAAAAACTTCCTAAAAAATCTCCGTTCTTTCAGGAAAGGTTGAAATGGAGGCCGTGACTATGCGAGAAAGAATGCTAAGGATAAAAGAGGAAATGGAGGTGGTTCAGAGAAAACATGAGAGAATCGACCAACTTATAAAAATTACCTTTGCTCGGTCTAAGGAGGTGGAAGAGTGAACTGCCAAGGCTAAAGAAAAGATTGCTGCGATTGACCAAATACTGGGAAAAACCGAGACTAAGACCGAACCAGACTTTGACCTAGAACTCAAAGAATTGATCCTAAAGTTTGAGGATGTCACTGAAGGATTGGAACAAGTCAACAAAGGGAAGGAAAGAGTAACTGAAGAACCCGAAGACAATGAGCAAGTGCCCACTACTGAAGGGGCCCAACTCTTTGACACGAGAGTCTGCCACTGGACCAAGGTCAAGGGTGATGCTATTTGGCCTTCCATATTTAGGCCAGGAGGGAAGACCATCACCCTCAAAGTTCACTTTCGTGAATATACCAAAAATCCAAAGATGATTCGCCGTTCAGAAATTTACGAGACCCTGAAAGCTATGGGGGTCCTACATCCTGACCAATCTGAGGGATTCCGATGTCACCCTCACAATGAGCACAATGAGTGCGCCTATCATCCATGTCGCAGAGGACACACTACCAATGAATGCAATGCCCTAAGAGCCCAGATTTACCACATGATCACTAACAGCCAGATAAGCCATCTATGGGGGCTCCGAACCATCCTTGCTTATGACCAAGTTGGCCATGGCATGCCCATCACTGAGGAAATGACGATTCATCAGTGTGATTTCACTGTCTTCCAGGACACTTACAATGAAATCTATACTAAGCTGGTCCAAACCAGGATTCTGGAGGCCGTGGAAAGTAGAACGGGGAAAATGCCCAGGGCTTGGCGTCAGGGGAAAAAAGTTTGCCTCTACCACAAAGGGGTCGGAGGCCACAATATCGAAACTTGCCACCACTTTTGGGTCGATTTGGAATACCTCATTGACATGGGAAAAATCGATCTGGAGTTTCCCCCTTATCATCCTTGAAAAAAAAATTGAGAAGAGCCTAGCAGATCCCATCATCCAGAGCTGAAAGTAGCAAAAGTAGAAGAGTTTTAGCTTTTAGTTTCTTTATTTTTATTTTTGATGTCGTCTTTTACTTTCCCCTTGTATTTAGAATAGTGGATGAAATGAAATGAGACAACTTATCTATCACAAGTTCGAACTACATAGGGCTTGAATTCTCCTTCATGAGATACCTAGGCAACCTTCAAGGTCCGACCCATGTCTTAAAGAAATTGTCATTTCTCCACATCGACGAAGACGATGAAGAGTTCAGGAGAACAACAGGCAAAGATGTTACAAGATCAACAAAATCAACCTTTCCTGACAAAACCTACTAATCCCAAATCAACAGACAGAATCCTGTCCTTTGAAACGATTGAGTCAAAACCACATGTGGACCAATTTGCCTTGACGAAAAGCAACTTTTATGTGTTTGAAGTAATTCCTATGTGTTTATTTCTCGCCATATATCTTGTATTATTTTTCACTAACAAAAACTAACATAGCAGCTTTTGAGTTGTTTTTCATTTCAACAGTTAAAAGAAACCGGTTTGTGTTGACAAAAGCTGGCTGAACACTCTTACTTCACTCGCTAGAAAGCACACTTAGATCCGTCCTCTGACCCTCGCTTGTCTGCAGAAAGAATGACTGATAGTGAGGAAGAAAATGCCCTGGCTATAAGAGACAGCGTCATCGCTGAACAGAATGAAATTATCGCAGAACTTGCGAAGAAATTAGAAAATATGCAGGAAGAAGTGCAAAAGGTGAAAGACATGTCTAGCTTGGAAATCGCCTACAATACTCCTGCTTTGGGCGATGCTCAGCCCCCTCCTCAAAACCCTCCACTCAATTCTCCGCGAACCAGAAAACAACCAAAAGACATCCCCTCCTCTTCCATTCCCAGGCCTTCAAATTAACCTGTCCACAATAACCCCTCCCTCGTCAGGTCCCTGTACCAGACCCATACTCCCCCTGTTCAACATACTAACCAGAACAACAATCCAGGTGCCTATTTCACACAAAACCCTCCAAACCTCCAGAACAATCCACAAAACACCTACAACTCCCAAAAAACCATCCTAATGCCACCAACATAGTTAACCCACATAATTTTACCCCCACATACCCTAATAATATACCACATGTCTAGCCCCCACCCGCGCAGAACATACCTCCCGCTTTCCATGCCATAACAGAACCACACCCCATCCTCCAGGAGAATCCTGAGCTAGATCATTATGAAGAGAAAGAAAGAGAGCTGAAGGCTACGAAAATAAAACACGACCTTGATATGGCACAAATAAGGGAAGAAATGGCCCAGATTTGAGAGTTATTGAGTTTGCCTTACGAGAAAGGCTACGATTATGATGATCTCTGCATTCACCCTGAGATGAACCTGCCCGAAGGTTTCAACATTCCAAAATTTGAAATCTTCAATGGTGTTGGGAGTCCCAAAGCCCATCTAAGGAGTTACTGTGATAAGATGGTCGGTGCTCGAAGAAAAGATGCCCTGCTAATGAGACTCTTTAGCCGAAGCCTGAATGGAGAGGCATTGGAATGGTTCGCCTCCCAAGAATTGAAGAAGTGATTCAAGTGGAGCGATCTCGCCCGAGATTTTTCCTGGAGATTCGCATATAATGTAGAAGTTGTCCCGGATCGATATTCCCTGGGACGCATCAGGCAAAAGTCAAACAAAGATTTCATAGATTATGCTTACCGATGGAGAAAAGAGGTAGCGAGAGTCCGACCTCCTATGACCAAAGAAGAAATAAGCGCGGTATTTATGCGCGCTCAGGAGTTGGAAGTTTATGACAAGATGATATCGGTGGTAAAAGCCCAGTTTGCTGACTTAGTCAAAATCGGAGAGATTATGGAAGAAGGGCTCCGCAATGGCAAAATTGCCAAAACCCCAGTTTCATCAGAACCTACCGGACCCCCGAAGAAAAAGAGAGATGAGGTATCTTCGGTGTATTTCAATCATAGTCCAAAACCATATAAACCATTCGGAGCTGGTTACAAGAAGCCACTTGTTCCAACAACCCCTCCTCCAGCTCCACAAAATCCTCAACCGATTTACTATACTCAGCCTATATACCAAGCTCCACAACTAAACGTGCAGCCCATATACCAAACTCCAGTCTCAAATATACAATCCACCTACCAAGAACCTCCCCAAAATTTTCTAGTATACCAAAGAGCTCCTAAAAACCAGAACAACCACCGGGTTCCTCCTCTCGCTAACCCCGGTCTCCCCCGACCAAATTTGGAAAAGAAAGTTCCTTGAACTTTCACTCAATTAGCTGAGACCCGAACTCAGTTATATGAAAGACTGAAGGCCGCTGGATTAGTTCAGCCCATTCAGCATAAACCAGGTAACGTCAACTCTCATTTCTACAAAGCTTATCAACATTGTGCTTATCACTCTGGAGGTGCCGGACATAGCACAGAGGATTGCATCAATCTAAAACACAAGATTCAAGATTTGATCGATCAGAAGGTAGTCACCTTACAGACAGCATCGCCAAATGTTAATAACAACCCACTTTCGAATCATGGAAGAGCCACTGTAAACATGATCAAAAGAGAGGAAGAATGGTTTGCAAGCAAGTCCATAGTGCCGGCGAGCCCCAGAAAGACTGAGGAACTAGATAGGTCTATAGCTTCTTTGAGCATCGCGGAGAAGCCGCAATTTACTGTGTTGGTGCCGGCTGAAAAAGAGTTCGTAATTGAAGCCATCGCAACTCACGACATGACAAGATCTGGGAGATGTTATGTCCCTGATAATCTGGCAGATGATGCTTACAAGAAGAGTCTACAGAAAAGGCCAATCACTGAAGGCGAAGCAGAAGAGTTTTTGAGTAGAATGCAGCCAAAAGAGTACTCGATTGTAAAGCACTTGGAAGAAAAAACCCGCTCAAATTTCTATTTGGGCATTGCTCATGAGTTCCCTGTACCACAGACAGGCGTTACTCAAGGTTCTAAATGAAGCTTACATGCCCACGAGTACCAGTGAAGAAAACTTGACTACCATGATAAGCCAAGTCCTAGGAAGCCACCGCATCTGTTTCAGTGATGATGAGCTGCCTTTTGAAGGCATGACGCACAACATGGCTCTATATATCACTATTCAGAGTCAAGAAAAGGTTGTGAACAGGGTACTGATCGATGGCGGATCAGGATTGAACATTTGTCCATTGTCAACACTGACACAGTTGGAATACGATTTGGGAAAGATCCGGCAAAGGAGGGTCAATGTGAGGGCCTTCGACGGAGGATAGAGATATACCCTTGGAGAAGTCAACCTATACATCCAGATGGGACCCACTGAATTTCGGACAGAGTTACAAGTCATGGATATTACCACTAGTTACAATTTGCTTTTGGGACGGCCATGGATCCACAAAGCTTGGGCCGTGCCATCAACCTTGCACCAAATGGTGAAGTTCTTTTGGGAAGGGCACGAAGTGGTAATCCATGGAGAGGGAAGCCACCTGAGTCACCCAAATGGCTGTGTCCCCACAATCGAAGAGGTCCCGAGAGGGAGTGACTTCTACACAGTGGAAATTGTGAATGCCACAGAAGAGGACCTGTCTCCTCAAATTCCTATGCCTGCCATTTACAAGATGTTGGCAACCACAATGCTGAGGTGTGGCTATGAACCAGGCTCGGGGCTAGGAAGGAACTCTGACGGTCGGATCGAACCTTTAAGTATCCCTGAACAGTTAAGCAAGCACGAATTGGGGTATGTGACCCAAGAAGGTGAAGCCAGTAACAAAAAAAAGAAGAGGTCAGGACTGCCCAAGCCTTTTCCTCATTTGTATCAATCGTTCCCAGTACACGTCAGTCCTCTAAGCGATGGGTTGGAGGATGGAATAGGGGATCTGTTTGAGGAGTGTGATGCTATCGCGGAAGAAGCACCCGAAACAACCACAATCAGGAACCTCAAACTAGGTGAGAAGTTGCAAAACTGGGTCGTCACTCCCTTGGCTACTCTCCACATGGCTGGGTAGACAAAGACTTTGTTCTACAAAATTTGGTGACGGTCTGGATGAGGCTCCATGACCCGCCCTTTATATTTTGAATTTTCTCGTACTGTTTACTGCTTGCTAAAAGGCATGAACCTACATTCATGTAGGTTATAGCCATAGTTTGTAAATATTTCTAAATTTCAAATGAAAACCTCCTTATTTTGAAAATATTCGCCGTTTAAAGATTTATTTTTATTTTCTTATTATTATCTAACCAATTTTGTTTTAGTTTCAGTAATAATAAGTTAAAACCTGTCACTGTCATGTCATGTCAAAGGCTTAACCAATAAACTGAGCTAGGTGACGATGATTTTGAGGAATATGATGAAGAAACTATGGCTCCCGAAGACATGACAGAGGAATTAAAAGACTTTGAGAACCGAGAAAAGCCTAATCTAGAGGAAACTGAGATGGTCAATCTAGGAGACGACCTAGAATTCAAAGAAACCAGAATCAGTGTCCATTTGACAGAAACACAGAAAAGAGAACTTATCATATTGCTCCAAGAATACATCGACATATTTGCTTGGGCCTACATCGATATGCCAGGGCTAAGCACAAACATAGTCTCCCACAAGCTGCCTATTAATCCAGGGTTTGATCCCACCAAGCAGAAGATTTGAAAGTTCAAGACAGATCTAAGTCTGAAGATCAAGGAAGAAGTTACCAAACAGATTCAGTCTGGAGTGGTAGGGGTTACAAAGTATCCAACCTGGTTGGCTAATATCGTCCCAGTTCCTAAGAAAGATGGGAAGATCAGAATCTGTGTCGATTATCGAGACCTGAACAGGGCCAGTCCTAAAGACAACTTCCCATTGCCCAATATCCATATCCTTATCGATAACTGCAGGAAGCACGAAATGCAGTCATTCATGGATTGTTTTGCTGGATACCATCAGATCTTAATGGATGAAGAAGATGCGGAGAAAACAACCTTTATCACCCCCTGGGATATCTACCATTACCGAGTGATGTCATTTGGTCTAAAAAATGCGGGTGCTACTTATATGCGAGCCATGACAACCATTTTCCATGACATGATTCATAAGGAGATCGAGGTATACGTGGATGATGTGATTGTTAAATCCCGCGAGAGTTCGGATCACTTGACCCATTTGAGGAAGTTTTTTGACCGCCTGCGAAAATACAATCTAAAGCTGAACCCCGCCAAATGTGCTTTCGGGGTGCCAGCTGGCAAATTGTTGGGTTTTATAGTCAGTAGAAGGGGCATCGAGCTTGACCCTTCAAAATCAAAGAAATTCAGGAGTTGCCTCCCCCGAAGACCAATAAAGAGGTCATGAGTTTCCTAGGAAGGCTGAATTATATTAGTCGATTCATAGCTCAATCAACGGTCATTTATGAACCCATTTTCAAGTTATTAAAGAAAGATGCGCCAACTGGTTGGACCAAGGAGTGCCAGCAAGCTTTTGATCGTATCAAGGATCACTTGTCCAGTCCTCCGATATTGGTTCCTCCGAGAGAAGAGAGCCCATTATTGATGTATCTATCGGTTTCAGAAAATGCCTTCGGATGCATCCTGGGACAACATGATAAAACTGGAAAGAAAGACCGAGCGATTTATTATCTAAGTAAAAAGTTCACTCCGTGCGAGGCTTGTTATACTTTGTTAGAAAAGACTTGTTGTGCTTTGGCTTGGATCGCTCATAAGTTGAGACATTATTTATCATCCTATACGACATATCTCATTTCCAGAATGGATCCCCTGAAGTACATATTCCTAAAGTCCATGCCTACGGGGAAATTGGCCAAATGGAAACTGTTGCTAGGTGAGTTCGACAACATATATGCGACTCAAAAAGCAATCAAGGGACAGGCCATAGCAGATCTTTTAGCATAAAATTTGGTTGATGAAGATTATGAACCGCTCCAAACTTACTTCCCCGATGAAGAGATGCTGTTCATAGGTGAGGATATTGCTGAGTCATACCCCGGTTGGAGATTTTTCTTTGACGGAGTGGTCAACTTCAAAGGTTCGGGCATTGGGGCCCTCTTGGTATCAGAAACTAGTCAGCACTATCCGGTGATAGCCAAACTCTATTTCCCGTGCACTAACAACATGACCGAGTATGCAACTTGTATTCTCGGTATCTAACTAGCTATTGATATGAATGTCCGAGAACTTTTGGTCATAGGTGATTCCGATTTGCTAATTCACCAAGTTCAAGGTGAATGGATTGTGAAGAACCCCAAGATCGTGTCGTATATGAAGATGGTTCAAAATTTGTGCAAGAGATTCAGGAAGATCGAATTCAACCATACACCAAGGATTCAGAATGAGTTTGCCGATGCCTTGGCAACCATATCCTCCATGATTCAACATCCCAATCATAATTATATCGATCCGTTGATAATAGATCTCAAAGAACAACCTGCGCACTGTGCGCAAGTCAAAGCAAAATCATACAGAAAACCATGGTATTATGATATCAAGAGGTATCTAGAAGTTGGAATCTATCCCGAAGATGTGACTGCCAACCAAAAGAAAACCATTCGTCGAATGGCCAACAACTTTTTCCTAAATGGAGAAATCCTGTACAGGAGGACTCCGGACCTTGGATTCTTAAGATGCGTTTATTTGGTTGAAGCCACAAGTCTATTGGAAGAGGTACACGCTGGAGTGTGTGGTCCCCATATGAATGGGTTCACCCTAGCCAAGAAGATTTTGCGAACTGGATACTTCTGGATGACCATGGAAAATGATTGTAGCAAGTTCGTATAGAAATGTCACAAGTGCCAGATCTACGGGGATTTGATTCGAGTGCCACCTAGCAAGCTTCATGCAATGAGCGCACCTTGGCCTTTTGTAGCCTATGGCATGGATGTCATTGGTCCTGTCGAGCCGTCTGTGTCGAATGGACACATATTCATTTTGGTAGCTATTGATTACTTCACCAAGTGGGTAGAAGCTTCTTCTTACAAGTCTGTGACCAAGAAGGTTGTAGCTGATTTTGTTAAAAAAAACCTAGTTTGTCGATTCGGGATCCCCGAGTCAATTATTACCGATAACGGATCAAATCTGAACAACCACTTGATGAAAGAAATATGTGAGCAACTCAAGATCACTCACCGTAATTCAACCACATACCGGCCACAAATGAATGGAGCTATGGAAGCCGCTAACAAGAATATTAAGAAGATCTTGAGAAAAATGGTCGACCATCACCGATCTTGGCACGAGATATTGCCTTATGCTTTATTGGGATATCGGACGACCGTCAGGACTTCGACCGGGGTGACCCCTTATATATTGGTGTATGGGTCGGAAGCAGTGATACCTGCAGAAGTGGAAATAACATCTCTTAGGATCATTCAAGAAGCCGGACTGAACAATGAAGAATGGGTTTGTGCCCATCACGAGCAACTCATGTTGATCGATGACAAAAGGATGAATGCCGTATGCCATGGTCAGTTGTACCAGCAAAGAATAATTCGTGCATTCAACAAAAGAGTGAGAGATCGCATATTTGTCGTAGGACAACTGGTTCTCAAGCGCATTTTCCCCACCAGGAGGAATACAAAGGAAAGTTTGCACCCAATTTACAAGGCCCGTAGGTCATCCAAAAAGTGTTATCCGGAGGAGCTCTGATCCTATCCGAAATGGACGGTCAATTGTGGACCAAACAAATCAATTCTGATGCTCTGAAGAGATACTTTGTTTAGGGATAGTTTTCCTTTAATTTCATTTCCCTGTAATCACATTTCCTGATTGTAATCATTTTATGCTTTGTAATAGCTAAAAACATCCCTATCCTCTTGAACAAACTACGTTTGACCTGAATTCTCAAGCATGAGATACGTAGGCGGCCTGTGTTGACCTCAGTCAATCCCATAGGAAAATCAATCTTTCTCCGTACGAACTATGATTGACTTGAATTCTCAAGAATGAGATACGTAGGCAGCCTTTGTCGGCCTCGGTCATCCCTTTAATTATTTCCAATAATCTCCCACTATAAGTGTGGGAACTACGTTTGACCTGATTTCTGCCTCAACGGGATACGTAGGCCCCACAACGGTTCAGTCATATCACCCTAGGAAATGGAAACTGGGGCAGAACTTTTGAGAAAGGAATCTCAAAAATTCAGAAGATGAAGGTCGTTGCCAACAAGACAAGAGGATGCTTGTAGATACTCAAATGAAACAATGGTTCATCCATATCGCCCAGGAAATGGAAACTGGGGCAGAATTTTTGAGAAAGAAATCTCAAAAATTCAGAAGATGAAGAGCATTAGACTCCGAAGAGTTCCCCAGCAAGAATGTAGAGTATGCAAAAGCGCAACAAAAGCAAATACCGAGAAAGAATCTCGCGATCCCCACAGAGTCTCAAGTCTCTTGCCAAAAGGAATAAAATCATCTAAGAAACCTTTAACTGGGGCAGAAATTTTGAGAAGGATCCCAAAATTTCTGCCAAGCTGCATTCAAGAGTCCCACATTAAGCTCCGAGGAATTCCAAAGCACCGAGAGTCCCCAGTCCTATATGGATTAATCCCTGGCTGTGATAGATTTCTTGAAAATCATCTTTCAAGTTCTCCAGCTAGGATGACGAAGGACCTTAGTAGTCCTCCAATAGTATGTCGGGAATGTCAAGACCCCGAATAAAGGGCAGTTGTCGAGATAGCACATGACATGACAGGCAGAGACGTTTTCAAAATATCTTTAAACTCTTTGTTTTCCAAAGAACTTGTTCGAAAATATTTACAAAGATTAGTTTTACTCCTTTAATATGATTTGGTCTTATGTCTACCTTGGTTCGGAGAGAGTCGAGGGTGACAAGTACCCAAGATTTGAAAGCATACAGAGAAGATAGAACCAGGAGCAGAAGATCGAAGGAGGTCAACACAGGCCGGTTTCGACAAAACTAACAATTTTTTGGTGGATGCAGGTTGTCCCCAAAAATATATCAAAAAGTGGTCCCGCATTATCCGACGCATTCAAAGAAACGTAATGAGACCAGATGCTTTAAAATTTGGTGAGAAAAGCCCAAAATAGTAGGAAGAGGCCAAAGAGGCAAAATCCCCTAAAGCGGATGAATTTTTTGGTAGTTCATATAAACTACCAGATAAAGAGAACCCGACAACGTTCTTAAATCCCCAAAAGGGATCAGGATATCTCGGTCAGCTTTAAATTGGGGGCACCAAAGAAAGAGCAACAACACTCCCCACCAATGCCTGGCAAGACAGGGATCACCCCGAACAGACAATGTTCAAAAAATGGTATTCATGGCTATCCTTGAAAGCAAGCACAACCATTTTGTTCGCATTTTTAAAGTTATATTGATCAGCTTCATAGACGCTGTCTTTAAAGTCTTTCAAATCTTGACTACAGTTGCTAATAAAAGTGACACTGTGTCTGCTAACCATTTGCCTTGAGCGCAGGTACCCACAAAGGAGTCGACATTAAGACCAAAGGTGATGTTTTCATGACTTCCCTATGGGATGTTGCATCATGCTACATGGCATTGCATTTTGCATTAACGTTGCATCATGTTGCATGGCATCGCATTTTTGCATTCACATTTGCATCATGCTTCAATGCATCACATTGCATCATGCTGCATTGCATCACATTGCACCATATTGCATCGCCTGGCATAGCATGGTATCGCATCATATTATGACATATCTCATTGCATCATATTATATTATGTTGCATCCTATTGTATGGCATCATATCACAGGAGCATGCCAAGAGGTCCATTCATATTTTCATGACGAGAGGGCCATGTCAAGAGGACCATGCCAAGAGGGCCATTCATATTTGCATGTCAAGAGGACCATGCCGAGAGGGCCATGTCAAGAGGACCATTCCAAGAGGGCCATGTCAAGAGGACCATGCCAAGAGGGCCATTCATATTTGCATGCCGAGAGGGCCATGTCAAGAGGACCATGCCAAGAGGGCCATTCATATTTCCATGTCAAGAGGACTATGCCGAGAAGGCCATTCATATTTGCATATCAAGAAGACCATCATTATCATATATCGCAGACACACATCCCATGCGAAGATTATGTCCCTCTTCCAGCTGGCTTCAAAGAGGATGACATTCATTAGGCATCCCCAAGTCACACTAGATGTGTAGGATTGACCTCAGCATGCTTATATCCGAAACTACGTGAGGCAAAAGAGTCTGACGTTGAGGATATCACTATCATTTATTATGCTAAATCTGGCATATAGCATATTTATGTCCCGCATTGCGTAAGGCGGAGGGGTCTGACGTCAAGGATATTTTATGCACCTTTATTCGAAAGCATCAATCACCGGAACATGCTGTTATATACCACCTATCGTCAAGGTCAAAAGTCATCTATAAGTCACAATGATATTCGAAATCGGATAGTGTGCAAGATTGCCCGAAACTTGACAAAACTAAGAGATGTCTGTAAGACGCAATGATATCTGAAACCGGATAGAGTGCAATATCACCTAACGATTGACAGTTCAAAGGTAACGCGTAAGTCGCAACTATATCCGAAATTGGATAAATGCAAAGACTACCACAAATGGATGGTTCAAGGGTTATCTATAAGCCGCGACATATCCACATTGATATTGTGCAGGATTACCCAAAGGTTAATAATTCAAGGGAAATTTGTAAGTCATATCACGTCCAAGATCGGATAAAAGTGTAGGATTAACCAAAAACTGGCAATTCGAAGGATATCTGTAAGAAGCCTCTATCCAAAGTCGGATAATATGCAAGATTACTCGAAAGCTGGCAAATTAAAGGCGTCTGTAAGCCACCTCTATCTAAAGTCAGGTGATGTGATAGATTACCCAAAGACTGACAATCCAAGGAGTGTCTGTTAATCATGACGATGCGAAAGATACGCGAGATCTACCCCAAAGACATATGCAAAAGACCACCGCCAAAAGCAAAGAAGGCTATCGCATTCAAGAGAATGCCCTTAAACAATCAAGATGGCCGTCATCATTCAAAAAGTGCTACAAAAGCAATCTTATCCGATATCCAAGAAGGCTATCACGTTTAACTGTCATGAAAGCGGCCATTTCCTAAAACAGAGACAGGAAAGGACGTCATCTTCCTCAAGAAACAACAATGAGGTACGAAGCTATCTCTCCTTGTTGAATTCTGTTACTACTAACCATTTGGTTTCGAGATATTGTCGAGAGCATCCAAGAAGGATTAAATTCTCAAAAGCAAAACCGCAGGTGCGGACTACACCAAAAAAGATGCATCACAATGTGGAACTTTTTCTTAGCAGCAACTTGTGACACAGTCTGGAGAGGGACATCAAAGTCTTTGGGCACGAACTGACGAACAACTCACCACCAACATCAAATCACACCCCTATCAGAAGGCATGTGGGTATTTCCTATCTTTGGGTCTTAGTTTAGCATCCAGGGTATTTTCTGAACCTGGATCGGAAGAAATATTCTTTCTTTTCAAATCCGAGCGGCGACACACCTAGAGCTTTGGAAATTATATCCAGGTAAAATCTTACTTATGGGTGTGAAGTGCACCACATTCATAGTTGAAAGGTTACAAGACTCTTTTCTATAGCTCAACTTATTCGTCACTCATCCCGAGCCAAAGGTCGTCTTAACATAAAGATTACCTTTTCCACTGATTGAGTCAAACTACAAGCAGCCTGATTATCTGAGTCCCGGGATATGTAGGCGGACTCTATGATAAAAACTCGGTTGCATTCTTATCTCCCCCCAATCCTCCTACTCCCCAGCTTTTCGATCTCTCCGTACTCTGAAATCGGGAAAGTTTGGAATTCCTCAAAAATCATGCGTGAATGCGAGAATCTTGAACTACAAGTGGCCTGAATTTTCATGTAACCTGAGATATGTAGGAAACTCAATACTAGAGTTCATCCATGATTCCTTGAAATTCATGCTAAAACCAACCACCTCCCGAGGATGGACTTGTGGTCGGACAAAAATTGGGAACGTCAAATCCCTTTGCCCAGGGTTCATTACACTCACCCTACCCAAAGGTAGGGGCAACTGTTGACACCCAATTTTTACCCGCCACATTACGAATTAATCTTGAGCCTTTTTAAATTTCAAACAATTTTCAGAATAATTATTTTTGTAAAAAAGGGGGATAAAATATTTTCCAAATAAGCTTTATGATAGTTATGTGAAATTTATATAAAGTGTACTTTAAGAGCTATTTTAGAGTTTAAGTTCACAAGAAAATCCTTTTTAAGAATTGAACGCTTGATTTTCCTCCAAGTTAATTCAAAACGAGAATTTTTTGAAAAATTGATTTTATAATTAATTAAAGAGATAATTATGTGTCAAATATGATAATTGTTTCGAATTGTTTTAATTTATTGAAGCTCAAAATTAATTTCAACTAATTCATCTCTAAGCCTATTATTTTGATTTTAGCCGAATTCTAGCTATTCTTTTCCAAATCGGCTATTTCCTAAACCTAAAGTGGCCACATTTGCACAATTTAAACCCACCCTTATAACCCCCCTTTGTTTTCAGCCAATTGGGCCAAAATCAACCCCAGCCCACTTCTTTATTCGCTTACCCGCCCAACCCACTCTCTCTCACCCTGATACTCCTCTTCTCTTCTCTCATAAGACAAATAAATGACCCCTTAATATCTCTTATTCTTAATCTCCCCTCAAAAACCTCTCAGAAACCCTAAGCACCGTATACCCCCTCTACTCTCTCACGCATTTACCAGAAAAAAGATGTTGTACGAGCAACGCGCCTCGTACAACACCTCAGCTCACCCAGTACACCCCTTAACTCTCCTTTCTCTTCATCGTCTCCAACAAACGACAAAAACTAGTACAAACCCCAAATGTTTCTCCAACGTTCCCTAATGATTCCCAGCTCAAACGATGCTCAACGACGTTAAAATTCCCAAACGCCGTCCAAAATTGAGGTGGAAAAGTTGAGAAACTTCCAGAAGCTCCAGGTGTCACTCCTCTTTCTAAATTCATAAAACTTATACAATTTGGTATAAGTTGTTGCGGTGAACGTTTCTCCAGCTGAGGAATTTGAATTCCTCAGCAAAATCCCCCAAAACCCCTCTGGTTTCCCCCCCATTTTCACCCGAAATTCCCTATAAATACCCCCAGCTGCATGTAAAGGAGCTGATTTTGGGGGAAAATTGAGGGTTCTGGAGAATCCATTTCTCTAACCCTACGTAACCGGTCAGCTAGTTGGAAAATAAATACTAAAAAGTTAGACTCCGATGAGTTCATTACTAGTCCGGCGGTGTTGAAACTCTCCGGTGAGGTTCAAAGTCTTAAGTTGTTGCCCTAAAAAAGTAATACTCCGTTCCCTTTCTCTTTACTGTTTTCTTTTCTTCTTATATTATGTAGTGTTCAAGTTTGAGCAAAGGTGGTTTTCTGGTCTTGTTTTTTAGATTATGGTATGTGTTTCGAGTTTAGGATGTTATTATTGTGATTTTTGAGTAACAATTTTGCTTAGAAATATTACAGTCTCCACTGGTTGAGTCTGGGTTGTGAAAACAGTGGATATGAGTATGAAGTTGTAGTTATATCTGTTGCTATCTAATGATATGATGTAGAACCCGTAAATGCTTGATTTTCTCTTGTTTTTCCACAATCCCCATGTCATGATTATGCCCCTATCTTGTTTACTGATTCTGTCTAACCGTTGCACCATTTCTCACATGTGAATTTGTTAAATATTAGTGTTGTTTTCTCATAATTTTAAGTTAGTATTTTTCTAAGTTCTCTTTAGAAATCTCATGGTTTCACTAGTTTTTGTTCGACCTGTGTGATAACTAAATTCTATGAACATGAGTGTGGAATCTGTTATTAGGATTTAGGTTGGGAAATGCTTGACCCTTTCCTTTTTGTCTTTAATCTCTTTGGTCTTGCCTTTGTACTATTTCCCTTCACTGTTTCTTCTATGCTAAATTAGCTATGTGATGGTACCAACTTGTGTACATGAATCCACACGCAAGTGTACGTGGTCGTCCAAGTAATATAGATTGGTTTGTACAGATATCGTACCCAAGAGACTTATGACTTAACAAATATTCTAAATTATTCGTATACCGCTAAAATAAACAAGTATGTAAGTAACTAAAGTAAGAGTTTGTAGTAACTTAAAATCTAAAACAAATTGAGAGAACTAAAAAGCAAGTGAATAAGGATTGTTGTTCCAAGTTTAGAGAGAATTCCAGGGTTACAACTTTATTTTGCAATCACGAGTAGTATTCACTTGAATTGACTCATTCGTCTACCTAGTTGCTGATTTTGGGATTGATGATATGATTATGGTTTTTCGAACCTCCAATCGCCTATCCAAAATAGGATCACAACTACATCATTGAGTGGGGATGTGACATCTTATTCCAAATGCTTTTATATATCTTTCCATATAAACCAAACAAGGTGTTCTAGGTATATTCCTATCCTAGTCCCAAACCTACTCTTTACGTTACAAAAGAGAGGTATTGCTGCCTATATTCCTCGGTCTATCTTATTGATCCTTCTTCCAAGTTCACAATAAAATTATAGATTTATCTTAATGGCAGCCAGGCATCATAATACTAAGTACATGAATCTAAGAACAACTAGTAATGGCAAATGAACTAATCAATCCAACTTTATACTTAGCCACTCATACTAATCATGAACACAAATAATATTGTTTTAATTAAAAGTAGTGTCTAAGAAAAGTAAGAATTAAAGAAACCTAATGGTGAATTCTATTCTCTGCATTCTGGTCTAAAAATATGACAGAACCTCTTCTAAAGATGCACAATATTCTATTATAGGGCTTGGGATATAACCCCTTTTACTTCTTGGAACCGGATTAGGAGAAAGCTGGGGTTTTCCGCTCTAACTGGCCTTGGCACGTCACACCACTAAGGTGCCAGAACCAATCGTCTAAAGTATTGGTGCTGGTGTGGCACCCCACCATAGAGCCAGTATGCTTCCTCTGAGTTCTGGGTCTGGGGTAGCACGCCACCAACGCGCCCTAGCCCAGTTTTCTCTTGTTTGTTTGATCCCGAACATTCCACTAACTTGCTTCCATGCTTTACTCTTCCATTTTATCTTCCAATGGTTAATTTTCCCCGTCACATTTCCTGAAATCATCTAATCATGTGTCTCAGTATATAATGTAGCAATTCAACTCAAAAAACATACACACAATAGTAAAGAATGTTCTTAAAACATAAGTTAAATATGGGTATAATACGATAAATGCGCATATAAATATTCCCAAGATCATCTCCCCACACTTAAAATTTTGTTAGTCCTTGAACAACTTACTACTCATCTATGCTATATTTCACCATAAATTCCTAAGGAATTCTCAACCCTCACTTGCAAGCAACTAGACAACTTTAATCATGATTTTGTAGTCCATTCATCAAGCAATATCCATACAACCTCTTGAGCACTAAGACATTTCAGTTGAAACAACACACCCTCTATAACTGACTCTTTACCATAATACTAGGCCAATGTGCTCATGTATAAACAAGACAAACAATAATACTACCAAGTATATGCCATAGGTCCCCTTACTATTTTAGTACTTCCCCTCTTTCTTTCACAAAATTTGATTTCAATGGGGCACTTTGATCATTAAAGCACTACTCTCCCAAACAATATTTCAAACATATCATAACATGCCATATGATTTCCCTTATTGTATCGCGAACTCAACAACGCATTCTATTCATGGAATCAAAAGGACTTTCTTTTGGTTGTAATGTTTGCTTCGGGGCGGGTAGGATACTTTTAGGTACATAGTGACTCTTTTTTGGCCTATTACACATGTTCAAGATACTACACTTAACTCTGTTTTTCTCCTCTTGTCTTATTTCCTCTTATGTTCACACCCTCTTGCACTACCACTTGTTATATCTAGTTTCTGCCCTCTAGTTCATACGTACTTATTGCTAGCAAACCTTTTTTTTTTAATTTTTTTTAATCATTCCTAACAAGAAGCACTTTGTCACTCTAGTCGGGAACCGTGCACCATATATTACTTTCACTAAATTCACCTTCCCTTTTAATTTACCCTTCTCATTTCATTCCCTTTTTTTTCAATATCTTTTCAATTACACAGTGCATTAGGGACTTTAATTTAGATCAAATTAACACAGGGTATCAACAAAACTGGATAGGCTCATTATGTGGCCTTACAAAGAAATAAGCTTCAAGGCTCAAAAAGGCTTTACTAGTGATGATGTCAAGGTGGCACAAACAATCATCAACGAAACAAAAAAAAGTCTATACACGAAAATGCCTTAATCATATTCCACAAACTTTATGCTAGTTAATATTCACATACACACAGGGCAAGTTCTAGATGCTACTTTATACAAGAAACAAATCAAAAACTCACCAATCAAGGCACCATGATTCATATATCAAAATGTCAAAATTGCCTACTCATAAAAAAACACATAGAGTGATTCTACACAATTAAGCCCATTTTCTTCGCTATTTTAATCTAGTTAAAGAGCCTATGTGTCTCTAATGAAATTATTATTTACATGCATGCCTTCACATGAACTACCCATGATATCTAGCTAAAACTGTAACAACCGGGTCCGTCATTACGGGTAGTTCAATCATGCGAAGTTTTAGAATTAGAAAATTCCAGGCTTGGGAGTTTGAAATTCTAGGCTAGGCTAGCCTCGGCCGATTTTGGAGTAAGGTAGAGTCTAGGGAAATCTGGGTAAAAATGGGTTTACGTATCCTGGATTGAGCTAGTTTTCCACATAGCCAAGACATAAAGGAGTCCAGGGGACTTTTTAGAATCGAATTTGGGTAAGTCAAACTCCCGAAATCGCGTTTGATATGAAAGGGTTATTTCGGGACGTCGGGGGAACCAAGTGTGTTGTGAAATGGCCAAAACTGGCATATTTACAGACTTTCTACTTGTGATGTGCGCTTTCACGTGCGATAGCGACCACCACTATAGCAGTAGAAATTACCGCTATACCGGCGGTCAAGGGACAGTCAACTCACTTAAGACCGCTATAGCGGGTCGATGGGGTTTTAATGTAGAAATAGCTCTCAAAACATCAGAATTTCATAAGTTTGTTTTGGGAGAAGGGCTGGTCAAATTCAAGCGATTTTCTTCATTCCTCCGCCAAAAATTATTCCTAAGGTAAGGTTTTCATTCCCCACACTTTGTACTACATTTCCTATGCGGTAAAATTGCTAGGAGGGAAATTGGGGAAGGTTGGAATGACCTAGGGATGATTAAATTCGGGGAAGAAGGGGTTCCAAACATGTATGTTCTTGGGTGTTGATTTAGGTACGTTAAAATGATCATAGACTGTTTAATTTCCTATTTTTATGTAAAAAATGATAAGACTAGGAGAACTAATGGTGGAAAAGCCCAGGAAAAGGGTGGAATGATCATGGGTGACCTGGGGTTTGGGGATTTTGTATAATTTGGGTAATGTACAGGCTTGTATGTTAATTGTATGCATTATGTGTTATTTTTAGACCAAGAACGTGAGAGGAATCCGGAACACGGGAAATCTCGGGTTGAATAGAGATTGGAACATTCGAGGTAGGTGATGGCTTTCGTATTTCTGCGAATGTGTATATTCATTGTACTCGTTGTCTAAGTAATTGTGTGCATTATATTGCTTAGGGGATTTGTGTGGAATGTCTAAGTTTGGTTAATAGTCTATGTTTGAATGTCAAGGGTCTGAATAATGATCTGCAGGTACTGACAGTGCATATGACTTTTTCAGGGAAGGGTTTTAATGATGTCGTGGACTATGTGAAGAAGATTGAGGGAGTTAGGCAAGTGGGGCAGGCAAAGGCTTTAGCCAAAAGGCCCCGAAATGAGGGAAATTTTGGTGGTTCATACTCAAGGGTCCAACATCAGCAAGCTTACTCAGCCCGTCCTATTCAGTCAGCTCTACCAGCTACTATAGGTGGTCGTCAGTGAGCTCAGTCTTCAGCCACTAGAGGCCAGGGGGCATCTTATATATCAGATAGCAGGCCTACTTTGGACCGTGGTTTCTTCCATTATAGTGAGTTGGGCCACTTTAAGAGGGAGTGTCCACATAGGTAGGCAGGTAATCCGGGTCAACAGCAGACTAGAGCAGTGGTCCTGGCAGGGAGAGGTGGTAATGCTAGGGGTCATCCACAGGGTAGGCGAGGTAATTTCCAAAGAGGCTAGGGTGACAGAGGGAACAGCGGTGCAAGCAGGGGTGCGGCGCAGCCAGCCCGGGAAGTTGCCTGGATTGATGATCGGGAACATTTCTATGTTTTTCTAGGAAAGACTGAGGCGAAAGCCTAGATTCGGTGATCACAAGTACTATTCTTGTCTGTGATAAAATGGCCTCAGTATTATTTGACCTAGGATCAACATATTCTTATGTGTCTGTTAGTTTTGCTTTGGGGCTGAATTTGAATTGCAATATCCTTGATTCCGCTGTATCTACCCCGATTGGAGAGTCGATGATTGTGACTCATGTGTATCATGATTGTTTTGTGGTATTTGTGGGGCTACGTACTGGGGTAGACTTAGTAATTCTGGATATGGCTGATTTTGATATTATCTTGGGTATGCCCTGGCTATCTCCTTATCATGCTGTGTTGAACTGTAACACCAAAACTGTGACTCTTGAAATTCTGGGTAAGGATAGATTTGAGTGGGAAGGTGTATACAGGCCTAAGCCAGTGAAGATAATATCATTTATTCAGGCTAGGAAACTAGTGGGAAGGGGGTGTCTTGCCTTCTTGGCTCATCTCCAAGATGATAGTGTGGAGTCCCCATCTATTGAGTCAGTTCCGGTGGTGTCCGAATTTGTAGAGGTGTTTCCAGCAGATTTGCCTGGTATACCTCTGGAGAGGGATATAGATTTTTGTATTGATTTGGAGCCAAGTACTCGTCCCATCTCTATTCCTCCGTATTGAATGGCTCCGGCAGAGTTAAGAGAACTTATGACTCAGCTGCAGGAACTCCTTATACGTCCCAGTGCTTCACCTTTGGGGGCTCCGATTTTGTTTGTGAAAAAGAAGGATGGTAGTATGCGGATATGCATAGACTACAGATAGTTGAACCAGGTGACCATTCTGAATAAGTATCATTTACCCCAGATAGATGATTTGTTTGACCAACTTCAGGGTGCATCAGTGTTTTTGAAAATCGACTTGAGGTAGGGGTACCATCAGCTAAAGATTAGGCCTGAGGGTATTTCGAAAACTATTTTTCATACTTGGTATGGACATTACGAGTTTCTAGTAATGTCGTTTGGTTTGACCAATGTGCCGGCAGTATTCATGAGTTTGATGAATGAGGTGTTTAAGTCCTACTTGGATTCTTTTGTTATCGTGTTCATTGATGATATTTTGATCTACTCTAAGAGTAGGGAGGAATATGCTAATCATCTTCGCATTGTGCTGGACATCTTGAGGCACCAAAATCTTTATGCAAAATTCACAAAGTGTGAGTTTTGGTTTACTTGTGTGGCATTTTTAGGGCATGTGGTGTCAAAAAAGGGGGTGATGGTGGATCCCTAGAAAATTGAGGCAGTAAAGAGTTGGGTCTGGCCTAGCTCTGCAACAGAGGTGAGAAGTTTTGTTGGGCTCGTGGGGTATTACCGGAGGTTTGTGAAGGACTTTGCTTCTATTAATACTCACCTGACCAGGCTGACACCGAAGGAGGTACCATTTGTGTGGTCCTACAAGTGCAAGGAGAGCTTCCAAAAGCTCAAGACACTTTTGACCACCGCTCCTATATTGTCCTTACCGATTGAAAGCAGAGACTTTATTATTTACTGTGATGCTTCACATTCTGGTTTGGGTGCTGTGTTGATGCAGGATAGTAATGTGATAGCCTATGCATCCAGGCAGTTGAAGGTGCATGAGAGGAATTACCCGACTCACGATTTAGTGTTGGCAGCAATGGTTTTTTCTTTGAAAATTTGGAGACACTACCTTTATGGTGTCAAGTGTGAAGTATTCACAGATCATCGCAGTATGTATCACGTTTTTACCCTGAAGGATTTGAATCTGAGGTAGATAAGGTGGATGGAGTTATTAAAAGATTATGATGTGACCATTCAGTACCATACAGGTAAGGCTAATATGGTGGAAGACGTATTGAGCCAGAAAACTAATAACATGGGTAGCTTTGCTTGTTTAGGGGTGTCCAAACGACCGCTAGCTAAGGATATTAAGGCTCTGGAGGCCAAGTTCATGCACTTGGGTGTGTCAAACCAAGGCGGGTTGTTGTCCAGCATTGAGTTCAAGGCCACCTTCATAGAAGAAATAAAGGCAAAATAGTTTCAGGATCCGAAACTAGGCAAGTTGCGGAGTAAAGTGATATCCGGGGAGTCCAGAGATGTCATGTTAGACTCTAGTGGTGTATTGCATTTCAGGGAGAGGATTTGTGTTCCTCGGGTTGATGATATGATTTTGAAAATTTTGACAGAAGCTCATGGTTTGCGGTACTCGATCCATCCCAGTGTAACCAAAATGTATAGGAACTTGAGGCATAGTTACTTGTGACCCGAGATGAAAAGGGACATAGTTGATTTTGTGTCCAAGTGCCAGAATTGCCAGTAGGTAAAATATGAACATCAGAGACTTGCATGACTACTTTAGAGGATGCCAATCCCAGAGTAGAAGTGGGAGAGGATAGCCATGGATTTCGTGGTGGGTCTTCCTATAACATTGGGGAAGTATGACTTAATTTGGGTCATTGTAGACAGGCTGACCAAGTCTGCTCATTTCATTCCGGTCAGGGTAGATTATAATTCGCAGCAGTTGGCCAATATCTATGTGAAGGAGATTATAAGACCATATGGGGTACCACTGTCCATCATTTCAGACAGGGATATGCACTTTACTTCTAAGTTTTGGGGCAAGTTACATGAAGAGTTGGGTACACAACTCACCTTTAACACAACCTTCCATCCTCAGACTGATGGTCAGTTGGAGAGGACGATTCAGGTATTGGAGGACATGCTGAGAGCATGTGTAATGGACTTCGGTGGTAATTGGGACTAGTTTCTACCATTGTGTGAATTCTCGTACAACAACAGCTACCACTCCAGTATCGATATGGTACTGTTCGAGGTCCTGTATGGGAGAAACTGCAGATCACCAGTTAGGTGGTTGGAGAAAGGTGATGTGAAGTCTCTGGGCATAGACTTAGTGAAGGAAGCGCAGGAAAAAGTAAGGGGCATACATACCAAGTTATTGGTTGCTCAAAGCAGGAAGAAGGAGTATGCAGATTATAAGGTCAGGGACATGGAATTTCAGGTTGGTGAACAAGTATTGCTAAAAGTGTCACCCATGAAAGGGGTTATACGATTTGGTAAGAAGGGAAAGCATAGCCTTCGTTTTATCGGTCCGTTTGAATTTCTTGAAATAGTGGTGCCAGTGGCTTACAAGTTAGCACTTCCACCTATTTTGTCAGGCAACCATCCGTTATTCCATGTATCCATGGTCAAGTGATACCATGGGGATAGGGACTACATCATCAAGTGGGATGAGGTACTCTTTGATAAGGATCTTCGTTATGAGGAGGAACCGGTCTTGATTCTTGCTCGAGATGTCCAGAGGTTGAGGACAAAGGTGATTGATATGGTGAAGGTTCAGTGGAAGCATCATCCGGTTGAGGAAGCCACTTGGGAAACTGAGAAGGACATGCGGGACAAGTACCCTCAATTGTTTAAGGATTCAGGTACTACACTTCCTTCCTTTTATTTCCGTAATTTCTGGTTTGATCATTTGGGGACTAACAATGGGTAAATTTGTATCTATTGTAACGACCGAGTCCATTGTTATGGGTAGTTCAATCATGCCAAGTTTTAGAGTTAGAAAACTCCGGGTTTGGGAGTTTGAAATTCTGGGTTAGGCTAGCCTCGACCGGTTTTGGAGCGAGGTAGAGTCTAGGGAAATCCAGGTAAAAATGGGTTTATGTGTCTTGGATTGAGCTAGTTTTCCATGTATCCAAGACATAAAGGAATCCAGGGACTTTTCAGAATCAAATTTATGTAAGTAGAACTCCTGGAATTGCATTTAACGTGAAAGGGTTGTTTCGAGATGTTGAGGGAACCAAGTGTGTTCTGAAATGGCCAAAACTGGCAAATTTATGGACTTTTTGCCCGTGATGAGCGCTGTAACGCGCGATAGCGGCCACCGCTATAGAGGTAGAAATTATCACTATAGCGACGGTCAAGGGGCGGTCAACTCACTTAAGACCGCTATAGCGGGCCGATGGGTTTTTAATGCAGAAATAGCTCTCAAAACATCAGAATTTCACAAGTTTGTTTTGGGAGAAGGGCAGGGCGAATTCAAGTAATTTTCTTCATTCCTCCGCCAAAAATCATTCCTAAGGTGAGGTTTTCATTCCCCACACTTTGTACTACCTTTCCTATGTGGTAGAATTTCTAGGAGGGAAATTGGGGAAGGTTGGAATGACCTAGGGATGATGAAATTCGGGGAAGAAGGGGGTTCCAAACATGTATGTTCTTCGGTGTTGATTTAGGTACGTTAAAATGATCATAGACTGTTTGATTTCCTATTTTGTCCATAAAAAATGATAAGACTAGGAGAATTAATGGTGGAAAAGCTCGGGAATAGGGTAGGATGATCATGGGTCGCCTGGGGTTTGGGAATTTGGTATAATCTGGGTAATGTACAGGCCTGTATGATAATTGTATGCATTATATGTTATTTTTAGACCAAGAATGTGAGAGGAATCTGGAACACGGGAAAGCTCGGGTTGAATAGAGCTTGGAACATTCGAGGTAGGTGATGGCTTACATATTTATGCAAATGTGTATATTCATTGTACTCGTTGTCTAAGTAATTGTATGCATTACATTGCTTAGGGGATTTTTGTGGAATGTCTATGTTCTGTTTACAGTCTATATTTGAATGGTTTTTACTTGTTGGCTTTACAAGGGGTGTGCATTCATTCTATTGACTGTTGTTGTTGACATTTGGTTGGCTTGGGTACCATGCCTGGTACGGGTATAACACATGGTTTTCACGGGGACCATGCCTGGTACGGGTATAACATTCATTTTGCATGGGTACCACGCCTGGTACGGGTTTACTTTTTGCATCTTGCACTGTTTCATTGATTATTGTATTGCATTAGTTGATATTGGTTCTGTGAGAGGACCGGGTTATTTTACTGAATGTGATACTTGATATTGGTTCTGTGGGTAGACTGGGTTGCTATCAAAAAGTATTATTGATTGGTGGTCCTTGAGTGGCCAGGAACAGTTGTATGACTGTTGAATTGGTCTTGGTTTAGGCTGGGTAATCACTTCTTGTGGTAGTTGTCTAGGGAGGATTCTAGGGTGGGTCCGTGCTAGACTGTATGGTGTGGTTATGGTTATTCTTGTTGGTGGAATAGAACTGTAAGAGATGGATTCATGCGGTAACAAGCTAGGTAGAGACCTGTAGTCTAGAGATGCCTGTGATATTGTTGCATGTTTGCCAAACTTGTTACTGAATTTTGTGTACTATTTATATACTGTTTTCTTGAATACTGACTGATGATCCTACCAGTACACAGTGGTGGTGTACTGATACTGCACTTGTTTTTCTTTTGGTGAGTACAGGAAATCTACCAACAGCTGAGACGAGACCTCAGATTTAGCACCGACGTTTCTGATCTTCAAGGGTGAGCTGTCGATTTGAGCTACCTTGGGATTATCATTAGAGTTTTAGTCCATTTGTTCAGACTTAAAAACTATTCTTATTTTGTTTTAGGTTGCATCCCTGTACTCTAGATTTGGTATTGATGTTTGGTACGATGACTTTCAGTTCCTAGGTGGGATTTTTCACTGATTATTAATTATGATAAGTATTTTGAGTAGTTGATCTTATTTTCATTGCTAGTTTACTTAGATGCTTGCTGGTTTTAGGCTGTTAGTCTAGGCAAGGGTGGAACTCTATTGATTCGCTCATCCGGGGGTTGGGTGGGTGCCCCTCGCGATGGGTTGGGTCATGACAAAGATGGTATCAGAGTCAAGGTTCGTTGATCTCGTTGTACAAAATAGGTCTAGTAGAGTCTTGCGGAGTGGTGCGGAGATGTCCGTACTTTTCTTTGAGAGGCTATGGGGCTTTAGGAAAAAACTATCTCTTCCTTCTTTTCCTTCGTACTATAACTCGATTCTAATTGGTATCTGGTGATACAAATTGGTATCTATCCTCATTCACTCTTCTGTCCGCAGATGGTCACTACAGGAAATAATGGAGCAAGGCCAGCGGGCCTGACAGTTCGCGACAGAGGTAGGGGAAGGGGCAGGGGACGAGCTGGAGCCGCACCCGCCAGGGATGGAGCTTGAGATGGTGCTGCAACATGTTAGATAATCCCTCCCCCACCTCAGGACCATGTAGTTGCGGATGTAGAAGTAGTAGTGGTAGAAGACGGAGGAGCTCAGGATGAGGAGGCACCGATTGGGGGTGCAGGACTTCCTAATATGACATCAGAGGCTTTCAGGCAGGCGTGGAATATTTTAAGTGTGTTGGTTGGTGCTGGAGCCATACCCACCGCTTATGCCAATCAGGCCTTGGATACTCAGCTGGAAATTACTACTACACCAAGGATAGATGTAGCTTTGGGCAGAAACTATATTTTTAGGCCAATGTTAGGCCCAGTGATGACAGGTAATGAGCATGAGATGCTGACTAAGTTCCTTAAGCTAAAACCTTCAATGTTTCAGGGTACAGACAAGAAGGATACCAATGAGTTCATCCTGCATTTCCATGAGAGGTTGCACAAGTTAGGTATTGTATGTCAGCATGGGGTGGAGTTTTTCACTTTTAAGCTAAAGGGTGATGCCAAGCAGTGGTGGAGGTCTCATGTTGAGTGTCGATCATCTATCTTACCTCCACTGACTCGGGAGCAGTTCCATGCCTTATTTCTAGAGAAGTACATTCCCTATACTTTGAGGGATCAGAAGAAGGATTAGTTTCTAAACTTGGAGCAGGGTGGCATGTCGGTCTCAGCTTATGAGGCAAAGTTTCATGTGTTTTCTTATTTTTCTACACAGATTCTGGGTTCGGAGGAGGAACGGGTACGGTTGTTTGTCAAGGGTCTAAATAGTGATCTTCAGGTACTGACAGTGCATATGACTTCTTCAGGGAAGGGTTTTAATAATGTGGTAGACTATGTGAAGAAGATTGAGGGAGTTAGGCAAGCGGGGCAGGCTAAGGCTTTAGCCAAAAGGCCCCGGAATAAGGGAAATTTTGGTGGTTCATACTCCAGGGGCCAGCATCAGTAGGCTTACTTGGCCCGTCCTATTCAGTCAGCTCTGCCAGCTACTACAGGTGGTCATCAGGGAGTTCAGTCTTCAACTCCTAGAGGCCAAGGGGTATCTTATACATTAGTTAGCAGGCCTACTGTCGACCGTGGTTGCTTCTATTATGGTGAGTTGGGCCACTTTAAGAGGGAGTGTCCACATAGGCAGATAGGTAATCAGGGTCAGTAGCTGACTAGAGCAGTGGTCCCAGTAGGCAGAGGTAGTAATGCTAGGGGTCATCCACAGGGTGGGCGAGGTAATTTCCAAGGAGGTCGGGAAGACCGAGGGAATGGCGGCGCATGCAGGGGTGCGGCGCAGCTGGCCCGGGATGTTGCCCGAATTGATGATCGGGCACATTGCTATGCTTTTCCAGGAAGGACTGAGGCAGAAGCCTCAGATGCGGTGATCACAAGTACTATTCTTGTCTGTGATAAAAATGGCCTCAGTATTATTTGACCCAGGATCTATATATTCTTATGTGTCTGTTACTTTTACTTTGGGTCTGAATTTGAATTGTGATATCCTTGATTCCCCTATCCATGTATCTACCCCAGTTTGAGTGTTGATGATTGTGACTCATGTGTATCGTGATTGTTCTGTGATATTTATGGGGCTACGTACTTGGGTAGACTTAGTAATTCTGGATATGGCTGATTTTGATATTATCTTGGGTATGACCTGGCTATCTCCTTATCATGCTATGTTGAACTGTAACACCAAAACTATGACTCTAGAAATTTCGGGTAACGATAGATTAGTGTGGGAAGGTGTATACAGGCCTAAGCCAGTTAAGATAATATCATTTTTTCAGACTAGGAAGCTAGTGGGAAGGGGGTGTCTGGCCTTCTTGGCTCATCTCCGGGATGATAGTGTGGAGTCTCCTTCTATTGAGTCAGTTCTGGTGGTGTCCAAATTTGTAGAGGTGTTTCCAGCGAATTTGCCTAGTATGCCTCCGAATAGGGATATAAATTCTTGTATTGATTTATAGTCAGGCACTGTTACCATCTCTATTCCTCCGTATAGAATGGCTCCGGCAGAGTTAAGGGAACATAAGAATCAGCTGCAGGAACTCTTAGATAAGGGATTTATACATCCCAGTGCTTCACCTTGGTGGGCTCCGATTTTGTTTGTGAAAAAGAAGGATGGTAGTACGCGGATGTGCATAGACTACAGACAGTTGAACAAGGTGACCATCTGGAATAAGTATCCTTTACCTCAGATAGATGATTTGTTTGACCAGCTTCAGTGTGCATTGGTGTTTTCAAAAATCGACTTGAGGTCGGGGTACCATCTGCTAAAGATTAGGCCTGAGGATATTCCAAAAACTGCTTTTCATACTTGGTATGAACATTATGAGTTTCTAGTGATGTCGTTTGATTTGACCAATGAAACCGACAACATTCATGAGTTTTATGATTGAGTTGTTTAAGTCCTACTTGGATACTTTTGTCATCGTGTTCATTGATGATATTTTGATCTACTCTAAGAGTAGGGAGGAGCATGCTAATCATCTTTGAATTGTGCTGGAAATCTCGAGGCACCAAAAGATTTATGCAAAATTCACTAAGTGTGAGTTTCGGTTGACTTCTGTGGCATTTTTGGGGCATGTGGTGTCAGAAAAGGGGGTGATGGTGGATCCCCAAAAATTGAGGCAGTTATGAGTTGGGTCTAGCCTAACTCTGCGAATGAGGTGAGAAGTTTTGTTGGGCTCGCGGGGTACTACCGGTGGTTTGTGAAGGACTTTGATTCTATTGCTACTCACTTGACTAGGCTGACACAGAAAGAGGTACCATTTGTGTGGTCCGACAAGTGCGAGGAGAGCTTCCAAAAGCTCAAGACACTTTTGACCACGATTCCTATATTGTCCTTGTCGGTTGAAGGTAAAGACTTTATTGTTTACTGTGATGTTTCACATTCTGGTTTGGGTGCTGTGTTGATGCAGGATAGGAATGTGATAGCCTATGCATCCAGGAAGTTGAAGGTGCATGAGAGGAATTACCCAACTCACGATTTAGAGTTGGCAGCGGTGGTTTTTGCTTTGAAAATCTGGAGACACTACCTTTATGGTGTCAAGTGAAGTATTCACAGATCATCGCAGTCTGCAACATGTTTTCACTCAGAAGGATTTGAATTTGAGGAAGAGAAGATGGATGGAGTCATTTAAAGATTATGATGTGACCATTCAGTACCATATGGGAAAGGCTAATGTGGTGGCAGACGCATTGAGTCGGAAAACTATTAGCATGGGTAGCTTGGCTTGTTTGGGGGTGTCCAAACGACCGTTAGCTAACAAAATTTAGGCTCTGGAGGCCAAGTTCATGCACTTGGGTGTCTCATACCAAGGAGGGTTATTGGCCAACATTGAGATCAAGTCCACCTTTATAGAAGAAATAAAGGCAAAACAGTTTCAGGATCCAAAATTGGGCAAGTTACAGAGTAAAGTGATATTCGAGGAGTCCATAGATGTCATGTTAGACTCTGGTGGTGTATTGCAATTCTGAGAAAGGATTTGTGTTCCTCAGGTTGATGATATGATTCCAAAAATTCTGACAGAAACTCATGGTTTGCGGTACTCGATCCATCTGGGTGTAACCAAAATGTACAGGAACTTGAGGAAGCGTTACTGGTGGCCCGGGATGAAAAGGGACATAGTTGATTTTGTGTCCAAATGCCGGAATTGCCAGCAGGTAAAATATGAACATCGGAGACCTGCAGGACTACTTTAGATGATGCCAATTCAAGAGTTGATATGGGAGAGGACAACCATGGATTTCGTGGTGGGTCTTCCCAAGACATTGGGGAAGTATAACTCAATTTGGGTCATTGTTGATAGGCTGACCAAGTCCGCTTATTTCATTCCAGTTAGGGTAGATTACAATTAACAGCAGTTGACCAAGATCTACGTGAAGGAGATTGTAAGACTGCATGGGGTACCACTGTCCATCATTTCAGACAGGGGTACGCAGTTTAATTATAAGTTTTCGGGAAAGTTACATGAAGAGTTGGGTACACAACTCACCTTTCGCATAGCCTTCCATCCTCGGACTGATGGTCAGTCAGAGAGGACAATTCAGGTATTGGAGGATATGCTGAGAGCATGTGTAATGGACTTCGGTGGTCATTGGGACAAGTTTCTACCATTGTGCGAATTCTCGTACAATAACAGCTACCACTCTAGTATCGATATGGCACCGTTCGAGGCCCTGTATGGGAGAAACTGCAGATCACCGGTAGGTGGTTTGAGGAAGGTGATGTGAAGCCTCTGGGCGTAGACTTAGTGAAAGAAGTGCAGGAAAAAGTAAGGGGCGTACAAACCAAGTTATTGGCTGCTCAAAGCAGGCAGAAGGAGTATGCAGATCGTAAGGTCCGGGACATGGACTTTCAGGTTGGTGAACAAGTATTGCTAAAAGTGACACCAATGAAAGGGGTTATGCGATTTGGTAAGATGGGCAAGCTTAGCCCTTGGTTTATCGGTCTGTTTGAGGTTCTTGAGATGGTGGGGCCAGTGGCTTACAAGTTAGCACTGCCACCTAGTTTGTCGGGCGTTCATCCAGTATTCCACGTATCCATGCTCAAGCGATACCATGGGGATGGGGACTACATCATCAAGTGGGATAGCCATCATACATCTCTGAAACACTAAAAATATAGCCACTTCTACAGTCTCTTTAACCATGTCGAAGAAGATAGCCATTAGACATCTCAGAAATGTAGTCGATGCATTACATAGTCCAAAGGGTAAACTCTTGAAAGCATATATGCCATAAGTACAAGTGAACGTCCTTTTCTCTTGATCCTCAGGTGAAATAGCTATTTGATTATAGCCAGAATATCCATCCAAGAAGCAGAAGTACTCTTGTCCAGCTAACCTATCCAACATCTGATCAATAAATGTAATGGGATAGTGATCTTTCAGGGTGGCTTCATTTAATTTTTTATAATCCATGCAAATCCTCCACCCAGTGATTGTAAGTGTCAAAATTAGCTCATTTTTCTTATTTGTTACCACTGTCAACCCCCCTTTATTGGGGACACATTGCATAGGACTGATCCACTTGCTATCTAAAATAGGGAATACGATACCTAAATCCAACCATTTAATCACCTCCTTTCTTGCCACATCTTTCATGACAGGGTTCAATCTATTTTTTTGCTGTGCCATGTGATTGTATCATTTCTCCATATAAATCTTGTGCATGCAAAAGGCAAGATCGATCCTATGAATTTCAAACATCTTCCATCCAATTGCACTCTTCCTTCTTGGCAATACTACTAGAGCTTCTTTCACCTGTGCTTCATTCAACCCTGCTGCAAGGATGAGTGATAGTGTATCATCTTATCCGAAATATAAATATTTTAGATGAGATGGGAGTTGTCATGACCCGAGCCTACACACTGGATGTGACACAGTACTTAAAGTCACAAATGACCCGAAGTTAACCCAAGGCCTGACATACTATGGAGACGTAGACTGAAAGATAATGCGGAAGCTGAAATTTACTAAGCTCTTTAAAAATATTATAACAAAATGAACTTTTATCACTGAGATACAAGAGCATTTGATAATGAATACAACTAACTGATTGACTGTCTAACTGTGTATGAAACCTCTATTAACACTGACTATAGTTAGTCAGGACATGACCCCCAACTATCTCTAATCAATATATAAAGACTGAAAATAAACTTCTATGACTACTACTGACTGGAGTTTCCGAATAAGGAGAACTCATCCTCAACTGCTGACTGGAAGTTGCGATCTGTCTTACCATGATCCTGGAAGCTAGCACTGAAACCTACATCATAAAACGATGCTGCGGTCAGTACTTTGAATATACTGAGCATATGAGATAATGGACTAACTTTGAAATCATCATAAAACATGTATATATACTCAAAGCATAACAAAAAGCCGAACTAAGCATAGATATCTGAGAATTCATAAGTCAAACTACAAAATATAAGCTCTTTTGCTGAAGAGGGTGTAAATCATATTTTTTGAACTGTAACTGTGAGATCATGATATTTTTAAGATAAGTAAAATTGTTACTAGGGGATCAATAGACTGAAAGGATGAATGATGTCTGAAAATAATGAAATAGTGCAACTGAGCTAAAAACCATGAGTCATGCCAAAAGTCATGTTTAAAGTAAATCCTTAGGGAGTTTCTTCTACTGAACATGCTGAAAATACTAAGATATTGTACTGAATGTAAGCTGAAAGCTATAAGCTAATACAATGACCAAGTTTATAAGCATGCAACTATAAAATACTGAATTGAATTGGATAACTGAATACAAGGTCATGCAATAATAAATATGGACTGTGGGAGCTACTATTAACTGACATACCCCAAGCTGAGCTAACTGTGGAGCCAACCTATAACCCTGGATGGAAGGGTATTCATACCTTGCCAAGGGTACAAACAAATTTGACGTAGATCCATTAAACTGATGTCCACAAGGGACAAGAGTGTCATGCCTAAACTGATGGGTGACCCCTTTCTGAACCTACAGTGGTGCCGTAGTTCTGGGACTCAGGGATTGCTACTAAAGGTTTTAGCCTAAACTGATAGGTGATCCTTCATCCCTTTGTCCACTCGGTGCTAAGTTTACTCCCAATTGAAAACGTAAGCAATGAATGCAACTGAAATGTTGAATAGATCAAATACTGATAATCATTTGAGAATGCAATAACATGATACTGAAACTGATAGAATTTTAATTCTGAAGCATAACTGACTGAATCATTTTCCCAACAAGTATGAATTATAAGTACTGGAACTAACACATGCTAGGATTTACTGAACTCTGTACATATGACTAAGCCTAGGTTCCCAAAAAACATGTAATAACATCATACAAGCAATAGAATCTGAATTGCATTGATTTGATGAAAATTAGGAATTTTTTGGTCTGGAGAACTAGTTGAAAACTGGAGAACTAAACTTAGTCTAGGGACTCAATGGGTGAAAGGAACCCACTGATGAAATCCCACATACCTCTGAAGAATTTCTAGGGATGGAATTGGAGGATGAAAACTTGGAGAAGAAATCTGAAGTAAAACCCTTGAGAGACTTTCTTCTTTGAGCTTCTATGCTCTTGCTTGTTTGAAACCCTAGGTGTCTTGCCTTAGAGTTTTGAGTGAATGATTCTAGAGATTGATTGATATTCTTCTGAGGAATAACACCCTTTGGGTGTTTAAAAGATGTGGAGAAAGACCTGAGGTAAGAAAAGGACCAAACTACCTCCAACTTAAATGCTGAAAAAAATACAGAAAAGTCACCGGATGGCGCTTCCCACGGGCCATCGTGGCTCCCATGGGCTATCAGACTCAATCATGGGCTTCACAAGGGTCAAACTGGATCACTGGTTGGTTCCTACTCCCTGCCACCATGGGCCGTCGTGGTCACCATGGGCACAGGGGACGGTCGTCAGAAATTCCCACGCCCTTCGGCCAGCCCATCGGATTTTGACAGCAGATAGTGCTTCACTAAAATACCCATAACCTTTTACTACGGATTTGGATTAATGAGAGGTTAGTGGAGTCAGAAATATAATTCAAATATATTTAATTTGGTGGGTACTAGGACACCAAACTCTTTATATTCAAGGAGAAATGGTCATCTGAAGTTAACCCTATTTAGAACTTACATGAAAACTTAATAGGTAGAAAGGCTTTCAACTTAACTTTGAGCTAGAGGTTCTTTATGAACTTAATTCATATATAATACACCTCCAAACTTAAGAATTGATATTAATACTTGTATTCATAGAAAATTCATCGGTTGTGGGTCTAACCACATATAAAGAACTATTTGGATCTTAGCTTAGAATTTCTGGGGTGTTACAGGAGTGGTTTCACTTCTAACTTTGGAGCCTTTTCAATAGATGTCTTGGGACATTTGATAACACACTCACTACCTCTAAACATTAAATTATTTCATGTACCACTCCATCTCCATAAGTATCTTCCCCTGTGAGGGCTTTTATAATGGATCCTTAGATGTTATGAGCGATATTCTTAAGTCTATGTCCACCACAGTAATAGCTGATAAGTCCTCATATAGTGCAAGCAACTTCATTGCCTTATAAACATTGAAAACTTCTACCTTATCATGTGCCATCATGGTGAGTTGACCCGCTTCTACATCTATCAATGCTTTGCATGTAGCTAATAATAGACATCCCAAAATAAATGAGACTTTTGGGTATGGTTCAAAGTCCAAGATCACAAATCCACCGGAAAGATTAATGATCCAATCTGCACTAATACATCTTCAATAATGGCCTCAGGTCTATCCAAAGATCTGTCTGCTAATTGTAGAACCACTATAGTGGGGCTAGGACTACCTAATCCCATCTTTTTAAAGGTGGAAGATGTCATTAGGTTGCTGCTTTCCCCAAGAACACACATGGATCATTCTATGAATTTCTGTCCAATGGTGATCTTAATCGTGAAATTACCTGGATCTTTTAGTTTGGTTGGCAATCTGTTCTGAATTCTAGATGTGCATACCTCTGAAAGAGTACCTGTGGCATATTCAATCATCCAGTTCTTATTTTCCATAATATCCTTGATGTACTTTGCATATTTAGGGACTCCCTGAAGGACATCAATAATGGGGAGATTAATATGCACATGCCTCAAGAGATCAAGAAATTTCTTAAATCCATCCTCCTCTCTTTACTTGATCAACTTTTGAGGGAATGATAGTGAAGTCTTTACCATAATTTTAGCTTCTTATACCTCTGTCTTGGCACTAGCTCTTACCTTTTCTATTGTGGCTTCTACTACCTTGGACTCTACTTTCTTTGGCATAAGTTCTTCCAACTCTCTTTCGCTTCGGGTAGTCACCACATTTACCTGCTTAGGATTTGGGTCAGTATCTCCCGAAAGGCCTCCTTGAGGTCTCATATTTTATGATCTAGCTAACTGAGCCACTTGCTTCTTTAGATTCCAAATAAAAAGTCTCTGATCTTTCATCTTTGCTGCTTGGCTAGCTTGACTCTCCATAATCGTCTTCAGCATCTCTTCTATATTGCTAGGTGGTGCCGCGATATTATTGTTATTTGCAAACTGTTGATTCTGACTCTGGTTCCTAAACTGATTTTGACCTTGATTGTTGCCATATGACAAGTTTTTCCTCAGGTTGGATTGTATGCATTGCCAAAATTCTGATTTCCACCTCTTTAAGCATACCCTACAAAGTTCACAAAATTAGGATTTGCTACACAATCTTCTGACAGATGGTCTCCTCCATAAGTCTCGCAAAACTAAAGAGTTGCAGGCTGCAATACATTCACTTGTGCTTTATTACTTCCAAGATCTAACATATTTAGGACTATCGATATATTTCTCATCTGGTTAGACATAGATTATACCATGGCAAATAAAGTCGTGTTGGTATCTATCTCTAACAAACTAACAACCTTTTTGGGCGCAGCCCTGCTAGTGTTTGTGTTCCACTCTAGATTACTCTGCACCATCCTTTGTAGAAGAGTGTATAACTGGTCATTGGTCTTCTCTAGTGCTTGCCCATCTACTGCATAGTCTAGCAATATCTTAGAATGAGAATCAAGCCCCACAATGAATGTGTGACCAACACCTCATTAGTCTGTTAGTTATGACGATAGTCTCGGAGGAGGGACTTAAATCTCTTCCATGCCTGATAAAGATTTTCACCATCCCTCTGTTTGATGCTCAGTATTTTTCTCCTCAGCTTGGCTGTCTTTCAAGAGGGAAAGAATTATATCAAAAATTTACTATCAAATCATTTCAAGAAGTGATAGAGTTGGGCGGCTTAGATTTCAACCACCTCTTTGCTTTCCCAAGGTGGGAAAATGGAAACAACATCAGTCTCATATAATCCTGTAAGACTCCAGTAGGTATATAAGTATCACTAATTTCCAGAAAATTCTAGAGATGCTGCTGCGGGTCCTCATGCGCTAAGCCTGTGAACTAACCACTAGTGTGCAAGAGTTGCACCATATTCTGCTTGAGTTCAAAATGACCACCCGCTGCCTATTTCTAAATACTGGATATGACATTGGTCACAAGTGGGATTTCCACGTCTCTCACTGGCCTAGGTGATGCCATTTCTATGCGGGCAACTTCAAGTTGTTCAATTAACTGGGTTAGATTGGCAACCACCTCCTGAACCTGTGGAATCGGGTACAGTGTTGCTGCCCTTCTCCTCTGGTGAAATAATATTTCGGGTTAAGGGTGTGGCTCCACTAAGTCTCTAATCCTTGCCAGTGTATTGACAATTCAACGTATGTACCTACAAATTTCAAAAAGCTAAGATCAAGTTGTCAATACTTTAATAATAAAGTCGTATAAGAAAATTTAGAACTTTGCTAATTTTTAAGTCCCCAGCAACGACGCCAAAAAACCTATTGGTGACTTCCATCCCACATGTAAGTGTACATGGCCGTTCAAGTAATATAGATTGATTTATTCGGATATCGTACCCAAGAGACTTATGACTTAACAAACATTCTAAATTATTCGTATACTGCTAAAATAAACAAGTATGTAAGTAACTAAAACAAGAATTTTTAGTAACTTAAAATCTAAAATAAATTGAGAGAACTAAAACGTAGGTGAATAAGGATTGTTGTTCCAAGTTTAGAGAGAATTCCAGGGTTAGAACTTTATTTTACAATCATGAGTAGTATTCACTTGAATTGACTCATTCTTCTACCTAGTTGCTGATTTCAGGGTTGATGATACGACTATGGTCTTCGAACCTCTAATCGCCTGTCTAGAATAGCATCACAACTACATCGTTGAGCGAGGATGTGATATCTTATTCTGAACGCTTTTACATATCTTCTCGTATAAACCAAATAAGACATTCTAGGTATATTCCCATCCTGGTTATAAAACTGCCCTTTATGTTAATAAAAGAGAGATCTTACTCCCTATATTCCTCGGTCTGTCTTATTGATCCTTCTTTCGAGTTCACAAAAAAATTATAGAATTATCTTAATGGCGGCCAGGTATCAAAATACTAAATACAGGAATATAAGAAAAAACTAGTAATGGCAAATGAATTAATCAATCCACCTTTATACTACTGATCATGCGTTTGTAGCCGTAACCCCTGAACAAGGGTTCTTAGCCACTCATACTAATCAAGAATGCAAATAATATTGTTTTCATTCAAAGTAGTGTCTAAGAAAAGGAAGAAGAAAAGAAACCTAACGGTGAATTCTATTCTCTGCCTTGTGCTTTGAAAATATGATGAAACCCCTTCTAAAGACGCATAATGTTCTATTTATAGGGCTTGCGAAATAACCCCTTTTCTTTCTTGGAGTCGGATAAGGAGAAAGCTCATTTTCTCCGCTCTGACTGGCCTTGGCGCGTCGCGCCATCAAGGCGCCAGAACAAACCATCCAAAGTTTTAGTGTTGGCGTGGCACCCCACCATAGCGCCAGTATACTTCATCTGTTGTTTTGGGTCTGGGGTAACATGCCACCAACGCATCCCAACCCAATTTTCTCTTGTTTATTTACTCCCGAACATTCCACTAACTTGCTTCCATGCTTTACTCTTTTGTTTTGTCTTCCAATGGAAAATTTTCCCCGTCACATTCCCTGCAATCATCTAATAATGTATCTCAGTACATAATATAGCAATTCAACTCAAAAACCACACTATAGTAAAGAATGTTCTTCAAACATAAGTTAAATATTTGTAAAATAAAATAAATTGGCATATAAATATGCCCAAGATCACCTTACCTTCAACCAGCAAAGAAAGAATAGAAGATGTAGCCAAACAGGTCTTAAGCTTTTGGAAGCTCTCCTCACACATATACGACCAAAAAAATGGCACCTCCTTCTAAGTCAACCATGTCAAATGAGTAGCAATAGAAGAATAATTCTTGACAAACCTGCGATAGTAACTAGCAAGACCCACGAAGACCCTAACCTCAGTGACAGAGCTATACAAAACCCAACTGTTAACCACCTCAACTTTCTGGGGATCTACCATCACCCCTTTTTTCGAGACTACATGCCCTAAGATATCAAACGAAGACAACCAGAACTCACATTTTGAGAACTTTGCATACAACTGCTTCTCTTTCAAAATTCCCAAGACAATGCGAAGATGACCTGGATGTTCCTCCTTGCTCTTGGCTTAAACCAAAATGTCATCGATAAAAACTATAACAAAAGAGTCCAAGAAGGACTTGAAAATACAATTCATCAAGCTCATGAAGGTTGCCGGTGCATTAGTCAACCTCAAAGACATCACAGGAATGCCTAATGCCTATACCGAGTCCTGAAAGTTATCTTAGGCACATCCTCAGGCTGAATTTTTACCTGATGGTCACCCAACCTCAAGTCAACCTTGGACAATATTGAAGCACCCTACAACTGGTCAAGTAGATCATCTATGTAGGGCAAGGGATACTTATTCTTCATTGTAACCTTATTCAACTGCCTGTAATCAGTGCATATCTTCATCCTGCCATTTTTCTTCATAACAAATAAAACTAGAGCACCCCAAGGTGAAGCATTGGGATGAATTAATCCCTTATCAAGTAGTTCCTTTAACTGGGTTTTGAGTTCCCTCTACTCAACCGAAGCCATACAATAAGGAAGAATAAATTGGGCGAGTTCCTGGCTCCAAATCAATACAAAAGTTGATATCCCTGTCTTGAGGCATACTAGGAAATCCGTAGGAAATACCTCCCAAAACTCGAAAACCACCAGAAATGACTCAATAGAAGGAGACTTTGAACTAACATCCCAAATATGAGCCTAAAAGGCTGCACACCCCTTCTCCACTAACTTTCTAGCCAGAACAAAAGAGATAATTTCCACCAGCTTAGAATTATACACACCCTCCAGCTCTAGTTTACCTATACCCAACATTTCTAGAGTCATTGTCTTAGTATTATAGTTCAAAACAACATGATATAAGGACAACCAAGTCATACCCAGAATAATGTCGAAGTCAAGAATTTCCAAAATGATCATGTCTACCCATGTATGAAGCCCCATAATCAAAATAGAACATGCACAATATACATAGTTCACTGTCACAGAATCTCCAACCGGAGAAGAAACATATATAGGTGAATCAAGTACATCATAGACAAAGTCCAAATCCAAAGAAAATCAAACAAATATATAAGAGTAAATTGAACTCGGATCAAACAAAAATCGTTGCCATCCGGTTACAAAAGAAAATAGTACCTGTAATAATAACATTAAATGCATCGACCTTGATCTTTCTTTGGAAGGGATAACAATTATCTCTATCATCAAGCTGGGAAACCTCCCTAACATGCTGCACTCCACCATTTCCTTCATAACCATAACCTTTGTTTCCACCATAACATTCTAGATTACTACCTTATCCACCCTGTGGATGGCCTTTACCATTACCACCTCCACCTCTGCATACTAGAACCACAACCTTGGTCTGTTGTTCCTGATTACCTATTTGCCTTAGATGATACTCCCTCTTGAAGTTCCCCACAACACCACAAGAATAACAATCTCGCTAAAGAGAAGGCCTATTGGCCAAAGAATAGGAAGCCCTTTGGCCTCTAGCAACTTGAGACTGCTGAATAGCCCATGAATGACCACTTGTAGAGGCTAGCAAAGCTGAATGAATAGGGAGAGCTACGAGAACCTGTTGGCTATGACCCCTAGAATAAGATCCACTATAGTTACCCGCATTCCTGGATTTCTTAGCTAATACTTTAGCCTGACCAACTTTCTTAACTCCCTCAAGATTTTTCATATAATCAACAACATCATTGAAACTCATTCCTCCAAAAGTCATGTGAAATGACAAAACATGAAGATCAGTGTTCAAACCTTTATCATATAACCGGATCCTCTCCTCCTCAGTGCCCAATAGCTGAGTAACATAGTAAGACAAATCATGGAACTTAACCTCATAGGTTGTAACTAATATACTGCCCTGTTCAAGGGCCAAAAACTCATCCTTCTTGCGGTCCCGGGGAGTACGGGTTACATACTTCTCAAAAAATAGGGCATGAAACTAAGCCCATGTCAACAGAGGCAAAGCTGGTGACCAATACTCCACATGGGATCTCCACCACTGTTTGGCATCCCCTTGCAGTTTGAAATTCATGAAATCAACACCATGCTGTTGCACAATCCCCAATTTTTGGCCTCTCATAGAATTCATGGATGAACTCAAATGCATCCTCAGCCTCAGTACCATAAAATAAAAGAGGTTTCATTTTTGGAAACTTGGTTAGCAATTTATGTTTGGTCTCGGTCATGAAGTGTCCTAGGGAAGGATAAGGAAACATATCAGTACCTAAAGCCTCATCCATCTTGGGATCCAAGGTGGAAGTGGCATAAGCACCCAAAACATAGAAAGTCAGCATAGTTGGGGTGGTTCTAGTACTATACAACCCGCTCAGAAAATCCAGAACCTGCTAAATAACCTCAAAAGACATTGAAGGAAAGGCTACACCTCTAGCCGGTGCCGCCACCTACGGCTCCACGCCATCCTCATCCACTGCCTCAGCCTCCTTAAAATGATCTTGGGGTGGGGGAGGTAATATGGACCTCTGATGGGACTGGTCAGCTGCTGCCTAAGCTCCACCCCTGGTTGGTGTTTCTCTCCCTTTTACCCTTCCCCTACCTCTACCTAATCCCCAAACAGTCAGTTCTGCAGCAGGAGCTACTGCTCTTGCTCTATTCGCTCTGGTGTTCACCATCTATAGACAAAAGAATGAAAGGGGTTAGATACCCATTTATATTGCTAAATACCAATTGGAATTATATTATAGCACTAATGAAGAAAGAAAGCATAGTTTTCTAAGGTCCTATAGCCTCTCGGAGAAAATACAGACGTCTCCTTACCATTTTACAAGACTCTACTAGATCTATTTTGGTATGATGAGATCAACGAACCTAGGCATCTGATACCAACTTTGTCATGACCTAAACTCATCGTGAGTGACACCCACACTAAACCCTCAGTGGGAGAACCAACTAGCCTATCAACACTTAGCAAAAAATAGGCAAGTAAATTAATTCTCATTGAATAAACAAATAATTCATATCTTAAATGAGAATAAGAACAATTTTGTGGAATTAAACCATCCATAGAACCTGTCATCATACAAAAATGCTAATAATAGTCTGAAAGAAGGGGATGCAACTCCAAAACATAAATAACATCTAAGTCCAGAACAATGGACTAGAAATCAAGTGAAGAATTCATGACAGCCCGTAAGATGCATCTCACCCTTGAGTTTGAATACAGTATGAATCACAGCTGAGGTCTCGAAGATGTCATTGGAAAATGCCTTGTAGTCAACAACAGAAGAGCAAGTGTAGTATCAGTACACAAGAAACAATGGTGTACTGGTAGGGTCTTCGGCCAACCAAAAATGAGAAATATGAACACATAGCCATACCATTGTAGAACAAAGCAATCATGATACCTTATCATGCAAACTCTACTCCAAGTTCGTAACACTTAACCTTGAAACAAGTACAACATGAAGCTCAGTCAATATGAGTCTGCAAGAATAACAAGTCAAGTCGAACTATAACCACCAACAAGACTCCAAGTCAATAATCATGACTGAACAATCATATAATTCATGTCCAACTAAACAAGTAATAGACAAAACCAAATTGTGTCACATCTTGCAAGTAACCCAGACCACCCAAGGATCCATAAGACAACAACTATGGCAATTAACATGCATCCTGGATGACCTAAAGAAACTACCTTAGTAATTAAGCACATCAACCCGGTCTGCTCAAGGAACCAACATGGATATCAAGTAAATGTTTAATCCCCGGTTCAATCAAGGAACCGTCACACACATAATATACCTTTACACAGATGTTAAAGGTCTTATGGTCGCCCACTAGCCATGACTTGCATGGGACGAGCTCTTGTCTATGTACCAAATACCAGATATCATGTGTCTTCCAACCTTATATCAACCAATCCCATAATGATGTTCAAATACCAGTACATTATATTCCAAGATAATGACATATATTAATACAATCATAACCATAATGATAACATAAACAACACTCGTAAAAACCAACATGCTTTCAATTAGACAATCATTGCATGTGATTAACACTTAGGATATCAAAGAGTGATTCACTTTCCTTGAACATACATTGTACAAGCAATACTAGGGAATAGTTATAATGTACAAATAACACAAACTGGATTCTTACTACATTTAATCAATCACCTACCTTAATGCAAGTCTGAAATGCTCTACTGAACCTGAGATTTCCCGTTTCTTGCAACCTTGGCTTGATTGTGGTATAAAAAGAGGAATGTAAATACGTAATCAACCAAATGACCTATAATATCAAGGGTTACAACCTAATCCCGAACCCCAATGCCAATTGCATGATGATTCCACCCATTCTAGTGCATTCCCATCATAAATTTACCTTAAAACTACCAATTTCATGGTTACATTATTGAAATATAGTCATGCAAGTGTAAGTAATCAACCTTTAAGTAAAATCTAAAGGTTTTACACCCAATTTATCCCTTTGCACAAAAATTTACAGCTAGATAAACTAAAACCCTCCCCAAGACCCGTACACTTGTGATTTCAAGGTCAAGGAATTGAAAAACTAGGTAATAGGGATAAATAACTTACCTTTACGAAGAAATCCAATGGAAAATAGGTGAAAATTGCCCCAAATTGTCTAAGACCTCTCCAAAACGTGTTTAGAAATAAGGAACCATTTTTAGGGAATTTTCTGCATAAATATTGATTTACCCTGCTATAGGGGCTCGATCCTGCTAATAGTGGCATTGCTAGAGCAGAATCCACCTACTATAGAATAATATCATGTCTTTGACTCCCGCTATAGTGGGAATTTCTCTGCTACAGAGGCAGCCTCGTAGCAGCGTGCCATCCACTATAGTGGGTGTGGCGAGGCAGAAACTCAAAATTTCTCCTAGTTTTGCCTTTTTTGCAATGCACTCTCAAACCATGATATCCAAAAATAACCCCTTCATGTTAAGTTTTATATCACGAGTACTACTTACCCGACTTCACTTTTAAAAAGTCCTACGAATTCCTTATCATCTTAGCTAACATAAAATCAAGCTAAATATTATTACATTTACCCAATCCATTTCCAGATTGACCAAGACCATACCCCGCTCAGATTTTGTCCAAGACTAGCCTAGCCTAAAATTTTATCTTTCAATTATAGGAAAAATTCTAACCTTTATTTTCGCACGATTAGCTCACCTGCAACAACAGAAAGGGTCATTACAGTAAAGCCGTGGTAAACACTTCCAAGAACTCAATGACCATAGGAACTGACCCTATTGATTGACCCAATGGAGTAGTGTCCCAAAGATGTGCTAAAAAATCCAAACACTCCCTCACTATCAACTTCTTAGCACGATTATACGATATAGTCTTTTTAGGAATAGGGCTACAATTACCTTTCCACTAAAGTTTAGACATACCAGGCATTGGTATAGTCACAATCTTAAAATTACAATCTAATATATCATGATAAGGAGACAACCAACTCATTCCCAAAATAACATCAAAGTCCACCATGTCTAGAATCACTAAGTCTACCAAAGCCTTAAATCCCAAGAATATAACAAGGCAAGAACAATAGAATCTATCTATTTTTACAGAATCACCTATAGAAGTAGAAACATTTATAGGCACATCAATTAAAAAATAAATCATGTCCAATCCCATAAGAACATAGGTAGAAATATGAGAAATGGTGGATATTGGATCAAATAAGGTTGTAGCCATCCGATCACAGACTAAAATAGTATATGTAATCAGTGCATCGGATGCCTCTACCTCAGGTTTGCCTTGGAAAGCATAGAAATAGGTCCCACTACCTATCTACGTGCCATCCCTAACTCACAACACTCATAGAAAGTCCTATCCAAAGTAGGCTTCTAAGCCAAAGCCGAGGAAGTAATGTAACTACTATGATCAGAAAAAGGCTAAATGGCCCCTACTGGACCCCCAGTTGATACCTACATGGCTGACTGAATGGGGCACCCACAATACCCCATAGAAATCATGCCTTTTAAGAAAGAGCCAATATAGCTACCATCCTTTCGGGCCTTCTTTCAGCAACCTTAGTATACCCATCATGTTTTACCCCTTCCATATTCCTGATATACTCAACCACTTCTTGAAAAGTCTTCCTAGAAGACACTATTTGAAGCGCTAATAGCTGAAGTCCTATATTTAATCCTTTACCAAAAACTTATGAATCCTCTCCTCCTCTGTATGCAACAACTGTAATGAATAACTGGAGAGTGGGTGAAATCAAGCCTCATAGGCTAGAATAGAAGAACTACCCTTCTTAATAATAGTAAACTAATATTGCATCATATCTCGTAAGGTACGAAGGGCGTATTTCTCTAAAAAGATGACATAGAACTGTGTCCACATCAATATAGGTGAACCAGCTGGACTACACTCCACATAAGCTCTCTATCATAATTTAACACCCAGGATTATATTTCTTCATTAATCCAATTCCCATTCACATTTATTCTATTTCTTATAAATAAATAGATCTATTTACTTGTATGACATAGATGTATCAGATTTCTCAAAAAAAATGATTCGATTAATGGGATTTGGTATGAGATCGATGCTTAATCATAAAAAGCTAATTTTTCAGGAATTTTAGACCAGGCTTCTGATAAACTTTAATTTTCTACTAGTCGAACACCCTGCAGCTAGAAAGTTAACAAACTCCACCTTATATTTCTCTTTTTCTCCCATCTTATGGAGCCTCTCATAACAATCAATAATAAACTCATAAGCATCCTCAGTGTCGGTACCATAGAAAACTAGAGGCTTCATCATAGTGAACCTCCAAAACAAGTCATGCTCCTCCACTATCATCATTAGTCTAGTCACCAGTCTCAGAAATATCCTTGTCTTAGAAGCCTCGTCCATCCAAGAAAGAAAATAATGAATAGGTCAAATACTAATTTGGATCACCAGATACCAATTGAAATCATGTAATAGCTTGAAAGAAAGAAAGAATAAAGTTTTCCTAGTGTCTTGTAGCGTCTCGAAGAAAAGTATAGATGTGTCCATACTGTTACGAAAGACTCTACTAGAAATGTCCTTTTACGATGAGATCGACAAACCTAGAGCTTTGATGCAAACCTTGTCATGACCCAAATGGCTGTGAGTGGGACCCACAATAACCCCTCGATGAGAGAACCAAGTGTTACTATCCAACCCAAGCCTATACCAGTTCATTTGGCAGTGATAAAACAATTCAAGACATAATAAATACATCTCAAAATTTTCCAAAATAAAATGCAGAAGTCTAACTAATACATCCCCCAAACCAAGTGTTACTTATTGACATATCAGTGTCAATTATAAGTCACCAAAACAAACATAAAACTCACCAAATAACTTTGCATATATAATGCAGTGACATCACAAGCATGGATTCATGTTCATACTGATGTCTCATACAACAATCTCTATACCTTATATGTCTCAGAATAATTACTCAATCTGAACACACATGCTAAAAGGTCTTATTTTTTCCTGATTAGTCATGACCTGCAAGAGATAACTGAGGGTCCGTGTACCATATCAATGTGGTATCTGCTCAATAACATATTTGCTTATCTATAAGTTCATATTAAACTCAATCCACTAAACAACATAATAGTATGTATATTCATTATTATCTCAACATATCTCAGTATGTTCTCATTCTCAATTATCTTTCATGATATTACCAACTAGAACAAAAAATATAACAAGTGCACTACATACACAAAAGTCATTAAAAGACAGGATTCAAGCAAGTATAAGCTTAGTTATGCAAGCATTGTCAAGCCAAACACATATGTTATCACATATTATCTCTGAAGACCAACCAACATGTTTTTCAATTCAATAACACACACGAGACACTTTATTAGGTCTAACTCCACATAGAAATCATAACTTATCTCAACCTATGAATCCAAATCAACAAGCTACTTTGCAAGTGGCTTGCCTTTCCTCAACGCCTCAAAATTTTTAAAGTCTAGAATCAAACTGTATTGAGAGTAATTAATCATCTATTCCTTTAGAATCAAGCCTTGGTAATTCAAATACAATAACTCTACCCTTATTCGATGTTTGTAGCATTCTCTAAGGTTCAATTAACCATAAACTAGTCTAACATTATTCACATTATCATCATTCATGGAGTTTCTACCCAGTTTCTGTCATGACCTACACAGCCATGAGTGGCAACCACCCCAATTCCTCGGTGAGCGAACTAAGTATCAAAGTCAACACTTGTCAAGACTAACCGCTAAAACCAATTGCATTAGTTTAAACTAAGATTTATAAGTAGAATTAAAAGATTAACAAATTACTGTGCAAATAACCCCTAGAATCTGAAAGTCGTATACCAAAATATCTATCATAAGTCTAGGATACGGGGTTGCAACCCTAAAAATAAGGTAGTCTGAGTCCGAACAATGGACTAGAAATGATTGACCAATCCATGGCAGCCCAGAAAAAGTAGCTCACCCTTAGATTCAAGAAGTGCTCGCATTATAGTTGAGGTCGCAAAGCAGCCTACAAAATATGTCCTATACACAAAAAAAATAAGAGCAAGTAAAGTATCAGTCCACAAAACAATAGTGTACGGGTAGGATCATCGGCCAACTCTAATAAACGAAATATGAACACTTAACTAAAATTTAGTAAAACAGGACAAATTATGTTTAACACATCAACAAATATAACCCAGACAAGTAATTATCAATTAGACTCAACAACCGTATGATACGTGTCCTAAACCTCAACAAAAACAACAACAGACACAACACATACACTGTTCAAGTAACCCAAACCACCCAAGGATCCCTAAGACATTATCTACGGTAGTTAATATGCAATGTCGGTCTACACAAGAACCAGCAAAGCATTTAAATACAACACCCCCGCCACTCATGCAACAATATGCAGTAATGACATCACAAGTAATAAATTTGGTCCACTCATGGAACCAACACACAAAGCATAACCAAACATGTAACAAGTGTGGTCTCCGAGCCAACCGTATTATAATCTGTACCAGGTGTGGTACCAGAGCCAACCAATAAGTATCCCGTACCAGGTGTGGTAACCCAACTAACCTATGTACTGTACCAGGGGTAGTACCTAAGCTAATCAAATGTCACAAAAATCCAACAATCAACAAATATGAACACAACCACAATTGTACAACTAACAAGTAATTAAGACAGTTCAAATCACATAATTGACAACGGGATATCATAACATTCATTATTTTGTTCCCTAAACCACAAAATGTGTAGACGATACTAACCAATAGTTAAGCATGCACACATATTGTAAATGGGAAAACAAACAACTATCGCGCACCTCGAAATTTGCCCAAAAGATCTACTGGAACTGAGCTTTCCCTTTTTGTGAAGCGTTAGCTTGTTCTTGGTCTAAAAAAACACATAACACTAATATCAGTAAATGTCGCCTAAATATCCCCGGATTATATCCAAATCCTAATCCCCAGGCCACACTCATATTCATTCAACCTAACCTAGGGACTTTCCACTTACGATTCGCCTAAAACTACCAATTTATGGTCACATTAGCAAATTACGACGTTAGAACAAGAAATAAACAGATTATATACAAAACCCAAGGTTTCTACACCCATATTACTTGTTATACTAGATTTTCTACCTTAGGTCAAGCCAAACCTTCCCCAAAGCCCATTACTATGAATTGATGGTATACCTTTCTAATAGACCCCCCTTACTAGCAAAGCCTTTAGAGTGGAGCCCATATGGTGTGGGCACCCTAACTTCCCTAACTTAGTAGGGAATTGCTTTGACCCACCTAACTGTCTGACCAACGCCATTGAACTATTCCAAAAAGATGCTACTGCTTGGAATAAGAATGTCTTTGGTAACATCTTCCATAAAATTAAGAGAATCCTGGATAGACTAGATGGTACCCAAAAATCCCCTAATTACCATCATAGCCCCTTTCTCCAGGACCTAGAGAATTCCTTCTTGTGTGATTATAACAATCTACTTAGGTGTAAAGAAGGATTCCGGAAAACCAAGTCCAGAATCAATTGTCTTAGTGAAGGAGATGCTAACACCAAATTCTTCCACACCTCAACCATTAACAGGAGAAGAAGCAACTGGATCACCTCCAATACAGATGAGGTTGGTAACATGCTACACCATAGTTAGCATATTGCTAGCCACATATTTGACCACTTCCATTGGCTTTATACCATTGAACACCACTTCTCCCCTTGGCCACTCTACCAGCCTTGGGCCAGAGCCTGTCCTGAATGAGGCCACTAGAAATACCCTAGATTTATCTCTTCATGAAGCTGAAATCCTCAGTTCTCTTAAATACTTCAGCACCCTAAAGGCTCCTAGCCCTGATGGCCTCCACCCTATGTTCTACCAAAGGTACTAGAGTACTACTGGCCCAAAAACTACCTCATTTTGTAAAAGTGTCTTTGCAAATGCTTGCATGCCAAGTGACACTAACTCAACCCTTCTTTGCCTTATTCCAATGTGTGCCAATGCCTCCATCATAAAGAACTTCTGACCCATTGACCTTTGCAACACCACCTACAAATTGGTCACTAAAATCATAATGAATAGGATCAAGCCTCACTTTGACCATATCATTGGACCTAGTCAGGACAGCTTCCTCTCTAAAAGAAGAGCTGCTAACAAAGCAACCATTGTCCAAGAATACATCTCCCACTTTAGGAAAATGCTAGGAAAACACCCCAATATGATCCTCAAGATTGACCTATAAAAGCCTTTGATAGGCTGTAAATGGTCATTTATAAGAGACACCCTAGACTACTTTCATTTTCCTCCTCAGCTCACTAAGCTGATCATGTCTTATGTATCCACCAGCTCCATGGCCATCCTGGTAAATGGCAAACCAACTAACTACTTCCTGCCCACCAGAGGAATTAGACAGGGTGATCCCATCTCCCCATACCTGTTCATCCTGTGCATGGAAAGATTGTCTATAACTATTAATGCCCTAGTTAGGAGCAAAGACTGGACCATAATCAGTGTGACCACCTCTGGTCGTAAACTATCCCACCTCTTCTTTGCTGATGACTTGACCCTCCTTTCCAGGGCCAATCCTACTAAGTGTTTTACAATCAATAGGGCCATCACAACTTCTGCACTACTTCTGGCCAAAAGGTGAACCTCTCCAGATCTAGAATTGTCTTCTCTAGAAACTTCTCCATAGAACAAAAAGATGCCTGCTCCAGAAGCCTTAACATCAAACCCATTTCTGAATTTGGGAAATACCTTGGTTTCCCATTTTTTCATAAAAAACCCATCAATAGGGACTTCCAACCCATACTGGACAACATGAAAAATAGGTTGGATGGATGGAAGTCTAAGTTCCTCAACATGACTGGTAGACTAGTCCTGGCTAAAGCTACCTTGAGCAGCATGGCAACCCACATCATGCAGTATATTAAGCTCCAAGCCAAAGCCACTTACCTCATTAATAAAATTCAGAGAGATTTTATCTTGGGCACTTTTGCTGTGAAAAGGAAACTCCACCTCTTTAGCTAGGATACCATAACTACTTCTAAGGAAGTAGGAGGCCTAGGAATGCAAAAATGTGAGATTAAAAATAAAGCCATGCATTCTAGCCTTGCATGACGCTTATTCAAAAACCCTAACAGCCATGGGGTAAGATCCTTCTCACCAAGTACTACAACCCCCATAAACATAGTGGCAGAAGGAGCACTGAATCCAGGACATGGAAAAACGTCAAAGAGGGGTGGGAAAATTGTCGAAAAGACATTGCATCGACTGTCCATCAGTGTAACAGAGCCAGCTTCCTAGAAGAAAGTTGGATACCTCATCTGGGAAGTAGTAGGAGTGTCATTCAAGGCCCCCTAAATATTGGAGATAACACTCTCAAAGTTAAAGACCTCTACCTTAATGGAAGATGGAATGTAACCGATATCTCTTTTGACCTTCCTACTAACATTCTAGCCATCCTCAACACCCTCACCATGACCTGCAATAGAACCTCCCCTGACATCCCCCATTGGGGGCCCTCTAAGAATGGGTTCTTTTCTACAAGTAGTGCTTATGAGCGCATTTCCAGTAGGAACACCAAGTCCACTAGCACACTTCAGGAAGATTACTACAAGTGGATTTGGAAAACTCAGGCCCCCAATAAGATTAAAACCTTCCTTTGGGTTTTACCACATGGAAGGCTTCTGACCAATTCCTATCTTAACATGATAGGACTCAATATTTCCTCTAACTGTCACTACTGCGATGGCCCTAAAGAAGAACTAAACTATCTCTTCTTCAACATAGATTGGGAGACCAACACTCTCCTCCCTCTCTCCCCAATCTCGCTCCTCTCTCTTCTGGGATAACATCTTCAAGACCAATACTCACAATCCCACCCTTAACATCAGGGGCATCAACAGCACCATATGGTTCCAACTCTGGACCCCTATGAGGAGTAAAGCCTTCAATAACTTCATAGGGTGGGACACTCTGATTCCCCAGTGTATGTGGAGAATCTGGTTGACTCACAATAATAACTTGTTCAATGTTAAGAAAGACCTTATTCCCTATAAAGAGACCATCATACATGGCGCTTGTTACATTAATTTTTGAATAATTCAAAAACTACTTCATAACTTTCGTGGAGACAGAATCATTTATTCATTTTTATTTTATTTTTGAGAAAATATTTTAAAGAGAGTAAAAAGAAGAGTCGCCACTTAATTTTAGGAAAATTAAGAAACCGTTTAAAAAGGTAATTTTAGAAAAAACCTTTATTGAAAAACCAGAGTTCGGGTAAGGGTTCAAGTTAAATTCGAAAGAAGGTGTTAGGCACTTTTGAAAATCCACAAAGTGTGGTTCCCGAAGAATTTAAAACATTTGGATAATTTTGAAAATACTTAAAGTTATTTTAGGAAAATCTCCTTATTTAAAAATTTATTCGTTACTTTTTCATTCATCTCATTCCAAAGTGAAATAATTTGAATGTTAAGGTTTCAAAGTAATTCTATCTTCCAATTTTTATCTGATTTAAGTCCTTGAGTTAAATAGTTAATCCAATTTCTTAAACATAGATTTGAGCTACTTAATAACTATGAAGGGACATGAAATATTCCCCAAGTCATTCTATCGATCTTAGTTTGCCTAATTAAATCTTGGTAATGAAACATACTAGAAGACCATTTTGGAAATGATTTTTTAATATAACAAAATTCGATAAATGAGTTCAAACTCTTATGAAGATTCATCTACGTTATTAAAGGGCGAATATTTAACCAATTTAATAAATACACAAAATAAACAAGTAAGAGGAGAATTGAAATTTAAGCCTCCCAAGTTCAGCACTTTCCTGTAAGTCCGCTACTACTGCTCTGTTTCTTGGACTTTTAAGTCCAATATCTCATATTTTCAGCCCTTGAAACCATTACTGTTCAAGTATTTCCAGGCTTCCTTTGGCCTTTATTTCTTTTCCTTTTTCGATGCTCGGTAGAGGTTGACTCGAAGAGAAATGAATGCAAGGAAATGGGGAGTCCAATTGGACTCGTCTCGAGGTTTCATGCATAGAAGGCAAAGAATGAGAATTAGTGAATAATTAAGAAAGAGCTTGTACTAAATTAACAACATGTAAACAAATGCAAATGCTATATATTTCAGATCTTCATATCCAAGAAACACTTTAGCTATAATTAACGAAACCTTGATACTTAAAAGATGTTTCCCACACAACTCAATGATATCCCAGAATCCAAGTCAGTACCATATACTAAAGTCTTATTATTGAGAGATTTTAAACACTTAAAAGAAAACATGGGGAAACTAGGACAAGCTAATACTCAGGCTAAAAGAAACAGAATGAATTTTAAACATTCAGCAAATCAAACCCAAGTTAACAATTCACAACTCGAAATGAATCACTATGCAAGCTCGATGAGTCATGTAAACTAATCTAGAACTAAAGAGAATAGCAAATCGACCCTTATCACAACAAACCTATCAGGAAAACACTTAATCAGTTCTTATCATCCATTTGAAGCTAACTGCTTCAAGAAATGGGCAATAAAATAAGGGACTGCTAAGACATAACTAGACCCTAGGCTTTATATGGATCATTCACAAATCACAAGGAAGAGCAAAGGCCTAAACGTTCAGTTAATGCTTTCAGAAAATAATGTTAAGTGTACGGATTGCTTGAAACCAAAAGTTTGTAAACTATTTTGCATATAAAGCAAGGACAAAGGCAACATTTTACTAAGTCAAATATATGCTAAGCTTATCAAGATGAAATCAAACATATAAATTATCAATTTGCAGGAGAGAAAATGGAAACTAAAATTAATCATACCAAACAGAGACCATATAGGTCTGAACGTTTAATCAAGAATAGGAATCCGAAATCAACAAAAAAGAATCCAACATAGATTCCTCAAATTTGATCATACAAAACACATGAACTAATCTAAAATATGCAAAATAAATAGAGCACACACATACTAATAAAACTATTAAGCAAAGCACATAAGCTAATCTAGAGAAATGAAAGTTGAACAATAAAAATCATAAGGGAAAGAGGAATTTTTTTACCTTTTCGAGCAGCGGACTGAGATGAACGAGTTGAGCTAGATGATTCCAAGAACTTTGAATCTCGTTCCCAACATGATGTTGCCAAAATTGAAAAGGAAAAAACTAGTAAAATTTGAACTAGTTCCTCTAGTTTTCTGAAATCATGAGCATGAGCCCAAGAGATTTTAGTAATCCGGAGGACGTTGGGCAAAACCTGTGAGATGAACAGTGCAGTGAGAAGGGTTTATATATGAGGGTTTCTAGGGTTGAATTAAGGGGTAAAAATGTTGGGGATTTCGGATAAGGGTTGGAGAATTTTTGAAATTCAAAACCAAATTCCTCAGATGCTTACACGTTAGTACTCTCAGAACCAAAATCGATCATAGACCATCAATTTAGAGGGAAATCCGCCGCGATTCTAGGAAGAGGAACATTGCAAAGGCCAGCTAGACAATTTCCAGGTTCTTCTAGAACCTGGACAACACACACCATTCATAGAAACCAATGGTGATAGGGAATTAACGGAGGGGTAACGATGAACATGGATTTGGGGGTCGTTTGACGGAGTTATAGTTGTCATTTTGGAGCTGGGTTTTAACGAGGTAAGTACTGGGTGGCGTTGTTGTTATTGTCGTCTATTCTAACAGACGAACAGAGAGAGAGGGTAAAGGGTCATTTGGTTTGTGTGAAGGGAAAGAGGGAATAGGTGCTGATGGGTATTTAGGGGTTTATGGGTCAGGTCAGTGATTATTGTTGTTAGGCTGATGGGTATTTAGAGGTTTTTAGGTTGGGAGAAAAGGAGGTGGGCTCAGGCGTGGGGATTGCTGTTCCAAGTCAGTTAGAGGAACAAGGGGTTATGAGGTGTTTAGGATATGGCCACATTTTAGAAATGTGGCCAGAGTTTAGCCAAATTGAATTGGCATTGTAGCCAATTTTGACCTAATTGAATAAATTTAAAAGGAATTAGGCCGTAATTGAAATTGGGATGAACTAAATATCATTAACTTAACCGAGCTTTCATTATTTGAAACAACTAAAATAATTAGTTCACCCTCATGTTAAATCATGTGCTTATAAAATATCAATTTTCACAATTTCATTCCCGTTTGAATTATTTTGATCAAAATAGAGAGTTTCAAACATTTTGAAATAATTTTGGAAAAGTCCTTTGAATATCTACTAAAATTTTCAAAATAGTATACATCTATATATATTATGAATATACGTAGACGTATGTTATTCATTAAAATTTATAGAATACTCTTTGAAAAATTCTCTTAATTAATTATTTAAAATTGTTTAAAGTCTAAAAGCTCGATAATTAATCGAATAGTGGAGGGTAAAAATTGGGTGTCAACAACTGCCCTTCCCTTTGGGTTGGGTGAGTGTAATGAACCCTGGGCAAAGGGAATTAACGATCCCAATTTTATCCGACTACTAGTTCATCTCTTGGAAGCGATTGACTTTAGCACGAATTTTAAGGAATTATGGCCGAACTCCAGTATCGAGTTTCTTACATATCTTAGGTTATATGAGAATTCAGGCCACTTGTAGTTCAAGATGCTTTATTTTATGCACGATTTTTTAAAGAATTCCAAATCATTTCGATTTCAGAGTACGGAGAGACCAGAAAGTTGGGGAGTAAGAGAATTGGGGGGAGTTTGGAATACAACAGATTTTTCAATATAGAGCACGCCTACATATCCCAAGATTTAGGGAATCAGGCTGCTTGTAGTTTGACTCAATCGGTGGAAAAGATTGTCTTTATGCTAAGACAAACTTTGGCTCAGGATGAGTGACAAATGAGTCGAGTTATGGAAAGAGGCTTGCAACCTCTCAACCATGAATGTGGAGCTCTTCACATCCATAGGTAAAAACTTACCTGAACATAATTTCCAAGACTCTAAGTGCATTATCACCTGGATTTGAAAAAGAGGGATATTGCTTCCAATTGTGAGTTAAAGATTACCTTGGAAGCAAAAATGGAAATTTAAAGTTTCGATAAAATAAAAGGAATAACCCACATGCCTTCTTACAGGGGTGTGGTTTGATTTTGGTGAAATTCAATCCTTAACTCGCGCCCAAAGAGTTTGATATTCCTCTTTGGACTATGTCCCAGTTCACTGCTAAGAAAAAGTTCCACGTTGTGATGTGTCTATTTTGAGATCGTCCGCACCTGTGGCTTGTATATGCTGTAAAAATCTGAGCTAAAATAGAAGATGTAATGTTATGATGATACTATCTTCGATTGATAACGTCCTTTGTAACGTCCAAAAGAAGTTGTTCTGCTTGTGTATATATGTGGTCGTCACTTTGATGATTTCTTTTTAGATTCATGGGGTCAAATTGATTCCCATGTCAATATGTGGAGTCACTTTGATGCGTTGAATAATTGGTGTCACTTTGACGCTGATAAATAAGTGGTGTCACTTTGACGCCAATAGATATTTGAAATTACTTTGATACCGATAAATAAGTAGTATCACTTTGACGCCAATGAACATTTGGAATCACTTTGATACCAATGAATAAGTAGTATCACTTTGACGTCAATGAATATTTGGAATCACTTTGATACCAATAAATGAGTGGTGTCACTTTGTGGCCAACCAATAAGTAGTATCCCTTTGATACTGATGAATGTATGGGGTCACCTTGACGCCAGACCAATAAGTGATATCACTTTGATACTGCTAAATAGGTGGTGTCACCTTGATGCCAATAAATAATTAGTATCACTTTGATACTTGATAAATATGCGGTGTCACCTTGACGCCAATCTATAAATGGTATCACTTTTATATGGATAAACATGTGGTGTCACCTTGACGCCAATAAATAAGCGGTATTACTTTAATACTGATGAGTATATAGTGTCAGTTTGACGCTGATAAATAATTGATATCACTTTGATACTGATAAATATGTGGTATCACCTTGATGCCAATAAGTGGTATCACTTTGATATGGATAAATATATGGTGTCACCTTGACGCCAGATCAATAAGTGGTATCACTCTGATACTGCCAAATAAGTGGTGTCACCTTGATGCCAATAAATAAGTGATATCACTTTGATACCGATAAATATGTGGTGTCACCTTGATGCTGATTAATAAGTGGTATCACTTTGATACTAATAAATATGTGGTGTCACCTTTACGCCAATAAATAATTGGTATCACTTTGATACTTGATAAATATGTGGTGTCACCTTAACGCCGATTAATAAGTGGGATCACTTTGATACCGATACACATGTGGTGTCACCTTGACACTAATAAATAAATGGTATCACTTTGATATTGATGAATATATGGTGTCACTTTGACGCTGAGAAATAATTGGTATCACTTTGATACTGATAAATATGTGGTGTCACCTTGACGCCGATCAATAAGTGGTATCACTTTGATACCGATACACATGTGGTGTCACCCTGACACCAATAAATAAATGGTATCACTTTGATACAGGTAAATATGTGGTGTCACCTTGACCCCAATAAATAAGTTGTATCACTTTGATACTGATAAACATGTGGTGTCACCTTGACGCTATTAAATAAGTGGTATCACTTTGATACTGATAAATGCACTAAATATAATAAATATTTCATGTTGAAGGAGGTGACAGTCCAACATAATATCATATGTCACGTTGAAGGAGATGACGGTCCAATATAATATAATGTGTCACGTTGAAGGAAGTGACGATCCAATATAATAATATGCCACGTTTAAGGAGGTGATGGTCCAATATAATATAATATGTCACGTTGAAGGAGATGACGGTCTAACATAATATCATATGTCATGTTGAAGGATGTGACGGTCCAACATAATATCATATGCCACGTTGAATGAGGTGATGGTCCAATATAATATAATATGTCACATTGAAGGAAATGACGGTCCAATATAATATAATATGTCACGTTGAAAGAGGTGACGGTCCAACATAATATAATATGTCACATTGAAGGAAATGACGGTCCAACATTATATAATATGTCACATTGAAGGAAGTGACGGTTCAACATAATATAATATATCACATTGAAGGAAGTGACGGTCCAAATATAATGTCACATTGATGGAAGTGACGGTCCAAATATAATATGTCACATTGAAGGAAGTGATGGTCCAACATAATATAATATGTCACGTTGAAGGAAATGAAGGTCCAACATAATATAATATGTCACGTTGAAGGAAGTGACGATCCAAAATAATATGTCACGTTGAAGGAAGTGACACTCCAATATAATGTATCACTTTGAAGGAAGTGACAATCCAATATAATATGTCACGTTGAAGGAAGTGACACTCCAATATAATTTACTGTGTCACATTGAAGGAGGTGATGGTCCAACAAAATAATATGTCACGTTGAAGGAGGTGACGCACCAACATAATATAATATGTCACATTGAAGGAAGTGACGGTCCAACATAATATAATATGTCACATTGACGGAGGTGACACTCCAATATAATATGACATTCCTGCTAGAATGAGCATAAAGAACAAAATCATGGTTAATAGGGTAAACACCAAAGATAGGAAGTAAGGATATAGCCATTCGGCTTGTGCCAACGAATAGGCTTGTGATTCAACATCTTCGATTGTTTATGAAGATTTTATTGTTCCTGCGCTCACAAAAAACTTCTTAGTTTAAAAAATAAAGATATTAACACATGCCAAATTATCTAAACGTGCCATAACAGTCCGGTAACTATAAAATATGTACGACCTCGGATAAATATGTTGAGAGAGATTCGGATGTTGATTGAAGGTTCTAATGACCGATTAGGGATATAACGTAAGGTACGTCCCTATTTCAAATGAAATCTCTTATGAAGAGAGGATTTTGTAATGACCCTTCCGGTCATTTACACATTTTCACCTTTCTTGTACCATTAGAGCTTACTTGTAGTGGCCCAAGACATTTATGGCTTGTCGGGACCGGTAGTTCGGTGCCCGGGCCGTTTGTTTGGTCTTTATGGCCGTTCCTCATTTTAGAGCTTCAACTTTGGAAATTGTTGACTTCCGTCAACATTCTTGGTAATATCAAAGCATTAAACCAAGGTTCTTGGTCAAAGGAATCCCTTACTCGAAAGTTCGAGTTAAAGAAAATGCCTCGTGTAACACCTAGCCCGTTTGGAAGATTTAAAGTAACCCGTGCCTTTGGGGTAAGACTAATAGTGTCTAATATACTAAGAACTATCTGTTATGAGGTATTATAATAGCAAAATGGTCGTATGATAAGTTTTGAAGTCAAGCAAGTTGCGAAACAAAAGTCGGAAAAAGTTATTGTAAATTCCTTTAAGGAATTCTCTTCAAATTTGGGTTAAATGTCTTGGGGTTTTTCTCCCTATCTATAAAGAGTTAGTGGATCCCCAATATACCAAATCAAAGGTCTACGAGTCTAGTTCGCAACAAAATAAACCGTTCATCCATACGACTTCAGAATAGAGAGATATTCATGTTTTCGTAAGACTGCATAAGCAGACACGTCAAAGCGGGGCCCATAGCCTAAGTCGGTTTGCCTTTATAAATAAGCTTCTACTTCGTTTTAAACCCATAAAACAGACCAAAATCATAGAAAAACAGATACAAACCTTAGAAATAATCCATGGACCTTGATCCTTTCAATTCGGAAGTTTAACGGAAGTTGCTCGACGTCGCGAGCTCATCATCGTGGTACAGTTTTCTTGTCGTTTTGGCTCCGTTTGTTGCTACTGCAAGGAGGCAGTTCGTGGAACTGATATTTTTATGCTATTATCATTTGATTATCGGAAGGTAAGGGTTCTAAATCCTTGACTCATTCTAAATTTTAGCTTTAGAATCAATTCCGAGGAGAACTTATCGTTATCGGCATGTTTGTCGTGTTTTCTTGCCGTATATTGTTATAGCTCGTGGTGGGTCCTTATAACAGCATGTTTAGCTTGGTATTTAAAAGCTTTTTGTCAAGGTAACCTTCCTCCTATGACCCTCCTTCGTTATTATATGTTCTAGTATTGTTTTATGGATTTCTGAGCCACGAAGTGGTATTTTGGATCTGTGGCTCTGGGCAGCCCCTTTGTCATATTAAATTGGGTTGTTATTGTTGTATGTTGATGGTGTTAAGGTGTTGGAGGTACTGGGAGTTTGTGTGATTCTTATTGGAGTCACGAACGATGGTTATTGGATTGAATGACATGAAGTACGCCTTAAAATAGTGCCTCGGGAGCTCGTCGCTCCTTGGAGATGTGGTTAATGTATTGTTGTTGGATTTAGCTGCCATTTGTTATTGTTATTGGCCTCATTTTTATACTTTGGAGTTGGCTGGTCACGAGTGTGACATTAACACCTTCTCAATTGGCTATGGCTCGTTCTTGCCGCCTTGTCGATTCTAGCAATTGTTCCATTACCTTGGTTGGTCAGGCTTCATAGAGACACCTTTGGGGCTTCAGTTGAAAGTATTTGTTTTGTGTGATTTAGAGCTTCCTGGAGTTGTTCGAGTCTGGACGATGCCGTTCCCACAGCTAGTCATCGGATGACAGGTAGGTTATGGTTTTCCTTTATCTAGACTCTGCGTATATAGGCTATAACTGCATTAATTAGCATCCTTGGATGGGTTGTTATAGGTTGGTACCCCAGACCTAGTCCATCTTTCGTCCGTATATTTCATATGTTGTTTGTAGTATTCGCGTAGTAATGTATATTACCTTTGTGGTCCTGTGTGGCCTTGTATTGACTCTGGAACATAGATGGTGGGCTATTTGGGAATGTCCGCGAGTCCCGGACATAGAGATTATCCTTTTAGGCTGGTTATGTCTGCTGAGTAGCTATTGGGCCTGTGTAGGGCTGATAGGAATTATTGTGAGCCGTTGGGCTACTTTTATATTTGTGTGCAAGCATATCATCCATAAAAAAGGTTTTCCCCTGCATGTTTTACTACAGTTTTGGCTGTGATCCACTACTTACAGTTTTCCTAAATTTGCATGGCCCTGGGGCCCATTTTTGGTACTGTTGTTGATAGAAAAGGGGATTTTTGGATGTTTTCGTACTAGTTTTATTACTGGTACTAGTCTCTGTGGGGCAGAGCACCAGACTTGATTTTATTACTGATACTAGTCTCTGTGGGGCAAAGCACCAGACTTGATTTTATTACTGATACTAGTCTCTGCGAGGTGGAGCACTATACTTGATTTACTACAGTTTTAGACCCGGTTACGCCCGGGAACCCTTGGAGGGTTTTTTGAGGCATTTTCTACTACTTTAGTCCTGGACGGGTTTGGGCATGCATACTTGAGACTGGGTCTCTATCTTGATCCCAGACTTGCTTCCGGATGACATGTCTTGATACTGAGTTTTAGTATGGGGTCGGGGACCTCCATGGACCTTGCCGCTACGGGCCTGGGGCTTAGGTATGCGTGCACCAGAGGGAAGGGTATACGGTGGAGTAGAGGTATACAGGCTGAGTCCTTCCATGGAACTTGCCTGCTGGGCCTGATTGGTACCGGAGGAGGTACATACAGAGGTTCTATTTCACATCATATCATATCATGCATTGGATTCCACTCTTGTTTGTTGTGTGTTCAGTGTACCCTCTTGTAGTATGGGATGCCGGAGGGTTTGTTTTCACTTGATTGTGTTCCTCAGTTGTATGGGCGGTCTTTGGGACTGTAGGTAGACTATATTTACTCCTGTTTTTACTTAGAGCTTGTCTTGGCACCCGGTTCTTGAAAGATTAGTGATGACTAGCCTGTTGAGGCTTTGGTTGTGGGATTTTTGATTATTGAGAGGGATTTTGAG